>JAKWIY010003058.1:54744231-54925206 GCA_027704805.1 Solanum corneliomulleri
ATTATAAACAATGTTAATAACAAGGATAACGGCATTAAGTCTTTTTAGGGTTTCTAAGTTTGATACAGGGTATATCAAATGGTGTATCTACGGAATAACAAATTTAGAAATCATCTATGTAAGCGTGAAGCGTAAACCGATTCAAGGGGAATCCGGTAAGGCCAGTTCTCTACTCACTTATAAATCAAAATATATTCATGGCTGAAACGAACAAAACAATGAGAACCAAAAATCGTTAGAGGGTTGATTGTGTGACTTATGTTGATTAGGTATACAACAAAGCTCGACAGTTCAAAGATATCAAATCTATCGATTGACCAAGTATATCCAATATATGTTCACTGTGAAAAGTTCAAAAGGAAAGCCACTTATCCAGATGCGACCAATCCTTATTTACGAATCACACAATTTTTCATGCATATATTTTAACAATAGTCATTCCTTATTCATGTGGGGGATTGTTGGGTTTTAAAGGTATGAACAGGAAATAAAGGGTTGCGCCTCACTTGAAGGGTTGTAACTTTGTCGAAATGTTGTGACCTTTATGAAAAGTTGTGTCTTCTCTAAAGGGTTGTGTCCGTTTGAAAGGTAGTGTCTTTTCCAAAGGGTTTTGACCTTTCAAGGTTGTCTTATTTCCAAAAAATTGCGACCTTTACCCCTTGTTGTCTATAAATAGAGAGGTTTTCTCTCATTTTTCTGCATCGAATTCTTCCCTTCTTATGCATATATTTCATATCGATCGAAATCGATCGATCGTGTCTGTGTGTGTGATTCATTGCTATCATATTGAATTCGTTGAAATTATTGAAGTTTGAGGTACCGCTACTTCTTTAATGGTTAATCCATTATATCTTGGGAGAAATTAATTTATAACCTCGGATACTTGAGGGGATTAAATTTATTAAGAACACACAGTGAGTTCTCTGGACTCGAATAGTTCTTTGTGTTTTTCTTTTCATCTTTTATTTCTTCTGGTTTACTAATTTGAATACAGGAGACAACAGTGTAGTGTTGTCTTGCTTAATGCTTAGAATAGTTGGTGTTTGTCTATGTACTAGTTGTATTTATTATAGTTCTTGTTTTGATATCCACATAGACCATAAGTATTTATCGTTGTTATCGATAATCTATCCTAGTAGATTGCTTATTGTGTTTAGATTATTGCACTCACTATCTTATTGTTGTTGTTGCTCCTTTCTAGTAGACTTTACATTGTTTTTTTGTGATGTGTTATATTTACTTTTTTGTATTTAGAATAGCTACACTTGAGCCGTTGATCTTTCGGAAAGAGCCTCTCTACCTTCATGAGGTAATGATAAGGTATATTCTAGATTTCACTTGTGGAATTTCACTAATTACGTTATTATTTGTTGTTGGTATTAAAAAAAAAAAGATAAACCAAGGACAGGACATTAAATCCATTAACAATTTTGACAAAAAGACACGAACTAAGGACAACACTGGATTAACAATGTTTACAATAAGAAATTCTTCTTCCATTTCATTACTTATAATGGTATAAATTACGTAGGGTTTTTTCCTGCATAATAAACTGTGTGAACTAAATATTTTTATCTTATTGTTTCTTTCATATAAGTAGCCTAAACCATTTTTATATGTATAACAATCCATACATGTTCCGAATATAAATCTGAGAATGGAGCCTGAATGCTGCTGCTGAATCATTAACTGGGACAACACGGATTTATGCAGATTTTTTTCATAAAACTCCAAAGCTTAGGCAACGATTGGGTAGGATGCACAAGTTGCAACACCACACATGTTCTTTCCCATCTCCATTTTGAAGTACCCATCCTCACCCCAATCTGCTCCCCATGAGTTCTTTATGAGCCAGTAGGAAGTACCATTTTCAACACCGTAACCCACAGCAAGAACAGCATGGTTTACGTCCTGCCAATGAAACAGCCAGTGGTTGTAATATTGTCCATATAGGCCTATTTAGGTGATAATAGATTATTGCATCTTCTCAGGTTACTCGGGACAGATGACTTACCATGGGAGTGTCGCCACATTCAGTGCTGGCGTAAACTCCACTCTTGTATTGTTTGAACCCTTTTACCACCTCAAAAGCAACACTAACAGGCCTAACCAATGCAACTGCGTATTTCAGTTCATCTTCAGCACCCTGTAATAACACATATGTTAATCAGTAGTCCATATGTGTAATTGGTAAAAGCAACAGCTCAATAAGTTAAACAAATGGGCTGAATAACATTGGCAAAAAGTTGGTTCCATCCAGAGGAAAATAAAGATATCTTAATTACCAGGGTAATATTGACAGAACTGATGACTTTGACACCAATATTTGCTTGTGAGAATTTACATATGCCATTCTTGCCGGTGTATGGATATGCTTCTTCAGTGTCAAGACCACCATTGAATTTAATGTACTCAAATGCTTGTGATGGCAACCCTCCATTGCAACCAAAGTTATTAAAAGCTCCAGCACAGTCCACAAGCTGCTGCTCTGACAGAGAGATTCCCTTCCCAAATGCTTGGGCATAGGCTGCCTCTAGTGCACCAGTAGTGCTGCCAAAACCCCACATATATATGCCTGCTCCATTAGATTTCAATTTTAAGAGTCCAACATGATTTTAACTAATTCTCACCTGAATGTCCAGCAAGATCCGCACTTGCCCTGTGCCTTCACTGGGCTAACAATACCATCTTTCCTCCAGTCTTTCTACAATCAAAAAATTGGAAATTTGGTGTTTGTTAAGATTAAAAAAAAAAAATCTTTCTGCAACCAATTGTACACAGCACACAATGGATGTTTAGTGTTTCTATCTCTATCATAGCATAATTCAACTCAGTGCACTCTACCATCTTAGAAATAATAAACAAACTAGTTTAATTAACTGAATAGCTCGAGACATATATAACCATCAACGATCAGAGTTCATTCTGATTGGATATACCGTCTCTGGCAGAACGACGTTAGTGAGCTTGAGATTGCCCTTTGTGGTGGCAGAACAGTTTTGAGATGCCCCCAACTTGTGTTTACGGAACTCATCCCATGTTAGGTCGGTAAACTCTGCCATGAAGCATAAAAGTAATCGATAAACAACAATTAGATTGATCTTAAATTGCAAACACTTATGCAAACATATATGATGAATATAAGAATTCAATTAAGAATGAAAAAGAAATAACTTAACTTGTACAAATTGATATTTTTTACATCATCATGTTAAAACTTACAACATGAACAAGTAGTTCATATTGAGTTTTTATAATTTAACTAACTAATTAATAAGTGTGAACTTGTTTCCCTACTTGAAGATAAGAAAGTATAGTACCATTGATACCGAGTTTGTATGATAGTCCTTTTCTGTTATGCGATCGGATCATCTTCAGATTGTCCAAAAATATCTCAAACCTTTGCTTGATCTCTTCAACGGAGTCATACCTTTTCCGATGCCTTTTATAAACATTCAAATATAGAACAATATTAGTATTAAAGCAAAACGAAAGAGAAATCGACCGCATTTTTGAATTTAATAACCTGATAGCAAAGCGAGCGAAGGAGAGAGCATTGCGAGTCTGGCCGACGACTTGAAGAATCCCGTTCTCCAGCTCATCGGGAAATACGACTTGCCTGATCGGATTCTCATCAGCGAAGGTCGCCGGACCGGCAAGTGCAGTAGCGAAAAGGCCGGCGACGAGAATCAATATGAGTGAGAGACGTGACATTGTAATTATTGTAATGTGGGAAGGATTGTTGGAATAGAGGAGAATTTATTGAGGTTGATGGGCCCCATTTGAAAAGTATTACGTTTAATATCATCAATTCATTTAAATTTTATATATTCTATATTATATGACAAATATCTAAGGGTGTAAAAAGTTAAAATTTGTTAGAAAAATATCCTATGGGAGGATCTTCAACTTGACGTGCTCGCAAAAATGTAGTGGATGACCTTAATTTTTTTGTTATGGAATTCGCTTGGCAGTCTGAAATTAGTTACTCTTACATAATATGGAGTATACACTGGCATGGTCTTTTTTTCTTGCTTTTCATTTTAATATTTTAAAGCTCAATTATATGTGCAAGCGAGATATATTATAATACTTAGAGTAGTTTGTTTGATAACAAGACGTGAGGTATCAGAAATGTAAATACCTGTCTGCTGATGGAAGCTTAATTTGATGATCTAGTCGATTCCAAAAGAGTATGTTGAATCATATACTTGTACGTGTTTGTATTGTAAATCATTTATCAAATAAATCTTTAAACTCAATCAAAAAATGATTTATAAACCCCTCTTAGCATGTGTCGTGGCCAGTTCCTCATGCCATCTCCAAATCGTTCTCCTCTTTACTATTTTTCTTTCTCCACACCACTCATAAAAAGAAATAGATAAAAAAGAAAAAGATTAAAAGAATAAAGAAATTAGTGAAGCAACGCCGAATAGTGATTGATGACCAAATAGAAAGGGATGGGGAAAAATAATTGAGCTATATATTAAACAGTGGTCTACGTGCCAACTAGAAAAGCATATTTATAAATTTAATATGTAGTAATTAACCTATAAACAAAGGCGTGATCACCAACTCATGTTCATTTGGTCAAGGACAATTTTTATATTAAAGAATTTTTTTTTAATCATTCAAAAGTTTATAATAAAATATATCATAATATTTGTTATATATAAAAAGTAATTAATTACTGACGTTTATATAAAAGTAATTTTTTATTTCTTTCAAACTTTTCGTACAAGTGAGTTATATATAATATTTATCCAATCATATATGAGCACGTTTTTATCTATAACTTTTATCATATATCAACACATTCTTTCTTAAGAATGTTGAAATATTCAATATGTTTATTACAAATTTTATTCTCTTTTAAGGAATAAATTAAATTATTTATACGTATTTCATAAATTTTCATTATAAATTCATTTTTATACCTTGAAATTAGCATATTTGAATGACACACATCAACGATCACTCTCAAGTTACGTACGCCATCACTTTAAATTCCTTTATTTTTACGAAAAATTTTATAAACCTTATCAAATGAGGTAATATGACAACTATGCACCCAATACATTTCAAACCAAATTGGAGATAATTATTTTCTGCACATTTTGAAGAGTCATTTTAAGAATTTATAGTACTCTACATTTTATAAATACCAGAATACAAAAATTATACTTGAAATTAGTGGAAAATTAGAAATTTTACTAAGAATGTTTAAGAATAATGATGTGTGGCTGTAAAAAAAATAAAGCTATTTAGAATTTAAACCCAAAACTTCTTCATTCAAATGGACAGTCATTATCACTACCGCCAAAGGTACCACTTTTGTTAAAAGTGTCTAACTTTATATTATTTAAATACAAATTTCAACATTTACCAAAACAATATATATTTTGACATATATAATATAATATTTCGTCAAAGAGTGACAGTTAGACACATTGAGATGCTACAGCTCCGCTTGTACCTCAAACTAGGATCCGAACCAAGTAAAATTTAAGTGAGTAAAAATTAAAAACTTGTAAATAAATATCTTATGGGATTCAAGTGGGATTATACGAGTCACTATGCTCACAAACATGAATAACATGACGTACGAGATGACCTAAAATTTTTGTTATCTGTTGGAAGTTTGAAATTAGTTACTCCTACATAATACTAGAGGAAATGGCCTCGTGATACGGATCCAATATAATAAAATATTAAAATTATTAATATATTTTTTTTAAGACAACAAATATCAAGTCAAAAAGTCTACACTATTCATTACCCAAGAAATATAGAAATAGGAACATATTTTTCAACCTTATCATTGAAAAAGTTAAATTTATTGTCCTTTTCATTTAATTTTATATGATATATTTTTCATTTTTTAAAATAAAATAATTATATATGATTTAATAATTTAAATTTTAATTACAAAAAAATATATCATTTAATTTTGAAGATTTTATTTTATCAAGATCTTATACATTGAAATATATAGTTATGAACCCAACTTAGTAAATATTTTTTTCAATTTTATTTTACTTGGTTCATATTGACTCGACTGACATAAGTCATAAGAAAATTCTTGTATTTTAAAATAGTTACTTAATCATAAAGTCAATATTAGGGAAAAAATATTAAATTTCTCTTAATGTTAATATATATATATATATATATATATATATATATATATATATATATATAATTTGGTATAAAAACCAAATTAAAAATATATCATATTTATTTAATTTAAATATTTAATTTTAATTAATATAAATTATCATTTTTAAGTGACCTAATTATATTAAATTTATGGAATACTAAATTTAGTAGTGATAATAATCTGAGTTTTCAGATGAAATGTAAAATGAAAAAATTATTTACTTTTCACATGATTCATATGAGAACTATTATAGGGAAGACATTAGAATGGCTATCATCATTAGACTAGGAGAAGGAGAAAGAAGAAGAAGGAGGAGGAGGAGGAGTTAAGGACAATGTATAATTTAACTAAAAAGCGTGACTTTTTTTTAAAAAAATATTGTTGATACAGTCTACATGATAAAGCAAAACTAACAATTTTTTCAAGCAATCTAATATTGCAAAATTTAATTTTTCACCAGCTTTTCATTTTAGGATAAAAAAACTCACATGTTGAAACTGTTTATTATATTTTAAAATTTTGAATTAACAATTAGTATTTTATATAATTACTTGAAAATAATTAATTTTTTTAATTTATCACAATAAGCAAGTGAAAAAAATTAATTATAAGAGCTAATAACATGTATTACATAATTTATTTATTTATTTTTATTTTTTATATTTAAATTTGAAACACCAATTAAAAAAAATATTAATTGATATGACTATTCACTACACTATTTTTATTAATTGGGCGTTAATAGTAGATCTTGAAAAATAATTTAATAATAAAAAGTAATTAATGCTAAAACAAAATATAGATTTAAAAGTCATATTTCTTAATATATGAAAATTAATAGACAAATATTCTTAAATAACATACAAATAAAAGTAAAATTGAAAATATTTATTTATGACAATAAAAAGTAATAAGAACTTAATATTCATCAGGACCCACGTCTTATGACATTTATGAGAAACAAAAAAGTGAAATCCATCATATTCTTCAGCATGGTTTGTAAATAAATAAAGGGAAAAGGGTCTGATATACCCCTCAACTTTGTCATTTAGAGCTGATATATCCCTTGTTATGAAAGTGGCTCATATATACCCCTACTTGTAAACAAATGGCTCACATATACCCTTTTCCTCTAACGGAAATGGAAAAAATAATAATTTTAATCTAAATTTTTATTATTTTTTTCTAAAAAATATAATCCCATATGAGTAAATTTAATCCTCGTCGAACATATTTTTTTTGACCTTTTTTGTCTCAATGACTAATTTATAATTATTATTTTGATAATCAAATTTATTTACGTTTCACTAATATTCTTGTAAAACTTATTGTAGATGACCAAATTTTTTCTTCGAATACGAAATTAAATTACAATACACACAAAAAAATAGTTTAAATTTTTTCTCTTTAAACTAAGGAATGAAAGAAAAAACATAAGAATAAGAAACTCAAATAATTATAATAAAAAAAAGTCAAAAAATAATTTATATATGAAAAATATTAAAATATACCTTGAACTTTGATAGAAGAATCATATATATCCCTAAATGATTTTTTTTAAAAAAATTACTAAGTAATAGATATCAATTTAAAACTAATTTTTTAACTTCCGTTAAATGAAGGGTATATATGAGCCATTTTGTAACGGGAGGGGTATATGTGAGCCGTTTGTATAACGGTAAGGGCATATATGAGCCACTTTTATAACGGGGGGTATATTAGCTCCAAATGACAAAGTTGAGGGGTATATCAGACCCTTTTCCCATAAATAAAAAAGGATGAACTTGTTAAAAAGCTTTTGCTGAAGTCCAAATGACAAAGTCAAACATACTATTTTTCTAAACAAGTTTATCTTTCAATTTTATTGTAAAAACCTTAGTACTCTTAACACTTTGATTCAATGCCAAAAAATTAACATGTTAAAATTGGTGCTTATATATAATAGAAATATGGGAGTATCCCATTTTCATTAGTCTTTTTCTTTCTTTTCATTTTCTCGTTTTATATATTACAATATAAAAGTAGGCAAAAAGATCTAGAAAAATACAAATTCATAAATTTAATAGTATTATGAAAATATGTAAAACATGAGAAGAAAGTATTTCAATTGAAAGAAATGATTTTACAACGAAGAGAACCCTCTATTTATACAAAAAAAAATGGAAAAAAGTTAGATATGCCCTTAAATAATTTGAAAAGGTCTAGATATACTATCCGTTTAAAGTTTGGTTCACTCATGCCCTCGCCGTTCAACTTTTGGTCCAAATATGTCCTTATGGGCGTTAATTTCATGTTGGCATATCTAACTCATTTTTCATTTCTTTAAATGCCACATTGAATTGTCATGTCATTTTGACCTTACCACATGACATATTCGGACTCATACACACCTAATCCGACCCATAAATCAACTCCTTTTAAATTCACTAACCGACCCATTTTTAACAATCTTGTTTTATTTTTATTTTTCGGTCAATCCCGAAAAATAAGGAATTGATTAGTAAAAAAAAATGAAAAAAAATATAAATTAAATCCCAAAATTCACAAATAAATATAGTAACCTTAAATAAAATTTAAACACTTATTTTTAAATTTTATTTTTTTCGATAAATCCTGAAATGAGTAATTAATTAATAAAAAATATAAAATTAACGCCAAAAATTAAAAAATAAATACAGTAACCTTAAATTCAACAATTTAAATATTTTTTTAATTTTTATTTTTTCAGAAAATCCCAAAAATGAGTTTATTAATGAAAAATATAAAAATTACGCTAAAAATTCACAAAAAAAAAAATAGGAAAATATGAAAAAAAAATAATAATTTTTTTTTGAAATTATTGAATTTAAGGTTACTATATTTATTTATGAAATTTGACGTAAATTTTTTATTTTGTTTTCATATTTTCCCTTTTATTAATAAATTACTCATTTCGGGATTTACCGAAATATAAAAAAAAAATTAAAAAAAATTGTATAATAAAATGTTACTATATTTATTGTAAACTTTTGGCGTTAATTCATAAAATTTTTTCATATTTTTTATTAATCAATTGCTCATTTTCGAGATTTACCGAAAAACTAAAATTTTTTAAAAAATATTCAAATGTTAGATTTAAGGTTACTATATATATTTGTGAATTTTTGGCGTTAATTGTATATATTTTACATATTTTTCCTATTTTTATTAATTAATTACTCATTTTCGGGATTTACCGAAAAAATAAAAATTAAACAAAATTTTTAAAAAAATGGGTCAAATAGTGAATTTAAAAGGAGTTGATTTATGAGTCGGATTAGGTGTTTATGAGTCCGAATATCTTTCCATTTTCATATAAATGTCATGTGGTAAGGTAAAATGACATGACAATCCATTTGGCATTTAAAGAAATGAAAAATGAGTATGATATATCCAACATGACAACTAACGCTCATAAGGGCATATTTGGACAAAAAGTTAGAAATGAGTGAACCAAACTTTAAAAGAAGAGTATATCTAGGGGCATATTTGACCCTTTTCCCCCCAAAAAATGACTTGGTCCCAAAGTTAGGGTTCCTAATTTTTTCCTAAAAGATAAATATTCACAATATTTATAACACTCCCCCCTGAATATCTAAGGTAAAATGGGAAAATTCATTTGGAGGGAAAATGAAAAGTCATTTCCAAAGTGCAAATGAAAAGTCAATTTCTCTCATATTGGTAGAAGAAAATAAATTGTTGTCCTTATATTAGGAAACACTTCATTTACTTCTTAAAGGGTTAAGAAAAAGGTGCGCCTCGCGCCGTCGTCATCGCTCGCTCGACCTCGGATTTGGGTTTGGATTTGACAAATGATGTGATTGATTGATAAATTTACGTGATTTAATGAAGTAAAATGAACTATAAATTTAAACACACGACATGTATTGACTTGGTGTAAACACCCCGTGCATGTAAGTTTTACCTCAGTAGAGCACTTTCTGTTTTTTCGTTTTTGTAACAAATTATTTCTACATATTAGAAAGGAGAGTTTCAACATGTTAGTTTTTAGTCATTAATAAAAATTTTGAGGATATCATAGTCTTTGACACGTTATTTCAAGATTTGCTTGCTTAAGGTGGTTGTCCTCTATGCTCAGTTATTTAAACCTCATTATTAACTCCAACAAAAGTCATCATTTCCATTTAAATTACGAATCATACCCTAAAAGTGAAAAGTCATGAAGTATGGTAGGACCCATGCATAGAGCTTTCCAACTGACACTTTGAAAGGAGCTCACTATCAGTACGGACGAATATAAGCGATTCACGATAAGCTATAGTTTTTATAAAAACTAGAACCATTCCACTTTGAACAGACACATAACATTTATTTTGTAATTTTCTTCATATATTTTTCATTTCCATTTGAATTTGGTGAAATATAATTATCTATTTCTATAATAATGTATAAAGATTCAGATTAAAATGTTTAAATTACTCTATCTTGCTCTAATTAACTTCATATATTTATCATTTAAATCTCGTGAAGGACAATTACTTATTCATATCCAAGTGTATTTGAATTATATAAATTTATTATAATAATATAATTAATGAATCAATATCGTTTTAGAATAATAATAATTTTTCATCAATATATAAATAGTATAGTTTATCTGTATAAGTATCATTTTTAGTATTTAATAACATAATGTTTTTATTGTATAAATGATTTATCATTTAACAATTATCCATCATTCATGAATCAAGAATTTATTCAACTTTAAGTATGCAATACTATGTGTATATAATCAGTAAGTATTTAGGTGTGTTCGGTACGACAAAAATCACTTTTTTAGAAAATAATTTATAGAATAACTAGTATGCTTCTTACTTATTTTCTTATATTTGATATTGCACAAATAAAAATAATTATTCTAAAACTTCTGTTTATAATTTAGACAAATATTATGAGAGATGAATTAGATAGAGGATAATGTAGTGATGGTGGGGATGGGGATGGAAAGTTCAAAGGGATGACGTAAAGTTGAGGTGTGTTAATGTTAAATGGGAATGAACAAAAAATCTATTGTCCTAAAGAAAATATTTTTCAAAGACTTACACCAATCAAATATGAAAATATTAACATTCACAATATCAGTTACACCTTTATGTGCATCAACTTTTTTTCTCTAATTTCACATTTTTATTTTTTATAAAAAACGTTTAATAATATACATTTGTGTACTTTATCTTTCTACTTTAATTTATTTGTCTATTTTTTTAATATATTTAAAAATTGCACAAAAAATACTATAAATTATGATAATTGACAACTTAAAATAATTTTTAAAAATAGATAAAAGATACTATTGCTTATAAAAATATCTGATTGATTCATAAAATCAATCCATGTGTATCACATAAAATAGGACAAAAAAAATGACATGAATTATTTAATTTGAAAACTACTTAAAAATAACATATATTATTTCAAAATTACATAAAAGATACTATATATATTGGGACAAGGGAAGTAACATATTATTTCAAAATCACATAAAAAGTACTATAAATTACAATAATTAAGAATTTAAAATATTTAGAAATTATGTTAAAATTTAATTCTCTTTAAATTTTATTTATATCGCATAAATATTGGGCTCGTACTAGCACGGGTATTTGTATCTAGTATTATATATAAAAGATACTATTTTTTGGTTAAATTTTTAACAATTATTTAGTCGATCCCATGATGCATTTTTGGATTTAAAAAAGATTCTGAGACTTTTCTTTATTTTCTCAAAATTGAAAACAATTGTGCTTATAGCAAATAAACTTTGTTTACGGAAAATTAAGCACAAGTTTACGAGAAATGAATAAAGAAACTCAAATCGAGTTGAAGAAGTAATATATGGTGAACATTTTTCACGAAGATTGTGGTTTAGCAATAGGACTCTTTATTTTTAATTAAAAAATTAAATTTAATTTTTGAATATTAAAATTTTCTTAGTAAAAATATTTTCTTCAAGTGAAGCAAACTTATAATGCGCGATTTAAATTTCGTTTATATTTTAACGAGAACTCAAAGTAAAACCTCAGGACATCAAACGAGAAAAAGAAATGGGGGACATTTTTAGAGGATAAAGATATCTAAGGACACATTATTTATATATATCCAATGAAACCGTCAAATATATGGAGCAATTTTATCATTTTGCTAACTTTTCTGTTGACGACCGTGACTTTTGAAAAAATAACAATAATAGAGGGTTGTCTGATATATTATATTATTATCTTTGATTAATATAATATTTAAATACATTATTATTTTTTGGCCTTACATAGATTAATAATTTGAATCATACATTTTTCAAAAAAAAATATATGTTGGTAAAATTATTATAAAAATAATAAAATAAGATTATTAATTAGATAATACATGAAGAAAAAGTGAGGAAAAAAAAGATGACAATAAATGATAAGACTAAAATGGATTGTTACAAAAATAAATTTAATAATACAAAATAATAAATTAAACAACAATTAAAATAATATTATACTTAAATTAATATCACAACACAACTGACGAAACAATATGTACAATATATTTTATTTTCTTTTTCACACTTAATATTTGATATTCATTACCAATTATTTTATATTCATATCTCTTTTGAAGTTATTAAAGGTAGATAACATCAATTACTATAAGATATTTTTCAGCCATACATAAATCTCGCAAAATCTCTAATCAATGATAGAATGCAATTTTATCACTATTCCTGTTAAATAAAATAAAAATAAATATATGTATTATAATAAAAATTAACTATCAATATAAGTTGTGGTGCACTGATCGAAGTACTTCACCCTTAATCAGAGGTCTTAAGTTTGAGAATTAGATATAGAGAAAAATTTCATTGAGCACGCTACTCCTGATGAACCTTGCACATCGTGATTCAAATTTAATTGAAAGTTTAATATGAAGTACGAATATCGAATAAAAAATCAAACCAAAAAAAAAATAATCAAATATCTAACAATTTAATTAATTAATTAAATATTCTTTTGTATACTTGTGCCAATATATTCGTATATACAACTGTCCATGTGACAATTGTTTCCTTCTACACTTATTTGGACACATATTCCACTATATTAATTCTCTTTCTTTTAATTTTTTTGGGGCAATGAAATATTTGATATCGATATTAAATATTTTTTTATAAAAATAATTTTATATTTAATTAGACTCAAACTCAAGATTTAAAATTAGGACCTAGTCGATAATTCTCTTTTCTTCAACAATAATTGCCTTTCCTTTTTTAATGTCTTCATTTACCGCCTTGTTCGTTTCATTCCTCAAATTGTGGTGAAACATGTTGAATTTTATAGTATTAATTATGGTTTAAAATATGTTGTCATATATACTCAAATAAATAAAAAGTCAATTTAAGTGATGATTTAATAATTATTTTTAACTAAAACATGTTGAATTTTATAGTACTATGCTTGAAATATGTTAGTCATCAATAATTAAACAAATAAAAAGTCAATTTAAGTGATTATTTTTAACTAAAAGAAAATGACCTCAAACTAAACCATCAACGCCCTAGACCATTATAAGTCGATTTCTTCACGCAACATAGAAGATTATTATAACATCATTTTTTTTGGTGGAGCACTAGTACACGTAGAAAAAGATGGGCCATTTGTGATAGATTTTTTTCTTTTTTCCAATTAGCAAAGAAATAACTAATAATGAAGGTTCCTTCCACATACTTGCTTTCAAGAGGAATGAGACTAAGGAAAATGAACTCACAAAGATGTGTCAAAATACTATATCTATTTCCTCTTTTATTTTACTAGTCCAATTTTGACATCTCACCTTCTTTCGGAAATAATAAAAGATATGAATGTCTTATGGTATTACTTATATTGTTTTACATTTGAATAAATAATTTAAGAAATAAGTAATTGATGCTAAGAATAGAATATGAAGAAAAAATAGTTTTCTCTTAATATGTTAAAAGAATAAAAAAATATATATATTAAAAATGAATAAATAAAAGTTAATGGAGAAAATATTTATTGACATACAAAATAACATACCAATTGTTATAAAATATTATGGTATGGATGTCCACTACAACAAGAAGTTACTATGACTAATTATTTTCATTACTTCCTCCATGCATCATCAAGATAACCTCCACCTTTATGACCATTATTCTTATAACCTTTCACCTCCATAACCTCCTCCATCAATGTCATGTTTATGACTATTCTTTTATATACCTCTATGTTACACTATAAATAGAGGCATTAGAGTTCATACATTAGACACTTGAAGATTTAGTAAACACTAGAAAGAAAGTCATCTTATATTGTTCCTTCAATATTATATTTTTCTTATCTTCCTCTTTATATTGTTATTTTATTCTTAAATTTTACAACACGTTATTAATACGATTTTTCGGTTTTTCAAATTAAATTTCGACTTGATTTTTTTCCGTTTGTAATAAGAAAAGGTAAAGGTAAGTCAAATTTAGATTATATTTATGGTGTTTGATATTTATTTTTTGATAATACATTTTGTTTATTAAGATATTGATTGAGGGTAAGCCGGTGATTACAAGTTTTAAAGCACTAAGTGGGTATGACATCGAATTAAGGTTTTGATGCATCACGATAATAATATGTTGGTTTCAAGTCCCATTACTTCATGGCCTAATATTTAAGAGGTTGGGTTTTAGTCCTAATTCGTCATAGTGATGATATAGATGTTTGAGAAAAAAATACTATACTATTGATTAAAAGTCATGAATTTTTTTCAATTATTTTGCTCCATTCTTTTATGTGAATATCGTAACATTGCGTAGTATGTTTGAAAAATGACAAGTGGTTGAATCTATGAATTTGGGTGTGGTAAAAATGTTAATGATCATGATTCGGTAATTAAAAGGAAGAACATTATGAGTTCTTAAGATGGTGCTTCAAATATGGAGGTAACTTTTATCCATGAATCGAAGTGGTATGACAAGTTATTGGACAGATTATTTCTTAAGATGGTCACTCAAATGTGAAGGTAATTTTATTTCATCAATGTGGTATGATAATTTATCAGGCACATTATTCTTGGTGCAATCCAATTTGAAAATTTTTGTAAATCCTCCATCAAAATAAAGAAATACAAAGTGATAGTTAGTACTTTTGAAGTGATGTTGAGGTGGGTGAAATAAATTTGATAATGTCAAAATATGACAATGAATTTCTAAGAAAAACTTATGGAGCATGTAAAATAGTTATAGTTTAATTCTTGAAGAAAATGTGACTTGTATTCCTATGAATAAGGAGATGTTCATGTATGGTTGAATAAATGTCAGATCTTACCTCTACTGAAAGTTTGAGAGATTGAAAAGATATGACATAAATGGTCATATAAATCATATACATGCACTACTATACAAATATGTTAGGTTTTATTTGCCATAAATTTCTTACCATATATAGGTTTTCCTTTTAGGAAAAGGTTTTGGATTGACTAATCCTTATTCTGGTAGGAAAAGGTTTAGCACTCTATAAATAGAGGAATGTTCCTTCTAACTTAATCAGCATTCACAATGTAGTCTTAAGGGCTTTGAGAGTTTTGGTTAGGGGGAGAATTTATGGGTCACAAGCTTGATACGTTATCACTTGTGTGAACCTCCCATGTATTTCGAGTGAATTGGTTGAGGTTGTTTCCCTCTGTACTTTGTACTCTCATATTTATAGTGGATTGCTCATCTCCTTTGTGGACGTAGGTCGATTGACCGAACCACGTTAAATCTTTGTGTCTTTTGGTATATTTCTCATTGTCTTCTTACTCATGGTCTTTCGAGATTGGCTTTGCTAGCTTCCGCGTTTACACCTGCTTATTTTCGGTCCTAACAAGTGGTATCAGAGCCAGATTCAATGATGGATTCAGGTTTAGTGGTTCGATAATCGATGATTGAACCAGGTTAGAAGGAGGTGTTCATCTTGATGGGTGTAGTTCTAGCCGCAACCTTTTTGACAATAATGAAGATTTTGTTGGAGAAATTGTTTCAAAGAGGTTCTCTGTGTTGAGACATAAATTCTGCAAATGAGATTATGGAGAGGAGAAGCAAGTTGTTGAAAATTAAGTCAAGAAGGTGGACAAATTTATTTTGTCAGAAATTCAGGCCAAGGGGGAGATTTGTTAGATTTTATTTGCCCTAAATTTCTTACCATAAATAGGTTTTTCTTTTAGGAAAAAGTTTTGGATTGACTAATCCTTATTCTGGTAGGAAAAGGTTTAGGACTCTATAAATAGAGGAATGCTCCTTCTAACTTAATCAGCATTCACAATGTAGTCTTAAGGGCTTTGAGAGTTTTTGGTTAGGGGGAGAATATATTGGTCACAAGCTTGATACGTTATCACTTGTGTGAACCTCCCATGTATTCGGAGTGAATTGGTTGAGGTTGTTTCCCTCTGTATTTTGTACTCTCATATTTATAGTGGATTGCTCATCTCCTTTGTGGACGTAGGTCGATTGACCGAATCACGTTAAATCTTTGTGTCTTTTGGTATATTTCTCGTTGTCTTCTTACTCGTGGTCTTTCGAGATTTGCTTTGCTAGCTTCCGCGTTTACACCTGCTTATTTTCGGTCCTAACAAAATATTGTGGTATGTTAAATTATTGAAGGACAAAAGAAAGAAATAATTCTTCCTATTAAGGTTGTGACCATGATCAAAATAAATATCCTTGTGTGGCAACACAGATTTGTCATTGATTGTTAAGAAATAAGTCTCACGTATAATCATTTTAACTCATGATATAATAATGATTTTCTCCTTGAAGGAGATAGTCTCCATAAGAATGGTGTTATAAAAATTGTGGCAGTACACAAAATTAATTGAAAGATTAGGAAGGACTAATTTGTTACTATCCAGAAAATGAAATAGTTTATAATATGGGGGTTGTATTAAGTTTCAAAAGAAAATTTTTATGTTTCGAAGGAACTGAAAAAAATCATTATATTGAGACGGTAAATTATTGAAAAATAACTATCTTCAGTTTACTAAAATCAAAGAGGGTTTTGAATATTTATGTAAAAGGTAACCCGCCTTTCTCTTGTTTGTTGAATAAAAATATGGGCATGATGAAAGAATCACATGCAAAAGTAAAATAGAAGTTTACTAGAATAAATATTAGTTGACATAACTGGTTGGCTATTCCGATTCAAATATGATGCAAAACAAATTGAAAATTCATGTGACTATATGTTTGAAGAAATAAAAGATTCTTCAACAATTCGTTTGTGTTGCTTGTTCTTACAATGAAATGATCACCGTATCAGCTAAGGTTGGGATTATATTTGAAATATATAGAAAGATGAATATGATCCCGTTCACTTGTCATGTGGACATCTTAGTACTATAATTTAATCGATGCATTTATGCTATGGTCACATGTGCATTTGTATCAATTTACAAATTGATTTTGTAAGGTTATTTGCTTGAATTTTAAAATTACGAGCAGAGTTTTAAACTATAAAATTATGTTGATAATGCTAGTTGGTATACCATACCTCCAATTATAGCTAGACCATTGATTATGAGAAAAATCTCTTAAATAAAATTTGGTATGAGATGAGTGTATTTAATGTGTACCCATTAAGCCAACTTGTTTCTTCCATCACAATTGATTCAGGGTCAGGAACCAAATAATTTTCATTTAAAATTTGATATATGCACATAAATTTTATTGCTCCACCATGCACAATGATGGATCCCTAAATGAGGTTTGGGGTAAATGTTACATTTCTTAACATTAGGGAGAGATATGTTTAGCAGCTAAAAATCATGTGTGAGGTGAAGTATCTAGATCCTTGTTAAAAAATGTGAACTTGAAGTTCAAGATATAATTCATTTGCAAAATGCTGCAAATAGTTTGTCAGATGTATTTGCTGACTCAATATTTTAATTAAGCTGCAAATGCTCCAATAAATAGACTTGAAGGACAGAGTCTATGATATATAAGAAACGTAATATACCAATCGATTTCAAACGTAAAACTCATTGAGGAAGGAGACGAGTTAATTATCAAAATGTTCTTGATAATGAGGTAAGTGCTTTGAAAGAGCACTACGGCATACCACTTCATAAAATGTCCAGATACCTGAAATGATGAAAAATGAAAAGATCTCAATAAACTGTATCGTATTGGAATCAAATCAAAGGACAGTCGGCGGTATCTTTGATATGAAGTAGCACTTAATGCTATAAAGGCAACGAGAATCTTGAATTCAAATCTTTCATGTAGTGCAGACATTTAAATGATTGGCCAAATAAAATACACTATTCAAGTATAGTTTTTTTCACTTAGAAAAATCATGTTTTTAAACTTATAGTTCATAAATGTCACGACCCTGACCGTCGTGATTGACACCCACACTAACTCTATGGTGGGAGAACCACACCAAAGCCCAACCCAAACAACTAAATAAAAAACTAAGACATTTAAGTTACAGAAGCAAGTTAAATAGTAAGAAAATAAATAGAGTTCCCATAAATTCTAACAATAGTCTATCAACTAAAATAAATGCGGAAGAATTAACCTAGAACCTGAAAGTCAATGTACCAAAACATCTAAACAATAAACCAAAGTTTAAAAGGAAAAATGGGTACAACCAACCAATCTAAGAAGCATCTAAGAACTAGTCTAAATCTGAAAATGTGGACAGAGACTTAAAGAGAATCCAAGGCAGCCTTAAAGAACTAGCTCACCCTTGAATTCGAACGATTAATGGTCTTCAAAACGAGATCTGTTAATAATAGCTTGAAGATGCCATGTACTTAACAAAAGTAATAGCAAATGCAGTATCAGTACACTATCACAACGTACTGTAGGCTCACGCGGCTATCCCATTAAGTGTAACATAAGCAAGTCAATACAACATTATAACACATGCATATAATGAACATATACAATATTATTAACATTTATGAGCAGCAAACATTTTCACGATTCTCAAGACACACATTTATGTCAAGTAGTTGGTTCTCTAATGGAATCCAAACCCAAATTGTTAGCATATCAGAACGTGATACTCGATTCCATAGTTTTGCCCAGAACGTGGCAATTCGATTCCCTTTTTATGTCAAAATGTGGCAACCTATCCCAGTTAGTTATGCCAGAACGTGACAATTCGATCCTTCAACACAATACAATAACAAACACAAGTATACTCTCAAGTCATATAATTAAAAAATAATTCATGGTATATGGTCATTCGTCCATCTCATTTACTACAAGTGTGATCAATAATGCAATATTCATATACATAAAAATATCATAACGAAGCAAGAACAAACACATATCACAGAATTATAGAATCACAACCATCACTTACCTCGAAACAAGCTTGAAATCTTTAGAATCTTTATCCTTCCCTTTTCGGATTCGTTCCGCTTGTTCTTGGTCACAAACATTCAATAAAAAAATGAGAATCAATATACATTCACTAATTATACATATTTTCAACAATTCTATGAATCCTAGATCATACCATGATCCCAAGTATCCAAAATAGGACTGTTTCCACCATAGAACTAGATCAATAACCCTCAACCACCATTAATTTTTCATTCTATTACGTTTTATGTATCGAAAAATCGATCCAGGGAGTGAAAAACTTACATTTAGCCTCAAAAATGGTGAAACATGAGTAAGAGTCGCCTAGTGTTTGTTCCTTAGCTCAAAAGGTCAAAAAGTGCATAATAAGGTCGTTTAGAGATTTATTAACGACCTTAAGTCGCGTCGAGCCCATCACAGCAGCCCCGCCAGAGTGATCAAAATCCCGCCAGGACGGCTTGCATGAAATCGGTGAAACCATTTCACAATACACCTCTAACCAATGACACTCAAAAAATACCTTTTACGCTAAGATCAATTTTGGGAGTTCTATTCGCCTGAATTCAGTTCTGTAAAGTCGTACATATTTCTTAACGAGTTATCTATCTCCTCATGTAATCAAAATTATAAATAAATCACCTGATTGTTAGCAGATTTTTCTACTCCTTAATAACACCAATTTCGTTCAAATCTGAACTAGCTAGGTTGAAAAATTTCAAGTTACTACAAAAAAAAATTCAAACATATAGTGGGCAATTGCTTTGAAGTAATGTAGAATCATTTATATTTTTTTAACAGAAAAATCATTTGAAAATATACGTCAAGTTTTATCTCTAGCTGAACCATATGTTGCATCTGCACCACTAAGCATTATGTAGAAAAAATTAAAATGTTTGACATGTTGGGCCAGTACTTACACTCTTCTTGTCTTACAACCTTATGAATTTTATTGCCATATTTTGGGCTATTTTGGTGTTTTCACTGTTGGGAAAGACAAGGCACTACAAAGAATGCCTGACAGGATAACAGCGGAAGAATACCCAAGTCTATACTTTCCCTTTTCGATTTGAACCAAGAAAAGACAAACAACCACAAGCAGTATGATGTAAGGCAGCAAGTAGTTCAACCAAACAAATATAACAAGACAATAATAAATCTATCACACAAGACACCAAGATTTACGTGGAAAACCTTCGATGTGAAGAGTAAAAAACCACGGGACCAAAACCTCCACTATAATCACCAAGAGTTACAATATTGTTCTCCAAAATTGGCCACAAAACAAGTGCCAAACATGAGCAACAACAAAATAAGATTGAACCAAATCTAGAGAATTAAAGGAACAAAATCACCAATTTCGCAGCTACTGTTCACGACAGAAAAACTGAAGCTGCAGGCCACCAAATCCAACTCTGTTAGTTCCTAATCAAAGATTGAGATGAAGACAATATGCTGTCCAAAAATCAGCTCAATTGGACAAGAAACGAAGCGGGAATCGCAATTTGAAGATGGCTATGAAGGCTGAATTTGGACTGCGAATTTCTCTCTTGTTCTCTCTTTTTGGCTGCTGAAAAAATCTCTCTTGTTGTTCTGAAAATAAGACCCTAAATGGGTTTATATTTGCCTCATAAGAATGGGCTTATGGGCAAAAATGGGTTGGTCCAAAAATTGGGCTTTTATTTATCCACATAGGAAGGGAAAAAGACCCATAACCCAAAAATTCTCCCCCTCACGACTATGTGGAGGAGACCGCCATCCCGGCGACCATGCAACAATCTTCAAACTTCCCTCTTGGCAAAGCTTTAGTCATCATATCGGAACCATTGTCATTTGTATGAATCTTTTCAAGTTCAAGCAACTTAGAATCCAACACATCTCGAATCCAATGGTATCTCACATCAATGTGTTTAGACCGACCATGGAACGTAGAGTTCTTGCCAAGATGTATAGCACTTTGACTGTCACAATAAAGTACATACCTCTCTTGAGCACAACCAAGTTCCCCCAAGAATCTCTTCATCCAAAGCAATTCTTTACAAGCTTCAACGACAGCAATAAGCTCAGCTTCTGTAGTAGATAGAGCAACACATTTTTGCAACCTAGATTGCCAAGACACAGCTCCCCCTGCAAAAGTAACCAAGTACCCTGAAGTAGACTTGCGAGTATCTACATCACCAGCCATATCTGAATTAGTATAACCACAAAGAATAGGCTTCCCTGTACCAAAACACAAACTCAGACTAGAAGTGCCACAAAGATATCTCATAACCCACTTCACAACATTCCAATGTTCTCTTCCCGGATTAGAAAGAAAACGGCTAACAACTCCAACAGCGTGAGCAATATCCGGTCTTGTACAAACCATCGCATACATCAAACTACCAACAGCTGAAGCATAAGGAACTTTTTCTTCATATCTTCCTTCTCATCATCACTAGAAGGACACTGTTTCGTGCTCAATTTGAAGTGCATAGCTAAAGTGTACTGACAACCTTAGCTTTGTCTATGCTGAATCTTGAAGTACTTTCTGAATGTACTTCTCTTGTGATAATACCAATTTCTTGGCCTTTCTATCACGGACAATCTGCATGCCAAGAATCTGCCTTGCGGTCCTAAGTCTTTCATAGCAAAAGACTTACTCAACTCTTGCTTCAACTTCTGAATCCTGCAAGTATTATGACCAACAACAAGCATGTCATCAACATAAAGCAACACAATAATAAAGTCACCATCAGAGAACTTTTGCACAAAAAAAACAATGGTCTGAAGAAGTCTTCTTGAAGCCCTGCTGACTCATAAAAGAACCAAACTTCCTGTACCACTGCCCGGGAGCTTGTTTCAAACCATACAAGCTCTCTCAATTTTTACAAACATAATTCTCTTTACCCTTGACTTCAAAACCTTCCGGTTGCTCCATATAAATTTCTTCATCTAAGTCACCATGGAGGAAAGCAGTTTTAACATCCATTTGCTCAACCTCTAAATCTAGACTTGCAGCCAAGCCTAGAACCACACACGAATGGATGACATCTTCACAACTGGAGAGAATATCTCATCAAAATCAACTCCCCTTTTCTGATTAAATCCCTTGACAACTAATCTAACTTTGTACCGTGGAACTGGATTACCATCTTCATGTTTCACCCGAAAAACCCACCTATTTTTCAAAGCTTTCTGTCTTTAGGTAACTTAACCAAATCAAAGGTATGATTATCATGCAAGGATTTAATCTCATCTTCCCATAGCATCAAACCATTTTTCTTTTTCTTCACTTTCCATGGCCTCATCAAGACTCTCAGGTTCTCCCCCATCAGTCAAGAGTACATACTCTTGGGAGAATAACGAGATGAAGGAATTCTCTCTCTACTAGATCGTCTGAGAGAACTCTCTGGAGCATCTATAATTGGTTGTTGGACAACCACATCATCTTGCACTGGAGCATCAACAACATCATGCCGGTCATTCTGAACATGATCACCATCTTCATTATCAACTTGATTTTCATCATTATGAAGATTTTCTTCCGGTGCAATAGTTAAAGGAATTGGATCAACATCAACTAAGCTTTCACTACTCTGAAAATCAGCCTTGTCAGCCTTGTCAAAATCTTCAATTGTTTGGTCTTCAAAGAACACAACATCACGGCTTCTAACAAGTTTCTTCTCAACAGGATCATAGAAACGATGCCAAATTCATCTTGACCATAACCAATGAAGATACACTGCCTAGTTTTAACATCCAACTTTGACCTTCCTTATCCTTAGGAACATGTACAAAGCTTTACACCCAAAGACTCTAAGATGATCATAAGAAACATTCTTACCAGTCCAAACTCTGTCAGGGACATCACCATCTAAAGCAACAGCAGGAGATAAATTGATAACATAAGCAGCAGTATTAAGTGCTTCTGCCCAAAAAGAATCTGACAGCTTAGCATCTGAAAGCATACATCTAACCCTCTCAACTAGAGTTCTGTTCATCCTCTCTGCTAAACCATTTAACTGAGGGGTCTTTGGAGGAGTTTTCTGATGCCTAATACCCTGCTCTCTGCAGTATCTATCAAAAGGACCAATATACTCACCACCATTATCTGAGCGGATGCATTTCAATGTCTTCCCTGTTTGTCTTTCAACCAAGGCCTGAAAACTCTTGAACACATCAAGTACTTGATCCTTGGACTTCAAAGGAAATACCCAGAGTTTGCGAGAATGATCATCAATAAAAGTCACAAAGTAAAGTGCACCACCATGAGATCTTACCTTAAAAGGACCACACAAATCAGAATGTACCAACTACAGCAAATCAAGCTTTCTTGAAGGCGGATGACTCTGAAAAGAAACTCTTTTCTGTTTACCGGCTAAGCAATGAACACATTTCTTCTTCAACTTGCTTGTTTCACTCCAGAAAGCAAATTTTTCTTAGCCAAACTATCAATCCCCTTCTCGCTCATATGACTCAGCCTTCTATGCCATAACTCTGATGAAGTATCATTCTCCACTCCACCAATTTACTGAGTCTCTGGATATGGAGCCCTGAAATACATACAAGTTAGACAACTTGTCACCACGGCCACAACCATCAAACCTCTAGTAAGCTTCCACTGGCCAACACCAAGTGTATTAACATAACCCTCATCATCAAGATATCCCACAGAAATCAAATTCAAGCGAACATCTGGAGCATGCTTGACATTATTGAGAACTAGTTTGGAACCATTGTTACTTTCCAAACAAACTGTCCCAATGCCAATAACTTCAACTTCATGATTATTGCCCATTTTCAACGTTCCAAAATTACCTGGAGTATAAGAAGAAAATAATTCCTTCTTTGGCGTGACATGAGAAGTAGCACCAGAATCCACAAACCAGCTAGACTCATCACGAACAAGATTAATGGCATTTTCATCACAATAAACAAGAAGATCATTATTAGCAACAACAGCAACACGATTTTCATTATCGCCTTCTCTCTTTTGTTGTCTCATATCTCTCTTGTGCTTGTAACAATATTTAATGATATGCCCATTCTTGTGGCAATAGTCACATGTAATATTCTTGTATTTAGACTTTGACTTGCTTCTACTTTTACCACTATCATTCTGACCTCTGGACTTGTTTCTCCCCCTATCTTCAGTAACCAAAACATCGGAGTGTGAAGCTGAAGAAGATGAGGCTTGAGATCTTCTTCTCATTTCTTCATTCAAGACACCACTCTTAGTATATTCCATGGTTACAACACCACTGGGAGCAGAATTAGTCAAAGAAACTCGAAGAGTTTCCCAAGAGTCTGGCAGAGTATTAAGAAGCCAAAGTCCCTGTATCTCATCATCAAACTTTACACCCATTCCGGACAGCTGGTCAAGAACACCCTGAAAATCATTAATATGATCAGAAATAGGAGTGCCCTCTTTATACCTGATATTCATTAATTGTTTCAATAGGAACAACTTGTTGTTGCCAGTCTTCGAAGCATAAAGTGTCTCGAGCTTGTCCCACAAACTTTTGGCATGTGTCTCATTCACAATATGATTTGTAACATTATCTTCAACCCATTGTCTAATATAGCCACAAACCTGCAGATGCTCAAATTCCCATTCTCATTCATCATCATCAGACTGAGGCTTTTTAGAAGCAAACACAGGTAAATGCATCTTCTTGACAAATAGAAGATCTTTCATCTTGCCTTTCCAAATATGATAGTTACTACCATTTAAACACACCATTTTGCTCATATTTGCCTCCATCATTCAAAACAACAATCAACAATAACCAATGCTCTGATACCACTTTGTTGGGAAAGACAAGGCACTACCAAGAATGCCTGACAGGATAACAGCGGAAAAATACCCAAGTCTATACTTTCCCTTTTCGATTTGAACCAAGAGAAGACAAACAACCACAAGCAGTATGATGGTAAGGCAGCAAGTAGTTCAACCAAACAAATATAACAAGACAATAATAAATCTATCACACAAGACACCAAGATTTACGTGGAAAACCTTCGATGTGAAGAGTAAAAAACCACGGGACCAAAACTCCACTATAATCACCAAGAGTTACAATATTGTTCTCCAAAATTGGCCAACAACAAGTGCCAAACACGAGCAACAACAAAATAAGATTGAACCAAATCTAGAGAATTAAAGGAACAAAATCACCAATTTCGCAGCTACTGTTCACGACAGCAAAACTGAAGCTGCAGGCCACCAAATCCAACTCTGTCAGTTCCTAATCAAAGATTGAGATGAAGACAATATGCTGTCCAAAAATCAGCTCAATCGGACAAGAAACGAAGCGGGAATCGCAATTTGAAGATGGCTATGAAGGCTGAATTTGGACTGCGAATTTCTCTCTTGTTCTCTCTTTTTGGCTGCTGAAAAAATCTCTCTTGTTGTTCTGAAAATAAGACCCTAAATGGGTTTATATTTGCCTCATAAGAATGGGCTTATGGGCAAAAATGGGTTGGTTCAAAAATTGGGCTTTTATTTATCCACATAGGAAGGGAAAAAGACCCATAACCCAACATTCACACCATTTCTAAAACTTTTGTCCTTTGAAGTTACTACTGGATTTATTCACATATCTTAAATTTTATGTTTTGTTTTGAAAAATGATTTTAGGGTTTGCATCAAGTTGGTCACTACTAATGTTATTTTTTTCTTATGCTCCTTAATTTGTTTTCTTATATGATCGATGGCCTAAATTTGAAACCATAACAATTGAACTTCAAGACACAAATCTAAAGTATGGACTTCAATTTAGTTGGGCTAATATTATAAATGATGAGCCCACTTTGTCAAGCTCAAGATTTCATTTTATTCTAGAGGCCTAATTAGGTGTCACGTGGCATGTAAGTAAAACGGGGAAGTCAATAGGATCATGTCATATACATGATATGGCATGCCTAGCCAAATCAAGGATCAATAAAAATATGTCATGCATGTGTATGTATTAGTGATATGTTCCGATCAATCAAATATTGTCACATTATTTAAATCTGATTGGCTAAAGAAAATATATCTTCATCACAACTTATCCATTTTACAATTTACAATAGGGGTCTTGGTTTTGAGCTCGTAGTTAAACATTGAAGATTTCTCAACAAGTTATACAAGTTGAAGTATTCAAATACTCAAGTTTAAGATACAACTCAAGATCACTAGATTCAAAAATAAGACATCAAATTCACAACTCAAGATCCAAGTCAAAATCCCTTGAATTCAAAAGCAACTGAAAATCAAATTCAACAAATTTAAGATCCAACTCAAAGGCTCTTGAACTTATATTTGAAAAGATGAATTAGAGGATTCATAGAGATTGTAATAATCAGTATTTGAAATAAAATACTATGATTATTGCGATATTATTTACCGTCTTGATTATTATCTTTTCAATGAGAATTTTATTTTCTACAATGAGTTATATTGTACATATGAGATGACAAACACTTAGACACATATACTAGGAGTTAATATCTTAAAAGATCACTCAACTTTAGGAATTGATCTAGCAAAGTCATTAAAAGTTTGTTTTGTATCAAAAAAATCACTCAACTTAGATTTTTATATCAATAAAATCACTCAACTTTAGGAATTGATCTAGCAAAGTCGTTAAAGTTTGTTTTGTATCAAAAAAATCACTCAACTTAAATTTTTATATCAATTAGAAAATATTAACAGTCCGATAAATAGTGAATTGCAGCTAATTAGACTTCTGTTTTTCCTTTTGGAGTAAAATTTAACTTTGAATTAAAGCTTTTGAAAAGCAGGTTTCAGAATAAATTTTCAAGGACATTCTATCAAGCAATTTTATGCATTCAGCAATATTGTTAGAATATATACATAAACATTACGAACACATTAATAGCTGCTTAAACTTATCGATAAATTTAATTTAAACACTCAAACTAACCATGGAAGAAAACATCAAATTAAATTGATACATAAATTAGTTTGCAATTTCTGGGCACATTCAATATATAATAATGTTGTTATATATATTAACTTGTAAATTAATCAGGTGGCAGATGGAAGTACGTAGTAAAAGCAATCCAGGAAAAGCAGGAATTCAACGTAACAAAAGGAAGTATAAATATAAGTTAATTACTGAAAATAAAGAAAAGGATATCAAATATGAGAGTTTTCCATATTTATTCTGGTCCACATACATAGAGATAGACGATAATGTGGATTGTTTTATTTTAGTAATATGGATACATAGAGATAGACGACAATGTGGATTGTTTTATTTTAGTAATATGGAAGTTGCTCATATTTTTCAAAAATGTCAAACTGTTGGGTGTGTACTTTTGAAGAATCCGAGAGAGACGGGTGGAAATAAGGATACAGGTGTTAATTAATTAGGCCACGATTGGATAGGATGCACAAGTTGCAACCCCACACATGTTTTTTCCCATCTCCATTTTGAAGTATCCATTGTCACCCCAATCTGCTCCCCATGAGTTTTTTATGAGCCAATAAGGAACACCATTTTCAACACCATAACCCACAGCAAGAACAGCATGGTTTACGTCCTGCCAATTAATTTAACATCATCCTCCAATGCTATGTGATCAAATCCCTAATTACTTACCATGGAAGTGTTTCCACATGCAGTGCTTGTGTAAACTCCGCTCTCATACTGTTTGAAACCATCTATCACCTCAAAAGCAACACTAACAGGTCTAACCAATGCAACTGCAATTTTCAGTTCATCTTCAGCACCCTGTAATATAATATAATTGATTATATATGAATGAAAAAACAACTCAACTCATCATGTTAAAAATAGTATTACCTCGGTAATATTGACTGAATCGATGACTTTGACAGCAACATTTTGTGGATTGAATTTACATATGCCATCCTTGGCGGTGTATGGATATGATTCTTCGGTCTCAAGACCACCATTGTATTTAATGTACTCAAATGCATGTGATGGAAGTCCTCCATTACAGCCATGGTTGTCAAAAGCTCCAGCACAGTCCACAAGCTGCTGCTCTGATAGAGAGATTCCCTTCCCAAATGCTTGGGCATACGCTGCCTCAAGTGCACCAGTAGTGCTGCAAAAAACACACATGCACCACTATTATATCCTCCTTCCATTTCATCTAATTATATTACATATATAAGTGCGTCGTAACTAAATTTTTTTGAGGTTCATATCTAACTGTTACTAGTATTTATTAATCTAACAAACACACATCTATTTTTTATAATACTCTCATCATCGTCATGGTGTGTCCAAAATATACTTCTTTTATTTTTAAAAAAGAATATCGCTCTACATGGACAAAATAAAATTAAAAATTAAAATGTTATTTTTTTCTTAGCCCACTTCATCACTTCCTTTTTTTCGCTTCATCTCTTCCCTCCTCAAATATTAATTTAGATAGTTCTATTTTTAAGAAAAAAAATTCTACCCACTCCACCTAATTACCTGCTTTTAATTTTTTTTTTTATTTTGTGTTAGATATATATCGAAAAATATTTTTTACTAATCGTCACAAGACTTTTCTAGAATTATTTTTTTATTTATGTTTTAGTCGATACACAAGTAGAAAAATGTATATATCTAAGATAAAACGAGAAAAAAATGTAAAAGGAAAAAATATAGGAGTAGAGGAGGTGTTGGAGTGTGATAAAAAATAATTAAATTTTTTTTAAAGAAATTATTTTTTTGGAATAGTAATATTTTAATATTTAATTAACATTAATAGTTTATTATTTACTTTTTGTCAAGTTAATGTGAAATGTCATGTATCAAGGTTTCACATAAAAGAGAGAGTATATTGACACACCATTGAGGTGTGTATCTCAAACTAATAAATGACAATTTAGATATTAAAATTCACTGTGTCAATAGTTTAGCTTATATAAAAAAAAAATACTTTAGATATATTTTTGATAATTATCATATGATGATTCTCACCTGAATGTCCAGCAAGCTCCGCAGTCTCCCTGTGCCTTCACTGGGCTAACAATACCAGTTTCCCTCCAGTCTTTCTATAATCACAAAATTGGAAATTTGCAGTTAAAATACGTTGCGTGTTTAGTGTTAAGTTCCTATCTTTATAATTCAACTCCATTATGCATCTTGTAATATAATAAAACATTTCATCAACTCTAATGAGAAATGGTGCAGGTACGTATACCTACCGCCTATTTAATTTTTAGTTACAAAATCTTACCAATATCCAACGCAAAATGCATGTATGCTACCTCGCGAAGGTAGACTGTTAATTTTCAAAAGACGCTCAGCTCAAGTACAACAATATAATATTTAACATGTACGTTCATTCTGCTGATTGAACATACCTTCTCTGGTAGAAGACCGTTAGTGAACTTAAGATTGGTCTTTGTGGTGGCAGAACAGTTTTGAGGTGTCCCCTGCAACTTCACTCTACGGAACTCATCCCATGTTAGGTCGGTAAACTCTGCCACACAAAACATAGTATATATGAGGAGCAGACATTATAACAAAACAACTTCATATATATTTTAACAACAATTATACATACTATTGACACCGAGTTTGTATGATACTAATGATCTTTTGTTGTTATGTGATCGAATCATCTTCAGATTCTCCACAAATATCTCAAACCTTAGCTTGGTCTCCTCAACAGAGTCGTACTTTTTCCCATACCTTTTATAAACATTCAAATATACATTATTATTACATATACAATTACAGCAATCAAATTTATTATTTATTATAGTGATTTACTTGTTAACAAAGAGAGCAAAGGAGAGAGCGTCGTCACTCTCGCCAACCACTTGAAGAATTCCGTTCTCCACTTCTTCCGAAACGACGACTTGTCTGATGGGATTCTCATCAGCAAAGGTCGCCGCTCCAGCAATTGTAGCGGCGAAAAGGCCGGCGATGAGAACCAATAGGACTGAGGAACGTGACATTCTAATTGTAATTGTAACCGGAAATAGGATTGGATGAATGAAGCTGGTAGGAACATTGGCCAATTTATTGAGGTTTTTTTTTGTCCTATACTTATCAAATATTTTCTAATTTGATTTCTCAAAAAATTACCTAAATACACAACTTATTGATTATATTTTTTAATTTCTTTACCGCTTGGAAAAATTACATAAAGTCATAACTACTATTCTAAAATACATTACTTTATGCGATATATCAATCAGATACATCACATTATGCGATATATCGAGATATACATGATGTAACAAGACATTGAGTGAAATATCTTAAATCGAAACACGATAGATGTATCGAAATGTTGAGCGACGTATCCGAATCGGGACGTGATGTAGTGAGATCTTTTCGAATATATTCGAATTCGGCCTAATTTAAGAGATTTTGTAATTTGGAAAAGAATAGTGATATGATGTAATTAACTCTTATCACTATGAGATTTGTGTAATCCTCTTTTTACTTATCACTTTTGACAAATCAAACAAGGACAACTTTTCTTCTTGCTATTATACTCTCAATTTATTAAGGTTGAGCTCATCGGAAGCCGGTTAAAGTTGACACCAATTTTCAATTAAATATTTTCACTATACTTTGTACATTTTAAACACCTCATGTTGAGTCCCACTGTGTCATTTGACACTTTTTGTTGGTTTGACATATTATATGTGTTGCACCCATTTTGAAAGCGTGAGGAGTTCTTTTTGGATATTTTAAATATTTTTTCCCTCCTCCTTCTTCGGAATGATGAAAACCCTTAATAATATGAAAAAATTGAAATAAAAGAACTATTAGGGTAGTTTTAAAAACATTTATAAGAACAAATTACAAAAAAATCATGACACTAATTTTGAAAGCATCTTTTACAATACAACACTTTTTTTTCTTCAAAAAATTGAAGAAGAATCTCATATTTGTCAGAATCTCACCTTGCTATTGATAAAATGGTTCTCAAAATTAAATTTCCAACAAAAAGAAAGGAACTAAAATCTAATAATTTTTTTTTTAAAAATGGAAGAAGAACCAAAAAATGGCCCGGGAGGCATAAGGGACGAAAGTAAGGCTGATGGGGTGGGGGTGGGGTAATGTAACGTGGGTGGGATAGTAGAAAATATGTAACTTTATTTATTTTATTTTTTTTGAAAAATTAGTAGTCTTTTAATAATTTATTTTAAAATTATTATTTTTACACTTAAATTTCATATGTCAACTTCAAATTAGTCATCATGTCATATTATCCGGAAGTGTATTACACACACACTTAGTAATTTTAGTTGTTTGTCAAAATGACACAGCGAGGCCCTACTTGAGTTGTTTAAAATGAACAAAACCTATTTGAGGTGTATAAGTGAAAATACGTTGCGGTTTTAAGGGGTTACCTATGAGTCTGCTATTTATTGATATATTTGAAAAACATAATAAATCAATATGTATAAGACTTTATCAATTAATAGGGATAAAATGATAAATTTACTCTACCAATTTTTATTTTTTTAATAAGTGTAATAAGTCAAAATTTAACAAATAAAAAACTAACAAATGATAAATCTTGTTTGATTTTCTGCTTATTAGGGAATACTATGTTTTTCCTTCCACATACCTTTCAAGTTATGCGTCCTACAGATAGTGAGTAGTAAAAAGTAAAATTTTCATGTTGAAACGCCAACATGAAAAACATAGCGTTTTCTCAATTTTATAAATTGAAGAAGTAAAATATGAGGAGGACATTTATAGCATAAGATTGAGGACATTTTTATCTCAATATATAGAATTTTCTTGTAGAACGCAAACATGAAAAAAACATGGTGTTATCTCTTGGTGGTGAACTAGTATACGTAGAAAAAAATGGACCACTTAGGATAAGATTTTGTCTTCTTTCTTTACATTAGCAACTTCTTATATGTTCGAGAAAGATCAATGAATTAACAAACGAAGGCTCCGTTCACAAACTTTCTAGAGGAAAAAAATAAACTCACTCAAATTGGTTAATATATATTATATTCGTTCACTTGTATTTGTCTAATTTTAACTTTGTACGCTCTTTAAAAAATAGTTAATAATATTGATATGAGTCTTAAAAAGTAATTTAAAACTTAAAAGTTATTTTTTTCTGACATACTTAAAAAGTAACTTAAAAGTTATTTTTTCCAACAATACTTTTAAGCACACTAACTAGTGAACGAAAAGTTAAAAACTACTTTGAAAAAGATCTTATGAGAGAATCTTCGTGACCTTAATTTCCATTTTTTTGTTATGAAATCTGTTTGGAAATTTGAATTACGGTAAAATCTCACTAAATTAATATAGTTGGATCATAAAATATTATTATTTTATGTAAATATTTATTAATTTAAAGAGTGTTTTGAGATTCAACTTCCTGATATTGGATAATAAGAGCTTTTAAGATGTACTATCGCAACAAATTTTATTGTATGATATTAAAAGGTTATATTGTGGGACAAACTCATTGAGAAAAAATTAATGTTTTGGGTGTTATCAAGTTTGTGATCCCGACTTGAACGATAACTGTTGAGCAAATCATTTTTGACAATGCAAATTTTGTTTTAAAAAAGATAAAAACTTTGAGAATTTGAATGAACCACTTGTGAAAATGTTATTCATGAATTTGAGATCATGATTAATGATCTTGGTTACCTTAATAAAATTGACGTCAATAACCTATTGGATTACCTAGGTGAAAAGATACATGCTCAGAGATTTAGAGCTTACAAGAAATTATGAATACCATCAAAAGAATAGTGTTAAAGATGAAGTTGAAGATGATACAATACCTTTAGAACGAGTTACAGTAGAAAAATAATTATCGCATCTAGAACTCTTCACAATTTTATGGTACAGTTAGAAAAGTCAAGTTAAAAACTTTCGAATGCAATAAGAAAATGTAGAGATGAAATAAGGAATATAATTGCATTCATTCAAGAATAATTACTTACCAGAGTTTAAGGCAATCAACATTTTGATTTCAATAATCCATTGTGACTCTCATTCAAACTGTGTTCAAGTGATACCGCGTTCTTTCGCTAAAAACAAATTCCAAAATAAACCTCTAAAAATAATATTCATAGTTCCAAAAATTTGGAATAAAAAATAGAAAGTAGAAATCTCGAGGTTCTTTCGATGTTGCTTCCGACAGCTCATCACGTGTGTGATAGTCCATTGCCTAGGTCGTCACTGATCTATAGAAGATTGATTTTTTTCTGTAGGTGTGACACTTGATGTTACGACCCATAGTAGACCTGACGGTCCATAACCTTTACCGTAAAAAAACTTCAGGAACTTGATCTTTTCTATAAGTGTGATGGCTACCCCTGTCGGCTTATTACAAATTTGACGGTCAGTAAGGCTTACATCAGATCTCTTCTGAAAACACCTGACTCCATTTTGTTTTATTTTTCGCCTAGCTAATTTCTTATCTAACACGATAAAAAAACTATTAAAATACATTATCGTTGCTTAAAAACTCATAATTTTTCATACTTAAAAGCATCAAATGTGTCTTCAAATGTCGACACATTCAATACCCTCAACTTAGAACATTTGTTTGTCCTCAAGCGATATCTATTTACATACTCAATTACAATTAACATTCACGACAGTTCAAACATTCTTTACTTAGGCATGCATATGTTTATTTGTTAATACATCAACTCAAAATTATCTAAAGGAATGACAACTGGATATGAACAAGCAACTTAGCATACATCCTTAACAATCAACCATTAACAGTGCAAACTTGATACCCTTACCACAAAAAAATCTGTGTTTTTTCATGACAAGATTATTTGTGGGGGGTAATGTGAAAACTCACACTCAGAATGAAATCCAAGAAATATGCACAACACATCTGTTTAGCCTTATTATTTTACATCGACTTCAAAGACAAATGGACAAGGATCACTATAGGGCTTGTCCGGCTAATAAATAAGCTTAATGTAAAGATAAGATACATTGGTAGTAGTGATTACACCCTCCTTACAAACATATTCACCCCTTTTTTCCTTTTAGCCAGGGTTATTTCTCCCTTTTATTTCTCACTTTTTGATCCTTTAGATACGACTCATCATTTTATTCTTCTTTTAATTTTACTCGAAAATAACTTATTACTCTTGATGACATCCTATCTCTATTCATAACCTATTCTATATTTACTTTACTTAGGGTAGTCATCCTCAACTTAGGTATTTTTTCTAAGGAGGACCAAGATCAAAGAAGCAGTTTCAAAATAAATGGAGAAGGTAACAGGTTAACAATAAATAGGTTATCGTTAGGCTCAAACTTTCGGATCAACATATTTCTTTGTTTATTTGGTTGGTTTTTATAGGCTGAGTGGGATAAATCCAAAAACGCAATATGATCCTTTCCTAATTCATTGACCTTAGTAAATGCAACATAGATAATGCAAGTTCCAAATGCATATACAAAGCAAGAATAATGTACAAACGCTCACAATCACACATGAATTACACTGTCAACTTCTAACTATCAAGTCTCTTAAATATTCAATCATACTTAAGAAATTTCACAGAAAGTATCTTAACAGTCAACAATATTACCAACAACACATAATATATAATGACTAGATGCAAACTTTTTATACAGGAATGACTCAATACCTTGACTCTGATACATCACACGTATATAAAAAAATCAATTTTACAATTCTAGACATGCCGGTTCTACTAGATAACACCTAAGGAAAATGAAACACGACAACAAATCCCTCGGTGATGGTACATCCCCTAAAAAACTATGAATTATTCCCAATGCATCAAAATTCTAATAAGTAATCATAGAGCAAGGTTTACCATGACGCACTAGGCACCAAAGTGTGGAGATGATGGTGGAAATAGTAGTATCTTTAATAACCTCTGTCACGGTGGTAGCGGTATCTAGTGCACCAGTGGTAACTCAGGGGGTTTCCACACTCAATGGAATAGTAGTAGCTAACTAGCAATCCCAAAAAAATACTAGTCTCGCTAATGGTGGCCAACTCAAACACCCGAGGTTATGCAAATGTTGCAAGATAATTTAAAATTAATTTTTGCACAAATTAGAAGTTAGAAACGAGAATGGTAGTGATATGGACGATCTAGACACCTGAGCCTGACTCTCACCTACAATAATTCTCCCATAGTCTATTAGGATTACCAAAAGTAAATTAGAAAGAAATATCGCCTTATCATCATCCATATGTTGTCTCCCCAAATCGGCAATAATATATATCGCACCATACCCCCACTAGAACTTAGCAGAGAATGATAATAATACTTTTAAAATTCATTCTTTAGTGTTTTTCTGTAATGACCTTCCAGGTAATCTCTGTGTACCCGCCTTTTTTCGTTGGTTATGTTGGATTCATAGCTGCCATAATCACACGAGTTAAAGAGAAATGAATGGCTATTGTAATGAATAGAGACAAATGGATTGTGGGACTAGTTTGAACTTTCATCATAGGACTAGCTTGGACTTTCATCAGCTCAATTTTGGTCTTAAACCTTTTTGGGCTTTGCTATATTGCAGCATACTCTCAAATCCAATAAACAATCTGTACATACCATTAGGTTTTCAACTATTGCCACGTTCTCTTATTTTCTGTAATTACTTTATTTTTTAGAAATAGGTCAATAAGAAATAGCCACCTATCCTGTTTGTTAGTAGAAAGATTCTTCAACAGTTGTATAAATTCAACACCAATTGTACAACTTCATCATCAAGAAATACAGAAAAGGAAATATTCTATTTGGTGTCTTATTTTAATTCTTGAATGGTATCAGAGCAAGGTTGAATTTCCTTGCTTAATCCTTCGTCTGAAGTTCTTCTTCTTCTCTGCTTATTTTCTGAAATGGCTGAGGTCGAAAATTCACCACTGGTTCAAACCACTCAAGAAAGTGATAGGATACCTGTAATCAATACAGTGGATTCTTCACATGCTTTTTATCTTCATTCTTCTGATCATATGAATCTGGTCTCCACTGTCTCTGATGGAATAAGCTATGGAGGCTGGAGAAGGTCTGTGATGATTGCTCTGTCAGCAAAGAACAACTAGGATTCATTGATGGATCCCTAGTTTTTCATACTGATGTAAACCTTCAAAAAGCTTGGTCAAGGTGTAATGACATGGTCCTTTCTTTGATTTTGAATTCTCTCTCAAAGGAGATTGTTGAATCTGTTTTGTATTCTCAAAATGCCAAAGTTTTGTGGTCTGGCCTGGAAGATAGATTTGGTCAGGCAAATGGAGCAAAATTATTTCAGTTACAAAAATATCTAAGTGTTGTTGTTCAAGGAAACTCAAGTATTTCTGCATATCTTACAAAATTGAAAAGCCTTTGGGATGAATTGGATTCTCTCAATAGCTTTACTGCTTGTAGTTGTGACTGTATCTGTGGTGCTAAAGAGAAAGGAGTGAAATCTCATCAGGATGAAAGATTAGTACAGTTTCTTATGGGTCTCAATGAGACTTTCATAGGGGTTAGAAGTAACATTCTTTTATATTCTTCTCTCCTTAATATTGGCCAAGCATATTCTTTGGTTATTCAAGATGAGAAACAGAGGGAAATTCATGCTACACCCAATTACCCAGGGGAATCAACATCTTTTGTTGTTGGTAATGCAAGATCTAGGAGATTTTATGATTTTAAGTCTCAACAAGGAAATCTTTCTAAGAGAAACACTGTAACATGCAATTATTGTAAGAAAGTAGGACATATATTGATCAGTCTTACAAACTTCATGGTTTTCCTCTAGATTTAAATTCACCAAGAACAAAAGGTACCATAAAGGAGCTATGGCTAACAATGCTTTCAACACTAATGAAGGAGCCAATCAGGTGATGGAAAACTCTACAGATCCAAAGTCACTCAGTCAAGAAAATGTTGGAAAACTTTTGTACCTTCTACAGAAGATGAATCAGAAAACTGGAGGGAAGATTGACGCTACTGCAAACATGACTTGTGCTGGTAAGGCTAAGTTTCTCAGTTCACATCCTTCATTGTTTAAAGTTGACACTAATTCATGGATTCTAGATAGTGGAGCATCTGAGCACATGACCTTTAATAGAATTTTCTTATAGTTTCAATCTCTTACCCAAACCTATCTTGGTCACTCTTTCTAATTCTCATAGGGTAATTGTTACTCATTCATGATCTGTTTATATTTTGTCTGATATTCCTCTACATAATGTCTTTTACATTCCTTTTTTATTTCAATATCCTTTCTGTTCATAGATTATGCAATCAACTTCAGAAGTTTCTTTTTTTTACTCCTAATAATTGCTTCATGTTGTAGACTGAAGAGACCTCTGGTGCTTGGTAAGGAACAAGATGGTCTATATTTTTTCAAGTCGTCTCAATCAACAACAAGTACCAAGAGTGTATCTCAAGCAGTTGCTTCTACAAAGAGTCTTTCTAGTTCTAGTCGTCATTGTTTTCTTTTTCCTAGTTCAGTAGCAAGTGCTTTTACTTCATGTTCTAGTTTCTTTGATCCTAATGTAAAAGAAAAATTATGGATTTACAGATTAGGCTATATGCCTTTGAGTGATATGAAGAAAATTATTCCAGTTTCATCTTCTTGTTCTAAATTTTCTTCTCCATGTGTGATCTGTCCTATGGCAAGACAATCTAAATGATCTTTTCCCAAAAGTCTTGTTTATACAAAAATTGTTTTTGATATGATTCCTTTGGACATTTGGGGACCTTACAAAACTCCCACACATGATGGTTTCAGATATTTTCTAACTATTGTCTATGATATTAGTAGAGCTACTTGGACACATCTTCTTAGCTCTAAATCAAATGCCTTTTCCATTCTCAAATCTTTTATTTCCATGATAGAAAGACAATTCAATGCACAGGTTAAAGTAATCACAACTGATTATGCTTTTGAATTGGGAAGTGGAAAATTGCGAACTCATTTTTTTCTATCCAAAGAAATTATTTACCAAACTACTTGTCACGCCCTGAGATACCCCCGAGACGCGGACATGAAACCTAAGACCATAAGTGATCCCAAGCTAACCCTGCTGGCATGATCATGAGCATACTAAAGAATATAAAGTGTTGCGGACGCTAAATTATAATTTAAACTCAAAAATGGGGAATACCCATATTCTTCAACTGGGATATATATTTGAAACAATGAGTTTAATACAAAGAAGTTATTGACTCAATACTAAGCTGAAACTAACTATGTCTGAAAATAGCCTCTAAAGTGGACTAGAAATACTGGGACAAGCCCCAGCTAAGTCTAGCAAAAACTGAAACTAAATGACTAAAAGACGAAAAAGATCTCATGACTATTGTACTCGGAGAATGAGGACTCACCACTGAATCTGTTGAACTGGAGATCGAGAATCGATCTATGCGTGATCTGGATGCTGAGAACCTGAACCTACATCACTAGAAGATGCAGCGTACGTATGCTTCAAAACTTGAAAGGTACTAAGCTAGTAGGATAAAATAAAGCTGAAATAAAACATAAGCGAATAAGCACAAAAGTAAGTATAATAATCTGAACAGTATATACTAAATTTCTTAGCTAACTGAATGCAATGACCAATTTATAACATGCCGAGACAGAATACTGAGTACACTGATAAATGGTCAATGCGAGAGAGTCTGACTGAACTGTGGGAGCTACTAATAAGCTATAATAAAACCATATGAGCTAAATATGGAGTCTGATGTGTACGCCCCATCGAGAGGATCCAACATACCCTGCCAAAGGTATAAATGCATGCTGGCGTGATCACTAAACTAATTGCTCACATAGGGGACTTAGAATCTACTTGTCTAGTAGTTCTGGGACTAAGTAAGTACGCTGAACCCTAGTCCAACTCGGAATTATGCTACTCCCATTGATTTATGTAGTTAACTAATTATGTCTGAATTTTCTGTAATTAGTGGATAGCTCAAAACTAAACATGTAAACTGAGAATGAACATTTAATCTGATAATGATGCATTAAAATTGAGGCATGTATAACTGAATAGATGAAATATCTGACCTAGCATATGTAATTCAAGAACTAAAGAAATACAAAGCTAGGGTTCTAAAATTCATGCGATAAACGGAATAATAACTTTACGATTTGATTTGGAACATATATTTAATGAATTCATGAAGTTCTATCAAAGTTCTAGAAACCCTAATCATGATAAGAGAATCAAGAACTGACTGAAAACTAGGGACCTAATGAGTGAAAGGAACCTACTAGTGAAATCCCACATACTTGGTGACAAAATGCACGGAGAAACACTTAGATTTCAGGGCTGGAACTGCTGGAACCTTGATGCGTTCTTGAACTAGGGTTCTTGACCTTTTTCTTCTCTCTTGCTTCTGATTTTCTATGTTTTTATTAATGATTTGACTTAGGTAAGTTTTAGTTATGATTCTATGCTAAAACTGACTAAATTATTATGATTTAGGGTCAAAATGACGTATCTTAAGGTTTAATTGAAGTGGGAAAATACCAAAAGACCCCTCAGTTAGTTGCTGTCAGACCAAACGACGATCTGGACTAACGGGCTTTCATTCAATCGACGGTCCGTAGGTTGGGTCTATTCGACAAGCCTTTACTAAAACAGACATAACTTTTTACTGGGAGGTCTGATTTTAGCAGGGCCGGTGGCTATGGAAAGCTAAATCAATTATCTATCTTTTGGTAGGTCATGGGACACTTAATTAATTTTGTTCTAAGAGCTATGATCATTTGAAGTTGAACCAACTATATTTCCCCCTTAACAGTCTGCTAACTTCCACCTACGGTCTGTAGGTCCATCTACGAACCGTGCTGGTCAATTGTGGTTCTTGTCAGAGAATGGGTAAATGGGGTGTTGATTGACAGACGCAGATTACAAATTATAGTCTTACCTATGGACTGTAGGTCCGTCCGTCGTTCGACACTTAGTCAAATTTTCCTAGGGTGATAATTTAGGGGGTTTCTAACTCCATCGGCGGATGTGCAGGACGGACTGTGGGTCATGCTACGGTCCATCAATGGCCATCGTCGATCGCACCTACAGATTTTTTGAAAAACTGGTTTTTGGTCTGTTTTGGGTACAAGGTGTTACATTATCTCCCCCTTGAGAACATTTCGTCCTAAAATGAAGACTAAACTAGTTGGAGTAGAGGGAGAGAGCTGCAAACCATACTACTAAACATTTAGAAGCTGGGATAGAGGGAGAGAGCTTGAAACCTTACTACTAAACATTGAGAACTGACTTTCTGACTGAATTGAGTTCCGAGAACATGCAAATACGCTGAAAATGCAAGTACAAACTGAGGGAACATGATTCTAAGAGTGAATTGTCGCATGAATGACTGGAAAGCTGAAGAGGAACTATTACCTCAAGCTGGAGTGGAATCGGAAGTAAAGAGGTGAAGATACTTGGCTTTCATGGGTGCATCTGCTTCCCAAGTAGCTCCCTCTACGGACTGACTCCTCCACAAAACCTTGACTGAAGCGACTTCTTTATTTCTCAATTTTCTAACATGACGGTCAAGAATCTCAACTGGTACATCCTCATAAGAAAGACTATCTTTCACCGCCACACTCTCTAATGGAACTACAGAGGTTGGGTCACTTGCACACTTTTTCAAGAGCGAGATGTGAAAGACTGGATGTACTGCTGCTAGTTTTGCTGGCAAATCTAACTCATATGCCACCTTGTCAATACTTTTAATATCTTTTAAGGGCCTACATATCTAGAACTTAGTTTCCCTTTTTTGCCAAATCTCATCACTCCATTCATAGGTGACACTTTCAGGAGAACCCAATCCTCAACTTGGAACTCTAGTTCCCTTCTCCTTACATCTGCATAAAATTTTTGACGACTCTGGGTTGTCCTAAGTCTATCTCTAATGAGTTGCATTTTCTCCATAGCATAAAGGACTGAATTTGGCCCTATCAAAGTTGCTTCACCTACTTCAACCAACAAACAGGAGATCTACATCTACGCCCATACAAGGCTTCATAAGGGGCCATCTGAATGCTGGAATTGTACCTATTGTTGTAGGCGAACTCAATCAGAGAAAGGTGATCATCCCAACTACCCTTGAAATTGATCACACAAGTTGTCTATATTTTCTCTAGGGTCTGAACGCTACACTCTGCCTGTCCATCCGTCTGTGGATGAAATGTTGTGCTAAGGTTAACTTGAGTGCCAAGACCCTTCTGAAATGACTTCTAGAAATGAGAGGTAAACTGAGGTTCTCTATCTGAGATGATAGACAAAGGAACTCCATGCAACCTCACAATTTCATTAATGTAAAGCTTGGCATAGTTTTCTGCCGAATCTGTAGTTTTGACCGCTAAAAAGCGAGAAGACTTAGTCATCCTATCAACTATCACCCAAATTGAGTCATGTTTTCTGCGAGTACGAGGTAACCCTGTGATGAAATTCATATTGATCACTTCCCACTTCCAAGTAGGAATATCGATATCTTGAGTCACACCTCCTGGTTTCTGATGTTCAACCATGACTTGCTGGCAATTGGGGCACTTACTCACAATATCTGCTATGTCCCTCTTCATTCCATTCCACCAGTAGACTTCCCGCAGATTGCGGTACATCTTAGTGGCACCTAGATGAATAGAATACCTGGAGTTATGGGCTTCTGCAAGGATATGCTTTCTCAACTTACCCATATCAGGAACACACAATCTACCCTGGTAGCGAAGTACACCATCTCCTTCTTGGGAGAAAACCTCCACTCTCTTATTGTGTCTTGCAGCCTTAAGTTCAAGCAAGATCGGATCACTGTCTTGATTTTTCTTAACCTCCATTACCAAAAAATATTCTGCCCCATTCTAAACTATTACACCATTGTTTGATATGCTCATAAGGCAAACCCAAGCGAGCAAGCTTGTGAACACCTTTCACTAGCTCCTTTCTTTCTCAACATAGGCTACACTAACCATAGATAATCTACTAAGAGCACCTGCTACTACATTCGCCTTACCAGGATGATAATGCACACTCATATCATAATCCTTAAGGAACTCAAGCCATCTCATATGGCAAAAATTTAACTCTTTCTGGGTGAACATATACTGAAGGCTCTTATGATCAATGAACACATCTACGTGAACACCATACAAGTAGTGTCTCCAGATCTCTAGTGCAAACACAACTGTTGCAAGCTCGAGGTCATGAGTTTGATAGTTCTTCTCATGAACCTTAAGCTGTCTCAGAGCATAAGCTATCACCTTATCACGCTGCATCAACACACAACCTAGGACAACTCTGGATGCATCAAAATAGATTGCATAACCATCTGAACCCTCTGGTAGAGTCAGGACAGGAGCTATAGTCAATCTAGTTTTCAATTCTGCAAAGCTTTTCTCACAATAATCTGACCATTGAAACTTGACCATCTTTTGAGTTAACCTAGTCAATGGTGAGACTATGGATGTAAATCCTTCCACGAACCTTCTATAATAACCCGCTAGACCTAAGAAACTTCTGATATCTGTAACAGAGGTGGGTCTGGGCCATTATTTCACTGCTTGTATTTTTTGTGAATCCACTCGGATCCCTTCGCTAGATATAATATCACCAAGGAAAGTAATGGATTTCAACCATAACACATATTTGCTAAACTTAGTGAATAATCGGTGATCCTTGACAGTTTGTAGAACAATTCTCAAATGACTCGCATGTTCTTCCTGATTCCTAGATTAAATGAGGATATCATCAATAAAGACGATAATGAACAAGTCCAAGTACTGTTTGAATACTCTGTTCATCAAATCCATGAAAGCTGCAGGAGCATTGGTTAGTTTAAATGACATAACTACAAATTCGTAATGACCATACTGAGTTTTGAAGACTGTTTTTGGAATGTCACTTTCTCTGACTCTAAGATGATGATAACCCGATCCGAAATCTATCTTTGAAAATTGACTAGCACCTTGAAGTTGGTCAAACAAGTCATCAATCCTGGGGATAGGATACTTTTTTTATTGTGACCTTGTTCAATTGTCTATAGTCAATGCACATTCTGAGAGAACCATCTTTCTTCTTTACAAACAACACTGGCGTACCCCATGGTGAAATGCTAGGTCTAATGAAGACCTTATCTAGAAGGTCTTTCAACTTCTCTTTCAATTCCTTAAGCTCTGCTGGATCCATTCTGTAAGGAGGAATCGAAATAGGCTGGTTATTTGGAAGGAGATCGATTCCAAAGTCGATTTCCCTTTTAGGAGGGACTCCGGGAAGATCTTTTGGAAATACTTCTGGAAACTCACAGAGTACTGGAACTGTCTCAAGAGTCGGGGTTTCAGAGCTAGAATCCTTAACCCAAACTAGATGATAGATATAACCCTTAGAGATCATATTTCTGGCCTTAAGGTAAGAAATAAATCGACCCATAGGCGCTAAGCTACTACCCTTCCATTCTAAGATTGGTTCGTCTGGAAACTGAAAACAAACAATCATAGTTCTACAATAGACTGAAGCATAAAAGGAATGTAACCAATCCATGCCTAGAATGACATCAAAGTCTACCATTTCTAACTCTACAAGATCTTCTAAGGTGACTTTCTGAGATACTGTGACAGGGCAATTTCTGTATACCCATCTAGCTATAACTGGGTCATCGACTGGAGTAGAGACTGAAAAAGGTTCTGAGAGAGTTTCTGGACTAACACTGAATTAGACTGCTATGTAAGGAGTTACAAAAGAAAGAGTAGCCCCTAGATCTAACAATGCATAAACATCAAGGTCAAAGACACGTAACGTACCAGTGACTACATCAGGAGAACCTTCCTGATCATGGCGAGCCTGAAGAGCATACAACCTGTTCTGGCGCTGACTGCCACCTGTACTAGATGAGTTACCCTGCTGAGTCGGGCGACTTGATGGTGCTGATGAAATTGTAGACTAAGCTCTACTATTACCACCTCCTTGACCCTGTCAAGAAGGACAATCTCTCAACCTGTGACCAGACTGACCGCACCCAAAGCATCCTTCTTTTCCTGCGAGACACTCGCCCAGATGGTTCTTACCACACTTAGGGAAAGTAGGGTAAGTCTTGGTGCCTGAAACACTTCCCTGAGACTTAGAGATTGGTGTTCTAACCTTTTGGTCATACCTGTTCTTTAAGGATGGAACACTAGCCAACGAAGGGGCTGGAGCTGAAAACTTTTGCTGACTTTGCGAGCAATTTCCACCACCTGATTTCTGCTGAGAGTAGTCATACTTCCCAGTCCTAGCCTTCTTATTCTCCTTATCATGTTCCCTAAGCTTATCACCCTCAACCTGCTAAGCATGAGTCATAAGCCTAGAGATGTTCATATTTCCAAGTAACATAGCACTTCTGCACTCAATTTTCACCAAATCCGACACTCCATACAAGAACTTATTCATATGAGCCCTGGAGTCAGCAACCATGTGAGAAGCATACCTGGAGAGTTGGTTAAACTTGAGCCCATACTCTTGTACTCATGTTTCCCTGCATCAAGTTAATGAATTCCTGAGCCTTTTCTTCTCTCAACTCTATTGGAAAAAACTTGTCCAGAAAGGTCTCACTAAAGCAATCCCAAGTAATAGTAGCTGCATTTGTTTCCCTATTTTCCTTCCACTGAGTGTACCAAATATGAGCAACATCCTTCAACTGGTATGATTCCAACTCAACCCGATCATTCCCATTGACTTGCATTACCTAAAAGATCTTCTTGATCTCATCCAAGATATTCCGAGGATCCTCATTAGTTTTTGATGCTAAGAACTCAGGCAGATTGATCCTAACAAAATCACGGACCCTTGCTGCTACTGATCCACCATTTTCATTCACATGAGCATGAACCCGATTGTTCTTGTTCGTCATACTCTGAGCCAACATTTGTATGGCGATCCTAAACTCAGCACTGGAGACTTCTTGATCTGGGACTGGAGGAGCTGCATTTGCATTCCTGGCATTCGCATTCCTAGCGTTAGTTCTACAAGTAGGCATGATCTGAAACATAGAAAGTCAAGTTAGAGTGGAATAAGATAATACCTTACACACGATAAGAGTAACAAGAAAATGAAGTTTTCCTAAAACACTTTGTAGTCTCCCTCTCATTAGATGTGGTGCACTTCACACCCATGAAAAGGACACTACTCAGTGCTGCTTTTTAGACATCCTAGGACTCTTGAACCTAGTGCTATAATACTAAGTTTTGTCACTCCCTGAGCTACCCCCGAGACATGGACATGGGACGTAGGACCACAAGTGATCCCAAGCGAACCCTCCTGGCATGATCATGAGAATACTAAAGAATATAAAGTGTTGCGGACGCTAAATCATAATTTAAACTCAAAAGATGGGGAATACCCATATTTTTAACTGAGATATATATTGAAACAATGAGTTTAATACAAAGAAGTTATTAACTCAATACTAAGCTGAAACTAACTATGTCTGAAAATAGACTTTGAACTGGACTAGAAATACTGGGACAAGCCCCAGCTAAGTCTAGCAAAAACTGAAACTAAATGACTAAAAGACTGAAAAGAGCCCATGACTATTGTCCTCGGAGAATGAGGACTTACCATTGAATCTGCTGAATTGGAGATTGGGAATCAATCTATGCATGATCTGGATGCTTAAAACCTGAACCTACATCACGAGAAGATGCAGCGCATGTAAGCGTTAGTACTTAAAAGGTACCGAGCATGTAGGATAGAATAAAGTTGAAATAAAACATAACTGAACAAACACAAAAGCAAGTATGATAATCTGAACAGGATATACTAAATTTCTTAGCTAACTGAATGCAATGACCAATTTATAACATGCTGAAACTGAATACTGAGTACACTGATAAATGGTCAATGCAAGAGATTCTAACTGAATTGTGGGAGCTACTACTAACCGATAATAAAACATATGAGCTAAATGTGGAGTCCGATGTATACTCCCATCGAGAGAACCCAATATACCCTGCCAAAGATATAAAGGCATGCTGGGGTGATCACTAAACTGATTGCCCACAGAGGGGACTTACAACCTACTTAGATAGTTGTTCTGGGACTAATTTGATACGCTGAACCTTAGTCTAACTCGATATTATGCTACTCCATTGATTTATGTAGTTAACAAATTATGTCTAAATTTCTGTATTTACTGGATAGCTCAAAACTGAACATTCAAACTGAGAATGCACATTTAATCTGATAATGATGCATTGAAACTGAGGCATGTATAACTGAATAGCTGAAATATCTGACCTGGCATGTGTAATTCAAGAACTAAAGAAATACAAAGCTAGGGTTCTGAAATTCATGCAATAAACTGAATAATAACTTTACAATCTGATTTGGAACATATATTTAATGAATTCATGAAGTTCTATCGAAGTTCTAGAAACCCCAGGTTTAATCATGATAAGAGAATCAAGAACTGATTGAAAGAGGGACCCAATGGGTGAAAGGAACCCACTAGTGAAATCCCACATGCCTATGAAATTCATGGAGAAACACTTAGATTTTGGGGCTGGAATGCTAGAACCTTGATGAGTTCTTGAACTAGGGTTCTTGATCTTTAATTGACGACCCGTTGTTTGGGTCCGTAGGTTGGGTCTGTTCGACACGTCTTTACTAAAACGGGCATAACTTTTTACTCGGAGGTCTGATTTTAGCAAGGTCGGTGGGTATGAAAATTTAATTCAATTATCTATATTTTTGTAGGTCATGGGACACCTAATTCATTATGTTCTAAGAGTTATGATCATTTGAAGTTGGCCCAACTGTATTTCCCCCCTAACTGTCTACTAACTTCCACCTACGGTCCGTAGGTCCATCTACAGACCGTTCTGGTCAATCGTGGTTCTTGTTAGAGAATGGTTAAATGGGGTGTTGATTGAAGGGCGCAGACTACGGACTGTAGTCTTACCTATGGATTGTAGGTCCATCCGTCATTCGACACTTGGTCAAATTTTTTTGGGTTGAGATGTTAGGGGTTTTTGACTCTATCAACGGATGTGCAGGATGGACCATGGGTCAGGCTATGGTCCATCGATTAACATTGTTGATCACACCTACAGATTTTCTGAAAAATTAGTTTTTGGTCTGTTTTGGGTACGGGGTGTTACACTACTTGTGTTTACACTCCACAATAAAATGGGATAGTGGAAAGAAAACACAAGCATTTGTTAGAAACATCTAGGGCTTTACTATATCAGTCTCATTTACCTATCATATATTGTGGGGAATGTTTATTAATAGCGACTTACCTCATAAATAGATTCCCTTCTTTAGTTTTAGACCCAAAAAAACCTTTTGAAATTCTTTTTCAATCTATTCATGCTTACTCAACTTTAAGATGTTTTGGTTGTTCATGTTTTGCTTCTACTCTACCTCCTCACAGAACTAAATTTGACCCAAGAGCTCGACCTTGTGTCTTTCTGGGTTATCCTTATGCAAAAAGGGGATATAAAGTTCTAAACCTAAAGACAAGAAAATAACAATTTCCAGAAATGTTGTTTTTCATGAAGAGTACTTCCCATTTTCATCTGATGTCTCACATGTTTCTTAAAAGATTTTTCCTGTTTCCACTCTCTCTCCTGTTTCTGATGATTATATTGTTCCTTCTAATTTTGATGTTCAATTATATGTTCCTACCCCTATTCCACCAGACTCCACTATTTCAGAATCCTCTTCTTATACTTCTAATTCTCCTTTTACTACTTCTCCTGAGGTTTCCATTAGTTCTCTCAACAATCCTGTTATTGATGATTTTCTTAGAAAATTTTCTAGAATTACTAGGACATCTGCATATCTTAAAGACTATGTTTGTAATGCCCTTTAACTCACAGATGTGAGTTCAACATGTTTCCTCAGTCCTGTTACCCGTCTTCTTTCCCTTTCAACAAGTTATCTTCTAATAATCAAGTCATGCTCACCTCTGTTTCTAATGTTCATGAACCTGTTAGCTGTGAGCAGACAGGACATGATCAACCCTGGTAGTAAACAATGAATAAAGAATTATCTGCGTTAGAGTTAAACAAAATTTGGGATGCAATCGAATTACCTAATGGGAAAAAAACTGTACCTTGTAAGTGGGTATATAAAGTGAAACAACATTCAAATGGTAGTATTGAAAGATTTAAGGCAATGTTGGTTGTTAGGGGTGACATTCAAAAAGAAGGGGTGGATTACAATGAGACATTTTTACCCGCGGTGAAAATGACTACTATTAGGTGTATGCTTGCATTTGCAGTAAAGAAAGGATGGGATTTGTTTCAATTGGATGTCAACGCCTTTTTACATGGATATCTTGATAAAGAAGAATATATGAAGTTTCCTACTTGAACTACACCACCTTCACCTAATCATGTATGCTTGCTAAAGAAGTCTATTTATGGTCTTAAACAGGTATCTTGACAGTGGTACTCCAAACTCATTGCAACTCTCAGTTTCAGGGATATAGTTATTCTCTAAATGACTATTTTTTATTATTTAAGAAAACGGACAACTCCATATCTACAGATGATGATGCAACAACATTAGAAGACTTAAAATTATTTTTGGATGTTGAGTTTATGATTAAGGATCTCGGGAACTTGCATTTATTTTTAGGACTAGAATTTATTCGAGAACCTAATGGTTTAATTCTGTCACAACTGAAGTTCACCTTAGACCTATTAGCAGAATTTGATTCCCCATGAAAGATCCAACTTTATACAGGCATTTATTGGGAAAATTGAATTACCTTACTCACACCAGATTGGATCTTTCCTTCACCGTGCAACATCTCAGTCAATAAATTCAAGATCCAAGGGTTCCCTATCTTACTGCAGCCGTAAGAGTTCTCTGTTATTTATTGAAGGACACTGGTCTTGGTCTCTTTATGAACTATGATTCATCATATAATCTGTTGGATTACTGTAATTCTGACTTGGGTACCTGTTTGGATTCACAAAAATCAGTTAGTGGCTTTTATATCTCTCTTGGTTCTTCTCCGATTTCATCGAAATCAAAGAAGCAAGATTCTATTTCACTCAGCTCAGCTGAAGCCAATTATAGATCAATGAGAAGAGTAATGGCAGAGCTCACTTGGTTGGTTTGATTGTTCGACGATCTTACTGTTCCAATCTCTATACCAGTTGCTCTTCAGTCTGATAATTCAGTTGTCATCCACATCGCTAAAAACCCACTTTCATGAACTAATGAAGAATGTCAAAATCGAGTGTCACTTCATTCATCAACAGTAACTTGCCGGACTCATTTCTCTTTCTCATGTCCATTCAGCTTCTCAACTTGCCAATTTATTTATCAAATCTCTTGTTGGACCTCTTCAGCATAGTCTTCTTCACAAGTTGGGAGTGTCATCTTCCCCTCCAACTTAAGGGGTGTGTGGATTCATAGATGTCATAGTCACACAAGTTCAAGAGAAATGAATGGCTATTGTCATGAATAGAGATAACTGGATTGTGGGACTAGTTTGGACTTTCATCATGGGACTAGTTTGGACTTTAATTAGCTGAATTTTGGGACTAAACGTTTTGGGCTTTGCTATATTGCAACATACCCTCAAATCTAATATACAATCTACATACCATTAGGTTTTCAATTATTGTCGTATTACTTATTTTTCGTAGTTACTTTGTCTGTTAGAAAAATGTCAATAAGAAATAGCCACCTGTCCTTTTTGTTAGTAGAGAGATTCTTCAACACTTGTATAAATACATCATCAATTGTACAGCTTCATCATTAAGAAATACAGAGAAGGAAATATTCTATTTGGTGTCTTATTTTAGTTATTCCACGTTAGAGCTTTCTTATAGCGACCTCAAGTAATTTATGACTTGCTAGCACAGACAGTTTAGTCGCATGTCATTCGTTTGGATTTTGTGAAACTTTCTATATTTTAGAGGCCTTATAGCTTGAAAAGTGAGTCTTAGTCAATTCATCAGTAAAATGACCTCAGAACGAAATTCTGATAATTCTACTGGCTCCGAAATGGTTAAATTAGGCTAGATGCGTGGTTGACTCGAGTCCCGATGCTTTTTTTGGTTAGAGATTTCCTACAATGACCTTAAGTCATTTATGACTTGCTGGCACTGATAGTTTGGTCGCTTGGTCGTTCGTTTGGATTTTCTGCAGCTTTTCATGTTTTAAAGGCTTTGAAGCTTGAGAAGTGACTTTTAGTTGGTTCATCCGGAGAACAGCCTCAAAATGGAACTCTGACAGTTCCATCAGCTCTAAAATGACCAAATTACAAGTGTAGCATGGTTGACTCGAGTTTTGAGGCTTTCGATGCGAGTTTAAATGATTTTTAGTGTTTTAGCCTTAAAAATTGGGCAGCGGTTGACTTTGGTCAATATTCTTGGTAAACGTGTTTGAATAAAAAATTTTACAGTGTGGTTAGCCTCGACATATCGAGTTTGGTCTAGAACAACCTTTCATTCGACTCTGGAGGCCTCCAGACTCATTTCGAGCTCCTCGGTGAATTTTGTTTAAAATGACCTTTGAGAGTGGGACCCACTTTTTTATTGAGATGACCTCTGATGGATTTTGACTACTCTGTTGAGTACGGAATGTTGAATTTAGTAAGGTAGAATATCTATTTCATTTTTATCGGATTCCTAACGAATTTCGAGCACCTTGTTGGAGATTTTAAAGTTGGTATTAGAGCCGCCATTTGAGCCAGTAGCAGCCACCAACCGGAGGTGAGCATGGCATAGCATCCTGATCATTATTGTCTCCTACTGTACATATATTTTTTGGCTCTTCGTTTGTACTTGAGAGAGGTCCTTGTAGTTGCGTATATTTCTGCTTGGCCCACTTTTGGAACTTGTATTCTTAGTATTGCTCTATACTTGTGACGTTCAGTTTCTGGAAGGGATTCAGTTCTTATGTATGTATTCTTTTGGCTTGCCATATTTCTTGTTGTTGTTATTATTTCTGCTACTTGTTTTCTACGCTTTTATCCACTACTAGTTGTTCTGGATTTCGGGCTGGCTTACCTACTAGTGGGATATAGTAGGTTCCATCACAACTCGAGGAATCAGGTTGTGACATTTTCAACCGCGAAGGCTCACTGTCAATCATAACTATGGACATTGTTGGAGTCTCTAACGCTTCCAATAATCAAGTTCAGTAGTATGGGATGGAGGAATATACTCAGGCCCAAATAGAAACATGTTTATAGTCATCAGTGAAATCTCAACCTTAATACCGTGGACTGTCACCCCTGATAGTTGGACAAGCTTCCCCTTCAATAACTTAGGCCCCTGATTAAGTAAAGTTTGAGTAGTAAATTTGACGCTCCTTCGACATCCACTCGAGGTTGTACTCTTTGACCCTCTGCTCACTCGATCTAAGGATACTTCGACAATTTAGATGCTAAGACCCGAGCCTCTCAACTATACTTCGTTACACACTACCCCATTTTGTATCGGTAATATTATAACATAATTGATAACAATTAACAACAATAAAATAACTACATGGGCAAAAAAATTACATTAATCGCATATTCAAACTTGTCATTGATTCAGGATGAATTATAGTCCATTAAAACAAATTGTTAAATTGTGCCTTTTTCTCAATCTTGTTATTAGTTATTGATGGAGTAATTTGATAGATAAATATTAGTTAAAATTAATAAATAATGGGTGTTTTTTTATAAAATATAAAAGTTTGGAATTTTTTTTAATTGTCAAATATTAGAACTTCACTCAAAAACTAGTTTTTTTCTAGTATTTGAAAAGTTGGACTATTTGGCAAACATACTTTTCAAACAGTGACATGTTTTTTGGCCAAATATATGGTCTGTTTTTCTCTTAGTGGTGCACTAATAGTACACGACAGAAAAAAATTGACCACTTTGGAAAGATTTTTCTTTTTCTTTCCAATTAGCTCTAGAGTGAAGTAACTAACAATGAAGGATCTTCACATATTTTTTAGAGGAATGAGATAGGGAAAATGAACCAACTCACTCAAGTCACTTTGGATAGATTTTTCTTTTTCTTTCCAATTAGCTCTAGACTGAAGTAACTAACAATGAAGGACCTTCACATATTTTTTAGAGGAATGAGATAGGGAAAATGAACCAACTCACTCAAGTCACTTTGGATAGATTTTTCTTCTTCTTTCCAATTAGCTCTAGACTGAAGTAACTAACAATGAAGGACCTTCACAAATTTTTTAGAGGAATGGGATAGGGAAAATGAACCAACTCACTCAAGTCGGTTAAAATATATTCTCTTAATTCATTTTTATTTTTTAGTTTGAACTTTGCAAGTCCTTCGAAAATAAATTTTTCTTTATATTTTTTTAAAAAAAGGTAAATGATCAAAAATGCTTTTAAACTATTTGAAAGGAACAAAAACGCTCTTGGTTTGTAGTTTGGTCCGAAAATGTTCTTACCGTCAATATTTTGATTTTAAAATGTCCATATTGTTATTTAATGGGTCAAAAATGCTCATTTTTTAAATAAATATATTATTTATTTTCTTTCTCACACATTCTTTTTTCTAATAATATTTTTAAATTGGGAAATATTTATCTTACTTCAATTTAAGAAAAAAAATGAAAATGTTTCTTATATTTATAATTATTTTTATTATAATATAAATATAATTAATGATGGATATATTACGATATTTTTATATATGACATATATTATATGTCAAAAGGATACATGAAATTATTTAATTGATAAAATGAGGTTAAGAAGAAAAAAATATTTCCTGCATTTTTATTTGGTAAAGTTATTTAAAAGTAAGAAAACAAGATTTTTTAGTAATAATTTAATTAGGAAGAAGATGTGCTTAAAAAGGTTAAAATATTATATTTATTCAGGAAATGACATTTTGACCCATTTAGTAACTATAGGGGCTTTTTTAGATCAAAGTATTGACTGCGAGGACATTTTTTAATCAAAGTATTGATGATAAGGGTATTTTTGAGTTAAACTATAAATAAATGATATTTTTATTCTTTTCACATAGTTTAAGGACATTTTTACCCTTTACCTAAAAAATGACATAATTTGATGTGGCACGAAGTTTAGTAAAATTTAAGAAAAAAAAATTAATTTTGTGTCCCCAAATTAAAGTTATGCCAATATATTAAAATATGTCTCTAATCTTGTGACCTTAAACACATGTCACGTGCAAAATTAAAATTAAAATACTGCCAAAAAACTCGTTCATTTTTAAATAAACTAAAAAAATAGATCATTTTTTTAAAATTGGAAAACAACTATAATATGGATTTTTAGATATAATTTAAAAAATAATATTTTTTTTTTCCAACAGCACTTTTAGCACCCAACACTAGTGAAGGAAAAGTTAAAAACTACTTGAAAAATTCTTGTGGGAGAATCTTCAAGTGGGGCTGTAACTGTTGTATTGACATCATGAAAAACACTAGTTTGATATTATCTTTATTAATCTGTTTTTAAAATGTGATACATTTTTACATTCCTAACAATAAAGTTCAAATAATTGAAAATAAAAAAAATATAAACTTTAAATTTCTCAGTTTAACTTTAATTAATAAGAAGTTTTTATACCACAAAAATATTATGTCACAATTAAGAACACAAGTTTTCAAAACAACATTTTTTATTGGTGGTCCACGTCGAAAAAGTAAATACTCTAATAATTTGAAATTGACTAGTGATTAGGTGAGAAGAATTAATAGGGATAGAATTATTATTTTTTAATGGAGAAGGAAGACATGTCTACCTAGTACTAACTATTAAAACAAAGTTTTGATTATACCTAAACTAAACTAGCAGCAAAATACAAATTCAATAGATAATTACAAACAAGTGCTTCACTTAATTACTTTATTTGTTTTTATTTATGTGACATATTTTAGATTTTAAAATTTAATAAGTTTATTTTTAGTGTCAATTTTTTATATATCGTTTAAATTATTAATTATTATAACTTATAGTACTATTTTTTACGTAGTTTATAAATACATATATTTCATTTCTTAAAAGAAAACTTGAAGATTTCATCAGCAAATTCTCGATCAAACTTAAACTATTTGACTTTTTAAAAACAAAACGTGTCACATAAATTAGGACAGAGGGAGTAATATTTATTATTCCACTAATACAAATTCATATTGCTTAGAATTTATCGAGAAGTCATTTGATATACATGAAGTATAAGATATCATTATAATTTTAAGATAAAATGTAAGATTATTTTATTTCAGGTTTGGTCACATGTATTAGGTAATAACTAGGATGGATATATCGTATTCGAAAATTAACAACGTGGCTTGTCCTGAGTTATTTATCCAGTCATTTTTGGCTTAACAATGTGATAAGTGGGAAATCTTCTGGTTCACAGGAGATCAGCCATGCATGGTTGATATCTTTTACACTTACTGCTTATTCGAGAATTTGAGTTTTTCTTTTCTAGTCATTAAGTTATGAGTCAGACAAATAATGAGTAGTAAAAAAGTTATGTTATTTAGATTCTATAGAAATGTTAATGAGTGTGTCGGAGCTTTCAAAAATATTTTTTAAAGAATCCAACAGGAATAAAGTAATATTTTTGAAAAGTCTCAACAACTTAGATAAAAAGTAAAAATTATGTCATTTTCGTATCAAATCAAAGTTGAAGAGAAACATACAATGCAATCAACATTCAAAGTGTATCAAATGGTTTAAAATTTTTTATTCTAGGTGAGGCACACATAAGGTCAGTTGTGTGAGGCCTCATTTGGTTGCCACGTGTATACTATGAGACCCATAATGTACTTATTTTCCTGGTTTTTATTTTCCAATATTAATCTTTTCTTTTACTTCTTTCTTTCTTTTATTTTCTTTTTGCTTATTAATTATTAGTGTAAATTTTATTTTTATTTTAATAAAGAACTTTGAAATAAAAATAAATAATAACCAAGAATTGAGTGATTAAAAACACATTTGATGACTAAGAATTGAGTTATTAAAAAAAATTCTTTGTATTTTTATCATGAATATTAATATTAATCATAAAGAGAAATTAAAAAAAAAACATATTTGATGACTAAAAATTGAGTGATTAAAATTGAATTCTCAAGAAATAATTAAAATTAATAACTAAAATTTAAATAATTAAAATTAAATTATATATTTAAGTGTAATAAATAATGCCGATACAATTTTATTAGTACACTTGGTTGATTACATGAACTTTTACTTTATTGAAAAAAATAAAATAAAAAGTTAAATTTCTCTATCCTCAATTTTTTTGAATTAATTCAAAAATAAATGAATTTAATTTTTTTTGACATATCCTTTAATTTCCCCTCAATAATAGAGATATAAAATATATGATAGACACGATGGGTGAGTTTCAAAGTTTCTTTATTAAAATTAAAAATAAAATACACTATGAATTAACAAGCAAAAAGAAAAAAAAAATACAAGTAAGAAAGAAAAAGTAAAAGAAAAAAAATTAAAATTTGAAAGAAAAAGCAGGAAAATAAGTACATTATGGGTCCCACTGTATACACGTGCCAGCTAAATGAGGCCTCACACAACTGACAGCATGTGTGGCTCGCCCAAAATAAAATTTTTCAAATAATTCTGTCATTTTGTTCTAGAAATGCAAACGTGAGAAAATATTGTGGTTTTTTCTTGGTGGTGCACTAGTAATGAAAAAAATGGACCACTTTGGATAAGATTCTTTTTCCTTTCTAATTAACACCCTCACACATGCTCGAGAGTGAAGTAACAAACCATACAAAACTTTGTTGTTAGCAACTGCAAAAATAGTCGAATATATTAGAAAAATGATATTTTTAAATAACTGTTCAATTATTTTTGAGTAACCAATATATTGAACATCAGAAAATATTTGTCGATCATCATAGTCACGATATATATAAAATAAGACTAGACTATTAGAACGTCTAAATGACCGAATAATGAAGTCAGAATATTACAAAAAAAAAATTATTAATTAAAACAATGCCGACTATGATTGTCGTAATAGTTAAACAATTAATTAATATATATTTCGATTACTATGTTCGGCATATATAATTTATTTAGTAATCATTTTGGTACTCTTCTGACTATTATAGTCAAAATAATTAATTTACTTATTAACTATTTAGGTGAGCTTCTGCATATCGTAGTTGGCATTTTTAATTTTCTAAAAGAAAAATTATATAATATTACAAAATATCGTAGTAGAAAAAATACTACATTTAGAATACATAAAAATGTTGTTTATTTGGTACACCACCTACTAAATTGTACTACCATCCATCCATAAAAGTTCAACAAAACCAAACATTCCAAAACATTCAAATTTCATTCAATTCAATTGAGTGTAAAAGTCCAAACATCATCAAAATCAAGACTAATGAGTATTCAGTTGTTATTTAAAATGGAAATAAATAGTTTAAAACAAGTCTAAATCTCATTAAAAGAAAAACAACCTGTTAGGTTATTAGCATTTTAATATTAATATTTAACATATTAAATTGCTTTATTTTGGAGTTATAAGAATGACCATTGGTAGACATTTGTGTTTTAAACTACCAATATAATCATGATATTCAACATCTTTGAATCAGCATTGGTTATCCATCACTTTATTTCATTCTTAATTCCTCCATTACTCTTTGTAACCTATGTAACTCCTATTGTAACTTATGTAACCTATGAAACTCCTAAGGCCATTATCTTCACTATTTACTACCTTCATTATCTTCCTATTCATTGCTAGGAAGACTTATTGTCGTATAAATAGTGGTGATCTTCATTTGGTTTAAAACACACAAAACACAAGAGAAAACAAAGAGTGAAAGAGTTAGTCTAAAAGAGAGTTCTTATTAGTTGAAGGGAGGTGTTATTTTTTGTGGAGCTTTGGACTCAACTCTTGTCCAGAGTTGTTGAGTTATACTTTGTGAAGGTTGTTGTATCTTGGAGGAGACAAGTCAAAGAGGACTACTGCTGGATCGGTGAAAGCATTTGCTGCAGTGGACTTGAATCTCCTTAAAGAAAGAGAGATATCCGCGCCTCAGCCTGAAAAGATTAATTTCTTCATTTTATTTTCAATTGTAATCTTGCAATTTTATTATCTTGTAAGTTTTTTCACTAACAATTTTAAGGAGAATCAAGGATGGCTACAATTGAAAAAACTGCGGATGTCAAGATGGGAGATCCTAACAAGTCATTTCGGTTCAATGGTAACCATTTCAAGAGATGAAAGGGTAAAATACTTTTCTACTTAAGTCTTCTCAATGTTTCTTATGTATTAACCGGGAAGAATCCAAATAAAGAAGACATCACCACTATGAATGATGATGAAACTATTTCTCATCTAGAGAAAGTGGAAAAGTACGATGGTGATTCCTATAAGTGTCGGTATTATCTTCTTAATTGTCTTTCTGATAATTTTTATGATAGAACTTACTCTAGTGCAAAGAAAATTTGGAAGGCATTGCAGAGTAAGTATGATACCGAAGAGGCTGGAGCGAAAAATATGCAGTTAGTAGATTTTTTCGTTTCCAAATGGTGGACAACAAATCAGTGGTAGATCAAGCTCAAGACTTCATCATGATTGTTGGAGAGCCTAGGTCCGAAGAGGTTAAAATTGGAGATAACCTTATTGTTTGTGGCATAGTGGATAAGCTTTCACCTTCTTGGAAGGAATTTCAAAAAACTATGCGCCACAAACAAAAGGAGACCTCTCTTGAAACCTTGATAATGAAAATCCGCATGGAAGAAAAAGCAAGGGGCGAAGATGCACTTTTACAAACAGAAGAGAACAACATCACATCGAAGGTAAATTTAATTACTTCGAATAATGCTACTCCTGAAACTCACAAAAATACTTCTTTAAAGCCTAAGAAGAAAAAAATCAAGAAAAATAATGGTAGACCTCCCAAGAAAAATAATGGTGAAAATCACCAAGCACAAAATCAACAAGTTCAAGAAAAGGGACCATGCTTTGTTTGTGGCAAGAGTGGACATATTGCTCGATTTTGCAGATTCCAGAAATGTGGTCCTAACCCTGAAGAAAACGTTACCGAAGAACCTTTTGTGGCGGTGATTACCGACATAAACATGGTTGAGAATGTTGATGGGTGGTGGGCTGATTCTGGTGCAAACCGTCATGTCTATTATGAGAAAGACTGATTTAAAAAATATACTCATTTTGAGGAGCCCAAAACCATGATGCTTGGTGATGCTCACACTACTCAAGTGCTTGGAAAGGGAGATGTTGAATTGTGTTTTACTTCTGGAAGGATATTAACATTGAAAGATGTACTTTATACTCCTTCTATGAGAAAAAAATTTGATGTCTAGTTTTCTTTTTAATAAAGCAGGCTTTAAACAGATTATTAATCTGATCAATATGTAATAGTGAAGAAATGTATTTTTGTGGGGAAGGGGTATGCATGTGATGGGATGTTTAAATTGAATGTTGAAATGAATAAAACTTCTACTTCTGTTTATATGCTTTCTTCTACTAATTTTTCATGCTCGTTTGTGTCATATTGATGATCGTTATGTTGGAATCATGAGTATTTTAGGATTCCCAATGATTAAAAAGAATTTTGAAAAGTGTGAGGCTTGTAGTAAAGTCAAGATTATTAAAAGGCCTCATTTTCAAGTTGAAAGAAAAATTGATTTGTTAGAATTAGTTCATACTAATATTTGTGAAATCGATGGAATTATAACTCGTGGAGGTAATAGATATTTTATCACTTTCATTGATGATTTTTCTAAGTTTACATATGTTTACTTGATGAAAAATAAAAGTGATGCTTTTGAAAATATCAAAACTTATCTCAATGAGGTTAAAAATCAGTTTGAGAGAAAAATAAAAAGAATTAGAAGTGATAGAGGCCATGAATATGAATCAAATGAGTTTAATTCTTTTTGTTAGATCATTGGGAATAATTCATGAAACTACTCCTCCTTACTCTCCTTCGTCTAATGGAGTAGCAGAAAGGAAAAATAGAACTTTGGTTGAATTGACTAATGCCATGCTTATTGAGTCACATGCACCTTTAAATTTTTGGTGTGAAGCTGTCTTAACTGCTTGTTATGTGTTGAATCGTGTGCCTCATAAAAAGTCTAAATTGACACATTTTGAATTGTGGAAAGGTTACAAGCCAAGTTTGGGATATCTAAGAGTTTGGGGTTGTCTAGACTTTGTGAGGCTAATGGATCCCAAGATTACAAAGTTGGGTAAGAAAAGTTACTACTTGTTCTTTTCTTGGGTATAGCCTATAGATTTTTTAATCTTGAAGATAATATTGTAATAAAATCTTGTGATGCTATTTTTCATGAAAATAAATTTTCTTTTGATACTAAAAATATTGGGGGTCAAAGGATTGAACAAAATATTTTGTCACTACCTAGTTCTTATACTTCAACTTTGAAAAATAAAGAAGTTGGTGATGTTGAGTTAAGAAGAAATAAAAGAGCTAGAGTAGAAAAAGATTTTGGTCCTGATTTTTATGTGTTTAATGTTGAAAATGACCCTCTAACTTTGAAAGAAACATTATCTTCACATGATTCTATTTTTTTGAAAGAGACTGTAAATGATGAAATGAAATCTCTAATTTCTAATAAAACTTGGAAGTTAGTTGATTTACCACCGGGTTGTAAAACAATTGGTTGCAAATGGGTCTTAAGGAAAAAGTTGAAACCGGATGGTTCTATTGATAAATACAAGGGTAGGCTAGTTGCAAAAGGTTTTATACAACTTAAAGGCCTAGAATTTTTTGATACTTTTTATCCGGTAACAAGAATTACATCTATTAGACTTTTAGTTGCTATGACTACAATTTTTGATTTGCAAATTCATCAAATGGATGTAAAAATTGCTTTTCTAAATGGAAACCTAAATGAAAAAATTTATGGACCAACCCGAGTGTTTTGTTGAAGCAGGCCAAGAAAGCAAAGTATGTAAACTTACTAAATCCCTATATGGATTGAAAAAGGCACCAAAGCAATGGCATGAAAAGTTTGATTCCTGCATGATTGAAAATGGTTTTAAAACAAATGAGTGTGATAAGTGCATATATCATAAGTCTTGGAATAATTCATATGTGATCATTTGCTAATATGTTGATGATTTGTTGATCTTTGGCTCTAACATGAATGTTATTGATGAAGCTAAAAATTTTCTTAGAAGCCATTTTGATATGAAAGATCTCAGTGAGGTAAATTTTATTCTTGGAATAAAAATAACAAAAACATGTGAGGGGATTTTCCTTGACCAGTCACATTATGTTGAGAAAATTTTGAAAAAATATAACTTTCATGATTGCAAGCATGTTGCTACTCATTTTGATTCAATTGTTCACTTATTTCCTATTGAAAGTGAAAATGATGTAATAAATCAAAAGGAATATGCTAGTATAATCGGAAGTTTGAGATATGTGAGTGATTGCACTAGGCCTGATATTGCATATGCAGTAGGAGTACTTGGAAGGTTTACAAGCAAGCCAGGTAATGAACATTGGCATGCTATAACAAGAGTTATGAGATATTTAATTGGAACGAAAAATTGTGGTTTGTTCTATGTAAAATATCATGTTGTATTTGAATGCTTTTCTGATGCAGATTGGAACACTTTGTCAGGTGATTCCTGTTCTACCACTGATTATGTCTTTACTTTAGGTGGTGGTGCTGTTTGTTGGAGATCAAAAAAACAAACTATAATTGTTAAATCTATCATGGAGGCTGAACTAATTGCTTTAGCTTCAGCTAGTGAGGAAGCGAATTGGTTAAGAGATTTATTGTTTCAAATTCCTTATTTTGAAAAATCAATTTCTCCTATTTTAATTCATTGTGATAGCACCGCTGCAATTGGTAGAGTTCAAAACCGTTATTACAATGGTAAATCCAGACCTACAAGGAGGAAACACAGTAATGTAAGATCGTATTTGACAAATGATACCATTAATGTTGATTATGTCAAAACTTGTGATAATCTGCAGATCCTCTTACGGAGGCCTTAACAAGAAAAAAGGTCAGGAGCACATCGAGGGGGGTGGGATTGAAGCCTACAAATCCTTGAGTCATATATGAGGAAACCCAACCTGGGGACTAGAGATCCTATAACCAAGTTCAAAGGGAAAAACTAATCATATGATGACTTGTTGTGAAAAATGCACTATTTTTTCCCTCCCTATGATGTGAGTGCATTGTTTCTTGTAGTTTGCGAAGGTTGAGTTGATAAAACTCTTAATGAATATCTGTAGCCCGTATGGGTGGAGTGTTAATTCTACAGAAACACTCTCGACAGATTTCACATATGTGATGTGTGGAAGTAGGTCGCTTCCTATGAGAATGGGGGTTATTCTCAAATGCACTCATGAAACCGAGATAGCACATGGCCATAACGTGATGACTGTTAAAGCTCATGTCAACACCTTGATTCTTATGCGTGAGCAGTGATATTTTATTTCCCTTAAGCAGTCATAGTTCCAGTCTGAGACCACTACGACTCTGGAGTAAAAGTTACTGTTTCACTAAGTGGAGGTTCATTGTAGAGCACACCTTCATTATGCATAGTAGTCTTCCTTCAACTGATATACTCTCTTATTTAAATATTAAAATGAGTGGGGGTTGTTAGGTTATTAATATTTTAATATTAATATTTAACATATTAAATTACTTTATTTTGGAGTTATAAGAATGACCATTGGTAGGCATTTGTGTTTTAAACTACCAATTTAATCATGTTATTCATCTTTGACTTGGTAGCCATGTAATGCCATTACTTTTGGCTTTATTGGTTGAATTCATTGTGAGATAAAAACATTCCAATAAACATTGGAATGGATAACTTCTACATCATCCATTAGCATTGGTTATCCATCACTTTATTTCATTCTTAATTCCTCCATTACTCTTTGTAACCTATGTAACTCCCATTGTAACCTATGTAACCTGTGAAACTCCTAAGGCCATTATCTTCACTATTTACTACCTCCATTATCTTAATATTCATTGATAGGAAGACTTATTGTAGTATAAATAGTGGTGGTCTTCATTTGGTTTAAAATACACAAAACACAAGAGAAAACAAAGAGTGAAAGAGTTGGTCTAAAAGAGAGTTCTTATTAGTTGAAGGGAGGTGTTATTTTTTGTGGAGCTTTGGACTAAACTCTTGTCCAGAGTTGTTGAGTTATACTTTGTGAAGGCTGTTGTATCCTGGAGGGGACAAGTCAAAGAGGACTATTGCTGGACCGGTGAAAACATTTGCAGTGGGCTTGAATCTCCTTAAAGAAAGCGAGATATCCACGCCTCAGCCTGAAAAGATTAATTTCTTCATTTTATTTTCAATTGTAATCTTGCAATTTTATTATCTTGTAAGTTTTTTCACTAACACAACCAGAACATAATCTTGTAACATCTTGCAACTAGAAAGAAACTAGAAGGAAGTTTAGAAATTGGAAATAGTTATTCCAATGCCGCCGAGTTTGTGCAATTCCGAGTTCGGATGAGTGAGTTATATCATTTGAAAGTTGGGTTGTTGAATTACGAAAATGTCCAATCCAAAATTTTAAAGGGTAATTTGGTCTTTTCCTTATCCAATTAATTGAATCCATTTTTAGTAAATTAAAATGGGGTCAAAGCTGAGTTAGTTCAATTTACACTTTTGAAAAATAGAGTAAGGGCTTTTAGAGAAAGAATGCAAGAGAAAGGAGAAGAGGAAAAACAAGATTTGCCAAGAACAATCGATTTTGGTTGTGGATTCTCCAACGAATTGATCCTACAAGGTCTGTGAGTCTCTCATAACGTTGGGTATGTTCACCCACGTGCCAAGCATGTTTGGTTCAGTGTTAATTCATTCTAAAAAGATTGAAATTTGAATATTCTTGAATTTGTTTTCGGTCTTGAACATGAATTAAGATTTAGGAGTTTCTTGATGTTTAAGTGTTATTTCTTGTGGTCTCTAAGTTATATAATCGTGTATATGACTTAGGTACATCAATCTAAAGTGAATTTGAAAAAAAAATCGGGTTAAATCGATTTAAAATCAGAAAAGAGGTCAAAAGTTTGTCAGATTTTACCTGAAGGAACAGGTGGCACGACACGCCCCCATAGCGCCAGGCAAGCTGGGGCAGCACGCCCAAAAGGAACCTCAGTCAAATAGGGCTGGCGCGGCGCACCTGGGATGCGCCCAAAATCGTCATTTTCACTAGTTTTCAATCATTTAGTCCATTTAAGTCTTCCTAAAGTGTATTACACTTTCCATCGATTCTAACTACTTCAAATGATTTCTAAACACCTAGAAATCGTCCCAAAACACGAATTATAACTTTGAATCCATAATTTAATTCAAGGAAAGTTAAGACCTAAGTCAAGAAGTTAAGAGTCAAGTCTAAAAGTCAAGATGCAAGTCAAGAAGAAGTTTATATAGTTTTCCAAAGTCTTACAAACATTTTAACTTTATTTTAAGACTTGAGTTCTGAGTTCAGTAAAGATTAAAGTTGAATTGATGCTCTGCAGAGAAGAATATGAGGACTAAGACTTCCAAAGAGATTTAAAATATTTTCACATTTAATTAAGAACGGAAACTGAGGGTTTCAAAGAGCCATCGGGCTAGTTTTTCAAAAAGGAGTAATAACTTTCTAAATGAAGCAAGAAAAGAAACTGAGATTTCCAAGATAGACTTTGAACTAAGTTTTTTAGCACTAATATCAAATCACATAAGAAGTATGTTTTATAACATAAGAGCCAATATATTTTGGAAGTAATATTGAGCATCGAGTTGAGGACGAGCATGAGTTCATCTAACTCATGTCTCCATAAACCATATAGCCGCCATGGGTAGAAGAGAGTCATACTTTTAAGATTAACCCTTTTCACAGACTAGTGGATCCATTAGGCAGTTTAGGTCCTATACCTTTGTCCAGATATAGGATTTGTTGACAGCGTGAGGTAGATCATTGTATCATCACTATAGATCTTATGTGATGGTTATTGATTAGAGAAACTCACAGTACTTTGTATTTTATTTTTATTTTTGCATGCAACTCAGAGTTATTTGTATCTTTGCATACACATAGAGTTGACATCATGTTTAAATCTTCTTTTCTTTATATTGAACTTGCTTTTATATTACTTTATATTGAAAATAGACCAGTCATGTTAAGTTTAGTTGAGCCATGTAAGTTTTATCAGATTCCTTTTCAAGCCTATGTTGTATTAGCATTCCAACTTTCATACTAGTACATTCAATGTATTGATGTCAGTTGGCCTGCATCATATTATGATGCAAACACAAGTAACGAGGATGAGCACTCAACTCACCGTTAATCCAGTTAGCATTCCAGAGTCTATTGCTGAGCCTCCTTGCATTCCAAATGACTCTTTAAATTTATTTCTAGTTTAGTTCATTAGGATGTTGTGGGGTTTGTCCCAACATCCATCTTAGTTTTTTCAGTGCTTTCATAGACAGTTAGTAGTTCAGTAGTCTTTGCATTATCGTTCTCATGTTAAAGACTTGGGTTGCCTCTTTTGATCAAGTTGAATGTTTGATCTTTAAAATATTCTCACTCATTTTATTCTTCAGTTAAGTTAAGTTCATTGATCGTTGTAGATATGAAGATTGTCTTTCGCTGAGTAAGTAAGTCAGACCAAGGTTTGCTTGGGGCTAGTTCGAGTGTCAGCCTTGCCCAGGGTGTAGGCTCGGAGTGTGACAAACTTGGTATCAGAGCCAGGTTTCAGGAGTCATAGGAAGTCTATGAAGTTGTATCTGTAGAGTCCTATTTATCGATGTAAAGCATTCCACATCTATAATTAGGAGATTGTAACATTTAGGATATTCCTTACTTCTTTCATGTTCATTTTGTGCGTCAGAGTTTTATCTCTAAAAAGTTTCCCTCTAATTCGTTCTTGTGTGTGTTTTTAGATAATCATTCCTCCACGAAGAGCATTCAGAGGTCATAGAACTAGAAGGAATGTTGAGGAACAAGAGTTACTATCACATCCGCGGAGCACCCCTAGATGTAACCAGCGTGTTCTTCTTCTTTGAGGACTAAGACTAGCCTCTAAGCTTACATCATTACATTCATAGGTTAAAATGCGGAAATTTTAAAAACTTTTTATTACTTCTACAATGAGGTTTACATAAACCTCTACATACACATAATATTTATATCTAGTATACATAGACCCTTCGTATAAGAAGATCACTTAGTCTTCTACTTTTACTGCACATATATATATGTAACATAACATAATCTCAAATGGATGTCTCATCTCATAACCATCTAAAAGAGTATAATATTTTGGGCCTAGCCCATACATCAATCTAAAAAGTCCACATGTAGACCATACAATGTTTAATACTCAAATAAAAGGAAAGAACATAAAAGTCTTAAAACTAGAACAATTTCATAAGCTTGATATTGGCATTTTCCTCGGAAAGTGAGGACCTACCCAACTTGGATTAATGAGAATTCCAAGTTTTCCTTCATAGTCGTCTCAAAAGGTCTTCAATGACCGTAACCTAAAATGTTGGGAAAAGGGAGAAAATTGGGATAGTACACCACTTCTACTAAGTATGAGACCATATGCACACATATCATGAAATCCTACTATAAAGGACATTTCATTAAAAATGTTATTTTACATTTAGAAAGCCTTAATCACATTCAAGAAGACCATACCAATCAATAAGACATATTCATTAATTCCAAAGCATGCATATCACAAGACCAAGAATGCTTCTAGTCAAGTAAACATGCATATCATATAATTGAACACATTTATTCAAGGTAACTCTATCATCAAGTTATAATAGCAACAAACACAGATAAGAGTTCATTACAACATAACCAAAGCAAGACAATTACCCATGAACCCTTATTAAGTCAATTAGTGCAATGACCAAGCAAAGCCCCATAACCTTACTTAATCTAGTAACCCAACAAGAATCATGAACAACATTTAACTTCTCATAACATATCATAAAGATCACATATGATCATACTTTAACCATGGAGACCAACACATATTCATAAGTGAGACCAATCATCATATAGTATTATTAATGTGTAAGATCATCATATACATATCATGTACAATTATATGCATATACATACATAAGAACATCCTCCCAAGACTCCCTTCAAGGCTAACTAGTGTAATATATAGGTAGAGTCTCATACCCCTACCTAGACTAAGTCAAACCTCTTAGGTCATCCTAGTTAGAGTTCACAGCTTTTGTTCATTTTACCTTTTGGGAACATTTTGCCTTAACCGACATAGACCACATAAGCTTATGTGAAATCCGGTGACATGGAAATCTACACCGAAGGAAGGTGGACTACTTGCCAAGATAGTACGAAAATATGGACATAACAACTACGTGGATCCACTAGCTAGTATTCCTATGGGGGCAACATAGTTCAAGAACTATGAGATATAGTTGGGATCGTCTTTATGCTACATGCATTATGGTCTCCAATTTCAAGAGTACATTAGTGATCCTACACTTTTGAAATGTCATAGATTAATGCAAGTCATAGGATCTAACCCTTGTATAATCATCATCATCATACCGCAATAAGAATTGCATGAGTATAGTCCTTTCATTACAATTCATATAAGTGAGGTTTAACACATTTACATAATCACTTCATAATAAGGCATATTGGTAAGTTATCACCATCCTTATAACATTTACATCTTAGTCAACACCTCACAATCCATAGTCAAGACATTTCAATTGAACATCATACCAACCCTATATATCTTAATACATGGTATACTCCAATACAACATCATGACTTAATCACAATTAACCATAATTGAAGTAAAGAATAGGGATCACAACTTACCAAGTATCCTTCATAATCCATCATCAAGGTCTTACCATCAACCCTTAACTCAACCCAATAAGGGTAACATATCCTCACACAACAATAACCAACAAGATAACAAGGTTGATTGAATCACTACATCACAATCCATCACTAGTTCATATCTTAAGATAAGAAACTAAGATTAAAGTCATAATCTAGATCAATTACTTAAGAACTAGCATGATAGGACTATAATTCATCTTAATATATTCATTATTGATGCAATAACATTATCTATAAGTAATTCAACTAATCACGAAGTCAATTGAACCAACATTGCACAATTCATATCAAGATCATAACCTAGGGTTAAGGGGAATAGGTCATCTTCTACAAACTAGACCAATTCATCAAGAAATAACATAATAAGTTATAATACATGTTAATGTATTCATAATATCCAAAATAAATCATAAAAAAGCAATTTAAAAGATCAATTTTTGAGATTGGAAAAGATCCACTTAAATTTCATACTTTTGAAATCAATTTGATGAACCCTTTAAGAGAGAAGTCTCAAAGGTGAAAAGAATCTCATACCTTATTGTTTGATGAAGATCGATGGAGAAAATTGACCTTTTTCTGCCTTTTAACCCACCTATAGCTTGCTATTCAATTGGTTTTCTTTGGGAGACAGAAAGATGAGAGAAGGAAGAGAGTTTTGGTTATGGGAATTATGAGAGCTTAGGTTAGTCTAATTAGCTTAGGGTCTTTATATAGGTCATTAACTAACTTAATTAGACCTCCCCTAACCTCTAATTGACCTTCTAACTAAGCCACTAATTAAATGAACTAAATAAAAACGTGCAGCAAAAACAGTGGTCTCACAGACGAGACTACGTCGATGCTTAGTGTGTCAATCGACGGGTCAAGGACCAACCGTCATGTTGGTCCGTCGTTGATTTCAAAGACTGTACAAAATAGGCCTATCAAAATTTGGGTAAGTGTCCATCGATGAAAGCAGTCCACGCCCTGTCCATTGGAAAACGGATCGTGGGTTGCATCCGTTGGTGGACACTGCCTTGGGCAGCCCTTGACCCCAAAATGCAAGGGTCCTTGGTTGGTCATTGGGGGGTCGTGCCTGGATGTTTCTATTATGAACTAAATCTAATACGTGTTTGACACCCTTTCACAAATTTTCATCATTTTCCGACTCCTAAAGCTTAGTAAAATAGGCTAAGGCACACTAGCACCTCATTGAACTAGTTTTCGGACATCATGGATGTTATTTAACATTTTGATTTCTAAACTTCCTAAATAACTTGTATTCATTAAAATAGGCCTTAAAACAATGTCTAGACGTTTTGGGACTTATATTAAGCTCTAGAACACATCTTAGACTTTTGAAGTATTATAGTTACCCAATGCACCTGAAGTGCAACCTCAAGGGAAAGTTACCAATGTTGAGTTCTGTGAGGCTATAAGGATGCTCAGTCAAGTTGTGACAAACCAAGCTGGGAAGCAGAGAGGAGCTCGACAAAAAGAGGCTCTTGAGGATGAATCCTCCAAGTTTCACTGGTTCGAGCACTATAGAGGATTCAGAGAACTTTACTGAGGATTTGAAAAAGGCATTCAACGTGATTCATGTTGTTGACACTGAACGAGTTGAGCTAGTTGCGTATGAATTGAAGAATGTTGCTAGGACTTGGTTCGGACAATGGAAGAAGGGTAGAGTTGACGGTGCACCACCTGTGAGTTGGGCTTGTTTTGAGGAAGCTTTCTTGGGGCGACTCTTTCCCCAAGAAGTGAAAGAGGCCAAGGTACGTGAGTTCCTCACGCTTAAGCAGGACTTTCTAAGTGTGCATGAGTATGAGTTGAAGTTCATCCAACTATCTTGTCATGCTTTGGAAATGGTTAAGGACATAAGGAGTAGAATGAGTTTGTTTGTTGTTGGGTTAAGTCATCTATCAAGAAAAGAGGGTCATGCAATAATACTTTTTGGAGACACGGACATTTCGATGTTGATGGTCTTTGTGCAGCAGGTAGAGGAAGAAAATCTGAGAGATAGAAAGAGTTCAAGAACAAGAGGTCTAAGACAGAGAATGAGTCCGAGTAGTAGAAAAGAAATGCCAACCGATCATCGTTCCAACGGAAACAGAAAGAACCTGCTCCATCATCTGCTAGTGCACCTGTACCTAAGAATAAGGGTGAGTACTATGATCAAAATTTCAGAGCAAAACCTGCCAATTCACAGGGTAGTGTGGCTCAAGAGGGTAGTAAGCCAACTGTCTTGTGCCAAGTGTGGTGGGAACCACTTAAGTATTTGTCATGTGGGCTCCACTAGTTGTTTCAAGTGTGGTTGTCCAAAACATAAGTAGGAAAATGGTAAAGGGTATTGCTGGCAGCAGTACCGTAAAGGGACTATAGATCGGAATTAACTGAACCCGGGAACCACCACCCAGAGCCGTACCAAAACCGGGATGGACCGGTAATGGTAGTTCCAGATAGGAATGGGTAGAGCGGTCCGGATCCCGGTTCACTAACGAACCGGTATGGAACCGAACCGGATTCAGGAAAGTCCATTAATTTAATATATATATATATATATATATATATATATATATATATATATATATATTATATATATATATATATATATAATATATATATATATATTATATATATATAATCAATTAATTATTAAAATTTTATTATTTTAAATTTAAAAAATTATACTTTTCAAACTTTTAAAGTTAATTATTTATACTTTGAAAGTTTGTAAAACTTTAAAGTTTATAGTTTGAAAGTTTGTAAAATTCAAACTTTCAAATTATTAATTTAAATATTTGTTTGAATTTAAATTTAAAATTTTATACTTCTAGTTTAAATTTTTAACTTTAAAAGTTTGAAAATTTAAATTTCAAATTTTAAAATTCAAATTTTGAGGTTATAAAAGTTTTAATTTTAAACTTTAAAAAATATAAAATTTAAATTTCAAAATAATAAAAAAATTAAGGCAAATAGCCTAGACTTTTACTAATATTAATTTGATAGTACAATTTGATCTGCAAAAATTTTAGTAGAGTATTATAAGATATAATCTCTACAGCCACCTTTTAGGAAGAGTTCTGTTTGAATTATCATACTCATACTAAATTTAATAGTTCGTGCTATTATAAGGATCTTTTCTTAAATCATTTAACATTTCTCTAGTAATATGATTGGGAATTGGTTGAATAGATAAATCTTTCATTGCTTCAATGTCGTCGTCACTATAATCTTGCATTATTTCATCAATGTAATTTTGAAATTTGGTCGGTGGCGGTTCACGACCCAAATTTCTTCTCTCGACATTAATCCAATCTCTAAATAATACCGATATTTCCAAGCTATCTGCTGCTAATGAATGCCTATGCTCTCCAATTTGAAACATTGTTGCATTAAAAATACTTTTCGAAACTACTAAAGATGCTTGAATATCTAATACATCTCGAGCCATCGGTTGAAGTTTTGAAAATCCTTTGTCGCGATTTCTCCACCATTCTAGAACATCTTTAGTAGGTTCTGTATTTTGATTAAACATATGCATCAAAATCATTTCTATTATTGTGAGAAAGCTCAAGATCGATAAGAATCTAAACAATCATCAATATAATCTTCATAAAGTCTATTCCTAGAACTTTAAGGTTCTTGATTACTTAATACATTTATATTAGAATTATATAAGTCATACAACTTTCTAACTTCAATTTTTATACTATCTTTAACTTCTTGACTATTAGGTATTTCATCTTTTTCACTATCAATATTTAAGATAAAATATATTTTATCAACCGCCTTAGATGCACCTATATCTTTGTAATGAGGGTTTAACAAACAAGCCGTTAAATAAATTTGAGGAATAGGAATAAGATATTTTTTAAATTTTTCAATCATTTTGTTAATAGATTGTTCAAATCTTGGTTTATTTTTAAAGTTATAAAATTTAGAAGTAATCAAACAAAAATTAGGTAAAACAGAGCAAATGGTTGGATAATAGAGTGCAGATAGTTTTTTTGTAGTTGAATATAAAAGTATAAGAAATCTATGAGTTCGTGTATGTCATTCTAATCATTCTCATCAAATCTATATGACATATATGAATTATAAGCATTCCAAACCATTGGTAAAATTATTCTGTATCCATAAGCGACTACAAGCATTTCGTATAAAGAATTCCATCTAGTAGACACTATTTTGGAATTTTTCTAGGTGGAAGATTATACTCAAAACAACGATTTTGAAAATCTCTACGCCTAGACTTTACTTGACATTTAAATATAAAATGTCATGCAGTTTCAACTTTCATGCAACTGTTATCATACATTTGTATATCATCTGTAACAATCAAATTATATATGTGTGCAACACACCTAATATGAAAATCATCATTATAGGGCAAAGAGAAGGTTTTAGCATTTCAACAGCAACTGTACTATTTGCAGCATTATCTAAGGTGATACTACTAATTTTATTACAAATTCCATAGTTTTCTAAAATATCTAAAATTGTTTGATCTATATAACAAGCGGTTTTTTGCATTTGACAAGATTTATAACCTAAAATTCTTTTTTGCATACTCCAATTTTCATCAACCCAATATGCAGTAACAGTCAAATAATTATTATCGTTTACACTACGGCTCATATTAGAAGTAATAGCTATTTTACAATTATTATAATAAAATAAACAACTAAGATATTTAAAATGTTGAGCTTGATAATCAAATACAGTCTTTTTAATTATATTTCTAGCAAAACCTTTAAAATGTGGATTATACATAATTTGAATATAATGTAGGAAAAATGGTCTGATATACCCCTCAACTTTGACATTTAGAGCTGATATACCCCTTGTTATGAAAGTGGCTCATACATACCCCTACTTGTAAACAAATGACTCACATATACCCTTTTCCTCTAACGGAAATGAAAAAAATAATAATTTTAATCTAAATTTTTATTTTTTTTTTCTAAAATATATAATCCCATATGAGTAAATTTAATCCTCGTCAAATATATTTTTTTTTACTTTTTTTTGTTTCAATGACTAATTTATAATTATTATTTTGATAATCAAATTTATTTATGTTTCACTAATATTCTTGTAAAACTTATTGTAGATGACCAAATTGTTTCTTCGAACGAAATTAAATTACAATACACACAAAAAAATAGTTTTATTTTTTATTTTTTAAACTAAGGAAAGAAAGAAAAAAACAAAATAAGAATAAGAAATTCAAATAATTATAATAAAAGAAGTCAAAAAATAATTTATATATGAAAAAAATTAAAATATACCTTGAACTTTGATAGAAGAAACATAAATACCCCTAAATAATTTTAAAAAAAATTTGGAAGTAATAAATATAAATTTAAAACTAATTTTTTAACTTCCGTTAAATGAAGGGTATATGTGAGTCATTTTATAACGGCATGGGTATATGTGAGCCGTTTGTATAACGGTAAGGGCATATATGAGCCACTTTTATAAGGAGGGGTATATCAGCTCCAAATAACAAAGTTGAGGGGTATATCAGACTCTTTTCCCTATAATGTATAAATCCGGGATTTTCAGCAGAACTAAATGGCAAACCCATAGCAACAATCATTTTAGATAATTCTTCAAGATGTTTTTCCTACTATATGACCGTGGTAAACTAGAGCCAGAAACATTAGAAGGATTTAATTGTGTTTGGACCATGTTAGAGCCGCCTATTCCTACAGTTTCAGAAAGGGGGGGGTACTATTCTTTTTAGCTTCGACTACCGCTTTAGCATGCAAAAATTCATTTTTGCAACATAACATTAAATGATTACTCAAATGTCCCGTCCCACCTTGTTTTCCTACAGTTTTATGATTCAATCTATGTTTACATTTATTACAAATAGCTCATGTTTTATCTTCATTTTGTGTCATAAATTGCCATAGACCTAATTTTTTAGCACGTTCTACCTTAGGCCTATGATGTACGGGGCGAAGGGGAGCAGAACAATGAAAGGGAGTGGGACTAGGAGAGGACTGAAGAGGGACTAGGAGTACTAGTAGTCGTAGGTGGCTCAGTTTCATTATCATCATCATCATCATAAAAATTAGGCGTATCAATATAATCATCAACATTATCATATTCATCATCTTGAGGCAATTCCTCATCAAAATTACCAAACCTTCTTTGTAAACATTAATGATAAGGAACTAGTCCAAAAAAACTATCAATATCAAAAAAGTATCATTAATATGTGTATAATCATCCGTATTTGTTCTTACTATAGTAGATTTTTTTATTTGTAGATTTAGAAGAACAACCGGTTTTTTTATTATTGAGGGATCTAAAGTTTGTCATATTTTTAACCCTCTCAACTATGTTTTTTTTTTTTTACCTTTTTCAATAACCTTTTTACCAGAATCTATATTCAAATATTAAAAGTGAGTAACTAATATATAATACGAAAACGCAATGCAACAATATTTAATCACAAAACAAATAAATAATTATTGCAAAAAAAATGAGATGTAAGTTGGAACAAATGTACCGAATTTCTACTTTAAAAAGTAGACGTGTATGACCGGAAGCCAAAAGTGGAAAGTTGAAAGTTGAATTTTGAAGCTCCAAATTCAATTTCTAAAGACCAAATTTGTAATTTCAACAAGAATAAGAGTAATTAGAGAATAAAGAGTTGAGATTTGAGAGAATAGAAGATGATTTTGTGAGTGAAAATGAAAGTTTAGGGGTATTTACAGGTAATAAAAAGGATTAAAATGTAGTTTTTAAAAGTTTGGGGAATTAAAAAAATTCAGGGGGGTAGGGGATATGATGTGGAATTAATTGGGTCAAAGAGTCGTTAGTGGGTCCCACTAGTCGTTACCCAACTGCTTTCCAATGGATACTCCCTAATTTTGTAAAAAAGAATTTAAACCAGATCAAACCGGACCTGGGATTTACCAGACCGAGACTAAGTAGTAAAGTTCAGTTTCTGTACCATTATCTATCTCGGACGCCGTACCTACCGGGACTATCCGGGACAGATTGGGACCGTTAACGATAAGTCCGGTTCCGCTGCCATCCATAGTAATGGGGGTAATAGAGCCCAATATTCTACACCAGACGGGGTTGCACCTAGATGGTCTAATTTCGATATTGGCAAAGGAACAAACCACTTGTATGCCCTCAACAATCGCCAAGAACAAGAGGATTCTCCAGATGTTGACACTTTTATTATTTAAGTCTTTGACTTTACTGTTTATGCCTTTCTCAATCTAAGAGCGATATCTTTTGTAACTCCATATGTTGCTATGAACTTTGATATTATTCCTGAGCAACTTAGTGAACCATTCAGTGTTTCTACACTAGTTGGTTAGTCCATTCTAGCAGAAAAAGTCTATCGTGATTGTCGTTTTTCCATCAATCACAAGAGTACCATGACTGATTTAATTGAGTTAGACATGCCAGACTTTGATGTCATTCTTGGTATAGACTGGCTTCATCCTTTTTATGCCTCAATTGATTGTAGAACTCGAGTAGTCAAGTTTTAGTTCCAAATGAGCATGTCTTAAAGTGCAAAAGCAGTTTAGCAATGTCTAAGGGTTGTTTCATTTCATACCTTAAGGAAATAAAGTTAGATTCTACATGGTGTGTCAATCACTTGGTCATAATTAATGACTCTAGTGTTGAGATACCTCCTATTTAGTCAGTTTCCGTAGTAAAAGAGTTTCCAAAGTCCTTCCTGATCTTCCCGGAGTCCCTCCTGGGAGAGAGATAGACTTTGGTATTGATCTTCTCCAGATACTCGTCATATATCTATTCCGCCATAAAGAATGGCACCAGAAGATTGAAAGATCTTAAAGAGCAGTCAAAAGATCTTTTAGATAAGATCTTCATTTGACCAAGCGTCTCGCCTTGTGGTGCTCTGGTCTTGTTTGTGTGAAATAAAGATGGTTCCCTTAGGATGTGTATAGATTACCATCAGTTGAACAAGGTTACCATCAAAAACAAGTATCCTCTTCCAAGGATAGATGATTTATTCGATCAACTTCAAGGTTCCACATGTTTTTCTAAGATATATATTAGATCTGTCTACCATCAGTTAAGAGTTAGGGAATGTGATATTTCAAAGATTGTATTCAGAAACCGATATGGTCAATATGAGTTTTTAGTCATGTCCTTTGGTTTTACCAATGCGTCTGCAACATTCATTGATCTTATAAATAGAGTATGTAAACCTTATTTAGATATATTTGTTATCGTCTTTATTGATGACATACTAATCTATTCAAGGAATGAAGAAGATCATGTTAGACACCTCAGAATAGTCCTTGAGACTTTAAAAGATAGAGAGTTGTATGCCAAGTTCTCTAAATGTGAGTTTTGGCTGGAGTTTGTGGCATTCTTGGTCCACATAGTTTCCGGTAATAGGATTAGAGTTGATACTAAGAAAATTGAGGCAGTGCAGAACTGGACTAGACCCACATCTCCAACTGATATTATGAGTTTCTTTGGTTTGGCTGGCTATTATAGAAGGTTCTTAGAGGGGTTCTCATCTATTTCATCCCCTTTGATGAAGTTGACTCATAAAACAATGAAGTTTCAATGGTTTAAAGCTTGTGAGAAAAACTGTCAGGAATTGAAGAAGAAGTTGACTATTGCCCAATTTTGACCTTATCGAAAGGTACTCAAGGTTTTGTGGTGTATTGTGATGTATCTAGAGTTGATTTGGATTGTGTTTTAATGCATAATGACAAAGTTATAGTTTATGCCTCTAGACAATTGAAACTTCGTGAGAAGACTACCCATCCCACGACTTGGAGTTGGTTGTTGCAGTATTCGCTTTGAAGATATGTCGTCATTATTTGTATTATGTTCATGTTAATATTTTTGGGTGTTTCTTCACTACCTGTTAAATGCACTTTATTTAATGCACTTCAGTTACAAATTGCAAAACCAAAGAGTAGAAGGCAAAGTCAGGGAATTAAGGACCCAGATAATATTATGGAACAAATTATCAGGCGTGCGATAAAGAGGAGTTCAAAATTGAGACCGATGGAAAAATTCAGCAAACCCAACTCTAAAATATGAATTTTGTCGTTGAATTGTGAAAATTGATATGCTCTTTAACATGGAAATACCTAATTTAATAGACTCTTTTCTTGAATTCCATCATTCTAATTTGTTTAACTGCATTTTACATTATTGTAAAATAGTGAAATGGATCTCTATTGTTGTCGTCTTTCATACTCCCTTGATTCGTCACTTTTTTAAGTTGTTAAAGCGTCTACAGAGTTTTCACCAAAATTCGATGGAAGCATACTTGGTATTGTGTTCTGTAGCTTCTACTTGTGACTCTTAGATGACAACGACACAACATATATTTGTGCTCGCGTGCTTTCTTATTTAGATATTTTGATGATTATTTTTGGCCTCATGTATATCAATTAATAGCTAAAGCAATTGAAGTTGTGACGACGCCAAGCCGGAAGTGCCTTTGTTTTTGTCTACTCTATAGTGATTCTCCAGTGCCATGATACTGGCCATTTCTAAAAAATGTACAACCTTCCATTTTTCCTAATTAAAATGAGACTTTTTCTTTCTTTGTTAATGGTGAGTGAATTCAGCCGGCCAAATAGTTTTGTTATGCCGACTCAAATATGATGGAATCCTGAACACTATATACGGGACTTATATCTCCGACATGGTTTTCCAATTCACATGTGATTGCTACTTCAAACTTTCTCTATATTGTCGTCATTATGTCCTTCTGATGGAGTCCGGGTCTCATCTGTCTGTTTGTATTCAACATCAAATATTTTGATATATGCTTTGGAACTCTTTCTTACTCTATGTTCATGATGTTGAGTTGTGTATTACTACTGAATGCAGAAGATTTTATATTATTTTGACTCAACTAAATGTCGCTGAAACTTTTGAAACTCATGTTTGATGATATTTGTTGATGATATGCATTTGAATATGCATTTAGGTGCAAATGGTCTGGCTGCTCCAAGGGATTTTCTTGTTCCTGTTGTTGCATGGTACAAAAATGGCTCCCATCCATGTTAACCTAATTTATAGTAGTATAGTGTTGAACTACGCATTGCGAAGTAGGACTTATCTCCTTTCAATGTGGTCACTTGGCATAACAATTTTGTCCCTTATAAGACGTCTCATTGCTAGAAGTTTCTTCATGCATCCTGCGACGATAATCCACGAGCTCTTCACAATTTCGTATATTCTTTTATTCATCTGACTCCTTTTAGCAGTCTTCAAGCTGCTTTTCCACCTTAGTTGCAAAGGAACTTTCTGATTGTTATATATACTTATATTGTCGAGGCTGCCTTTACTTATGTGTGTGTGTGAGTGTGTGTGTCCATTTTTATATATATATATATATATATATATATAGATATATATATATATATATATATATATATATATATATATATATATATATATATCACAAATATATTCACAATTAATATATGTTATTCATATTAAATAACTTGTAAAAGTTCATTTGGCTCTTTTCTCTATCCACACATCCTAATCCGATTCATTTTCTTTCTTCCTGATATGAGTTTTCTTGTAAACCTCCAGTTCAATGGGCGTGCCTCCCAATTATTTTTCCTATAAATAAAAACGGAAATTTATAAGGATTTATATGAATCAACTTATTATTTATTTAAATTTTTAAATTAGAACTTACTATCTCTCTTGTAATTGTTCAAACGGACGTTGCGCCTTCGGTATTATACAAACTATCCATAAAACAACCTCCAACTTTTTTGGCTTGGTCTGATATTGCCTTAAATTATTGTATGTTCCAATACAAACTCAATTCATCAAAAAAATGAGAAAACATCCAATCTAGTCTTTCAGTGTTATCCCAAACTTTCTTTATACGGGAAGACAGTCTGGCACATGCCTTTCTCTCAAATGTGATCGAAATGGCACGATTGTGCCTCGACTCTCAAATACATATAGTCTGAATAAAACAAATTGAATAGCCTTAATTAGATCGATAGTAAAAAAAATAAAGTATACTAAACTTAACTAAAAAATATATACCTTAAAATTATTAAACATCGTCTGACATATACTGTCTGGGATCTGGTTCCAAGAGTGATAAGCCTGTGTAAAAAGTCTTCTAACATAGTCTTTTAAAGCCCGGGCAACATCTCAGATGCCACCTGCAAAAATACGTAATAAATATGTTAGTTCATGAATAATATATTAAAGTATAATAAATAAATAAATAAAATAAACTATTAAATAGAAAAAAAAACTTATGATGATCCATCCGGCTAAATCATGACTCTACCAAATCTGTCCTTCTGGACAGGAACTAGAGGATGCATCTCATTTAGAGTAGCACTAGGTGTAGTTGTAGCTCAGGGTGATACCTCAGGATCCATATAACGCTGAGTCAATGGAGGCATACTGGCCATAGCATCTGACTGCTCGCTACTAGAATCTTTAATTTTCATGGCAAACAACTGGGGAGATGTACTTATAGAAGATAGAGTACCTGCCAATCCTTGATGAATAGACTGTAAAGATAAGTCCTCGTAGTGTATTGAAGACAATTCTTATAAAGAAAAGTAAGCATCGACTTATCGATGGTCATTAAGATAATATTACCGAGGATCGGTCGTACCAAACAGAAAAACAAGTATATGAGTATCACGGCTGATACGCTTTGGCGCAGAAGAAATAGATGTTGCAATATCGTCAGGATCTATGGGTCTCTTAGACTTCTTCTTTATAGCCTGTTTAGTCTGGCTAACTCTAAGATGCTCACGATGTCTATTACCGTCACCGCTTGACGACATCTTTATATGCAAAAATTATATAAAAATTATAAATTCAATAAAATTAGCAAAATACAGTAACTTGCATATATATACTAGCTAGGTTTCATTCTACATTATTCCTCTTCGCTTGATTCAATTTCATCATTCTCCCATTCTTCATCTTCAGTTGTTTTATTTACATTATCGTCTCATTCTTCGTCATCAAATGATTCATTTTCCTGATTCTTGGATATTTCTTCCATAACATTCAGTATCTCATCATGACATACTTCTTCTAATACGTGTTCAATATGTTGTAAAGTGGTTTCTAATTCAATGACAACTTGTTGTTGAACTGTTGCAACATCATTTTGATATGTCACATCTAATAAATTTTCAATTATAATTCTTCCCACATGCTTACATTTTCAATTTTGATCTTCCTTTACTCTTCTGTCTTCTTCCCAAGCCCTAAGCGTTCTCAACTTTTCTAAAACTGAACTGGAACTTGATTTTTACCCCAAATAATTCCTTAAAATGGATTAGGTAATATTAGGGTGAAAAGACTACTTTACCCTTACTAAAATTCGAATTGGACTTTCCTCAGTCCAACAACCCAACTTCTGAAAGGCATATCTCCCTTATATGACGTCGAAAATGCGCAAACTTGGCGCCGTTAGAAATATCTTCACAAGAGTTTTCCAACCATATAAAGAAGTCACCCCATATCCTCCTAAGGTGGGAGTTATGACTGTTTGAAAATGATCAAAACTCACTTTTCAAATTAGGAAATTTTCCAGATTTCCCTATTTATATCCAAAAATGATTATTCTTTGTTCTTAGATTATTGTTAGTTATTTCAAATTATGAGATGTTACAGAAGCATAGCCCTCCGACATGCTTAAATTTTTAACTCACTCACAAATTTCACGTTTATCATCCAATCTTGATGAAAAGTTGAATTTGCTCTTAAGTATTCTACCATTAGGTAATTCCTAAAACCATAACTGTTTTCTCCTACAATATTCTTTTAAGTCCATTCTAGCTTTTGGATTGTCTTTTGTCTTACCCTTAACATTCATCATTGTGTTAAACAAATTGTCAAAATAATTTTTTTAATGTGAATCACATCAATATTATGTCGTAGCAAATTGTCCTTCCAATACTGTAACTTCCAAAATATGTTTTGTTTGGTCCAATTATGTACAACACCATATCCAGGAAGTATAGAAAGTGAAGCTTTTGTAACTTTAGGTAATTGAGAATCTCTCTCCCAAATTTGATGCCCTGTGAGTAATGAAGGTAGGGAGTCACTTTCAATCTTATTTTTGTTATATGCATTTTTCATCTTTCTAAACTCATGGTCCATTGGTAAAAACTGACGATGACAATCAAACCATGTATTTTTTCGCCATGCTTTAAAGTGAATGCGTTATATATTTTCCATGCAATACAGATATATTAGCTTTTCAGTTGTCATCCAACAAGAAAATATCTTGTATGCAGAAAGATCATTAATACTTTATTAAAGAAGCACATATAACAAATTTCTGCTTAGTTGATATATCATAAGTCAAAATGCCTTCATATTAACCACAATTGCTTCAGCTCATCTATCAATGGTTGTAGATATATATCAATCAAACTTTTTGAATTACAGGGACCTAGAATAACACAACTTAAAGATATAGGGAACGGTCATGTACATTTCACGAAGAAGATTATACGGAGTAAGAAATACCGGCCAACATAAATATAAGGTGAAGTTGCATTAGAGAATGGTGTAAATCCATCTAAATTCACTAGAAAAATCAGGATATAAATTATCAAAATATTTCCATGCTTCACCATCAGTTGGATGAGATAAGACACCCGACGACCTTCTATATTCACGATGACATCTCATATGTGGGGCAGACCTTATCGATGCATACAACCTCTTTAACCTAGGAATGAGAGGTAGATAATGCACCGCATGAATTGGACCATCTTTTCAGCGGGAGTCCTCTTATAACGAGCATGTCTATAAAACATACAATTTTCTAATTCACTATCAGTCTTGTAAAACAACATGCAACCATTAACACAATAATGAATTATATCATATGGCAATTCTAACTTGGACACCAAACATTTTGCCTAATAGAAGTTCTTCGGTATTTTAAGCTCCGGATTAATTAGTTCACCCAAAAGATCAACCATTGAGTTCATACCCGCATTAGAACATTCCAATCTGATTTAATATTCATTAATCTAACTGTAATTGACAAGGCAGGATGCGGACTGCCTTCACATAGTGGACGATTAGACTCTTCTAATTGATCATAAAAACGTCTAGCTTCTTCATTAAGTGTTTCATCAAAATATTGTCCGGTTATATTCCACCTTGAACCTCGAAAGCATCATTGATCATTCCATGAACCCTATCATGTTCAACCCTAACCTGTTCAACCCTAATTTGGCCATGTGGTGCAATCATATTATATACATCCACAGGCATCAAATTATAAAACATACCATCCAATCCATCATTTTCACCATGATCATCCATACAAAATATCTAGGCTGAAATTCATTACATTACAAATGAACCATAACTTTATCTAGTTCAAAAAACATTACGCACTTACATGCACTACAAGGATACCTAACCAATACATTGTTCTTAAAAATGTCAAATGTCATTGTATGTTCAATAAAATTTCTAACATCATCAATAAACTCAGGTTTCAAACCAACACCGATTTCATAATGCATATTATACATCCACAGATGATGATCCATCTACAGAAATATAGATATTCAATTAGTTTTGACTTAATCCCAACAACTAAATTCACCAACTAAATCACATTATTTTCTCTAACTTAGTTTTAATTTATTTTTTCTGACTTATTGAAATAGTTAACAATTTAAGCTAGTTTAGTTTTGACTTAATTCCAACAACTAAGTCTACCAACTAAATCACATTATTTATTTTAACTTATTTAGACAACTTAACAATTTTTTAACTTTAACTAGTATAGTATTGAGTTAATTCCAACAACTAAATCTACCAACCAAATCACATTATTTATTCTAACTTATTCAAACAACTTAACAACATTAATTAGTTTAGTTTTGACTTAATACAACAACTAAATCCACCAACTAAATCACATTATTTATTCTAACTTATTTAAACAACTTAACAATTTTTTAACTTTAACTAGTTCAGTATTGACTTAATTCCAATAACTAAATCACATTATTATCCTAACTTATTTAAACAACTTTAACTAGTTTAATTTTGACTTAATACAACAACTAAATTCGCCAACTAAATCACATTATTTTTCTAACTTAGTTTTAACTTATTTTTTCTAACTTATTGAAATAGTTAACAATTTTAACTAGTTTAGTTTTGACTTAATTCCAACAAATAAATCTACCGACTAAATCACATTATTTATTTTAACTTATTTAAATAATTTAACAATTTTTTAACTTTAACTAGTTTAGTATTGACTTAATTCCAACAACTAAATCAACCAACTTAATCACATTATTTATTCCAACTTATTTAAGCAACTTGACAACTTTAACTAGTTTAGTTTTGGCATACAAAAACTGAATCCACTAACTAAACCACATTATTTAATTTAACTTATTTAAACAGCTTAACAACTTTTTAACTTTAACTAGTTTAGTTTTAAAGCTAAGTGTCAATACTAGATGGACACAAATCTATCGTGCAAGAAGATCAATTTTGTCATCAATATGATCAAGTAGTGTTGGTACTTATGCTAAACAAACATATTCCTAAACTAAAGCTTAACATCAACATTTGATGAACACAAATCGATCTTGCAAGAAAATCAATTTTGTCATCAATAGGATCAAATAGTGTTGGTACTTATGCTAAACAAACACTCTATTGACACAAATAAAATATCACAAAGTTAAAGCAAAATATCAATATACTAGATGGACACAAAGACACTATTGAAAACAAATATAATTGAACTTGAGAAATTTAGAAGTACTAACCTTGTCTCTTACTTTGATGAAAAACAATATAGTCTTGTATCAACTTTTATATATATATATATATATATATATATATAACTTTGATGTGTAAATGGTGGATCATAGATGAAGAATATAAACAGAGTAATGCATACATCTCTTTGATAATATATGAGGAAGACATGCATATATTGATATCACCAAAGGAAGAGACATTACAATAAGGAATTGAAAAGATAAAATTGATAACACAAGACATCTAGCCATTATAAAAAATTGAAAAAACAAAAATACCTTGAGTAATAACTTGAGCAACAAAACATACATGTTGAAACAAATCCTTTCTAATGTAAAAGAAATATGTATTAAAAGAGACATATTTGAATTTAAGATAAAAAATACACACTTCAGTGAAGAGAGTATGTTTTCCCCTTTTAACATAAAATTGATAGGTAATTATGTAAAGTATAAATATAAATTTTCTTATTAAGATACAAATTTATTAAAGATGTTTTTTTTTTTAAAAAAAAAAATATATCTACGAAGCACTGATAAGTTCACAACAGAAACAAAAAATTGAACATCATGGGTAAAAATTAAATAGTCCGGTTTCATACAATCAGTCTTTGGTCATTGTGAGGGTTTACAGAAAAAATGCAAGGGGTTTTGAAGGCTCACCAACTAGCTAGGGTTTTGAGACGCTCGTCCTCTCCGATTTTGTTCAACTCAGTGTCGCGTGTTTTATCTCCTGAAGATATTCAATCTTCTTCTCAATGGCGTGGTTACTTTAACTCTGGTAATATTCCATCTTCACTTTGGGTTTTTCCTTTAATCCTATATCTATCTGTTTTTCTTCTGCAATTTGATATATTCTGGAAGAAAACACGGTAAAAATGACAACTTGATTGTTTTGTGCATTTGGTTTATCTTGTGATTTTGCACTTGGACGCTAGTAATGTTGCTATTTTTTCCAGCTTAAAGAATGACAGATTTGACTTACCGGTATCCTAACAACAGTATTTTGAATAATCAGGTACGATTTATGGAAATTATATGAAAAAAGAATGCAATCTTCAGGGAAATGTATGTCGGTGTCAGAAATGCTCTGTGATGCTCAGGGCATCATTTTCTACGGAAGCAGGGACAGTTGAAAGTAGCGTGACAGGTGATAGTTGTCTTCTGTTTGGTTTTGAGTAGTTTGATTTAATATCTTTCTGAATCATAGTTTTAAAGCAGAGTCTGTGAAGGAATTGTATGACAAGATACTGAAGTCTGTCGTGGATCAAAGAAGTGCTCCGCCCAATGCCTGGTTGTGGTCCCTAATACAAAGTTGTGCGAACCGTCAAGATGCTAATCTCTTATTCGACATATTGCAGAGACTTCGGATATTTGTTAGTTTTTTTTTTATCTTATTAATAACTTATGAATATGAGGTCCTTGATGATTTGCACATCTAATGGTAAGTAGTACGTGGTGTATGTTTGAGTGCAGAGACTTTCTAATCTCCGTATCCATGAAAACTTCAACTGTGCTCTCTGCCAGGAAATTACTAAGGCATGCGTACGTGTTGGTGCCGTTGATTTGGGTATGGTATCCGATGTATCATTATTGCTCAAAATCTTTTGTTATGTTCACAAGAATTGCAACCTACTTGAGACTTCTCTTTTGGTATTTCTTCTGTATTTAAGCTTATTTAATAGTTGCCATCTTTTGTAGTGCAAACTTGTTAATATCTATAAAGAAGATAGTCTTTTGGACTGAAACCAGAAATGCATCTCATCTTGTTGCTTTGGCTCTGCTACACTTGCTCATCCCAGCTAAATAAACAATAAGTTTGTCAACTTCTGGTTAAAATCCATATTTTTGTGCATGAGAAATTTCAGCTAGGAATACACTTAAACATGTTCAGGTTTTAAGTTCATTTTGTGGTTATAAAACTTTCAAAGGGAAAAATTGACCATCTTTGGATTGTAATTCCTGTTGGGATGACATGTAAGTTATTCCAAGAGTTAAATCTTTCAAAAGACAAATAACTTAGTAGGTCCATAAATGAGATCAAAAGAGTACTAGAATTATAACATGTATTTGATTATTTTATTGGTATATGATTGGACTGATAGATTGTTAAACTGAATTTTCAAGTATTGGTGTTAACAAAAAGCTTGTTGAGAATATTAAAGCTTCACCTTGTATTCAGGTAAGAAGGTGTTGTGGAAGCATAGTGTATATGGACTGACTCCTAACATTGGATCTGCGCACCATTTACTGGTAATTTGGGTTCAACTTTGGCTTCAAGATGTATTATATGTGTATAATGATTATGCCATTAAAAAAATTGGTTTTGTATGACTGCAGTTATTTGCTAAACAGCATAATAATGTAAAACTCTTGGTAGAAATTATGAATCTGGTGAAGAAAAATGACTTGATCCTGCAGCCTGGAACTGCAGATATAGTCTTCAGGTACAAATCCAATATAAACCATTTCCGAGTATCTCCTCCTCTTTGTGCTTTTTTTTAATTAATTTTGTGGTGCTCCTATCTTTTTGTTTGAAAATGTAATTTTCTGGCACTCCCATAGTTCTTTACCAGCATGGTTTTCTATATTTGTGTAATCTGAGGACCATAATATCTGGAAAATTGTCAATGCCATTTTTTCTACTGACTATACACATAATTAGTCATCTTGAAGTCCCTAGAGAATAGCTCAATTGGCAAAGTTTGACAGATTGGTGTAAACAAGAGTTGGGGGATAAAGTAGCACTAGTGGACTTCATAGGTAACTGGTAAAGTTCTTCTACTTTGCAGTCCTCTTGGAGTAATTCCCATACCTTTGATGGGTGTTAGATTCTTCCTCATCATTTCTTGGATGATGAGTTTTTTTGAATACAACCCTTTGTGTCTTAGGGTCACAAGTTTGAGCTCTGGGCCAGGATAACTAAATCCAGCTTTTAAGTGGAGAGGGTAGAGGGGCGGGTCCATCATCCCTAAGTTCTGGAGGCTGCGGATGGCCCAAAGGGCTAGCTCCAGGCGGATTTCTTCGTCATTTAAAAAAATCATCTCTTGAACACACTGAGAGGAAGTAGGAACCCTTAAGCTTATAGAGGTTTGTGTCTACTGCTTTGCAGAAAAAGATTGATTTCTATTTGATGTTGGTGCTTAATTTTTAAGTTCTGATGGTCCGTTAATTAACATTAACATTATCTGTACTATAACCTTCATGCTTTTATCCTCTTTATTGAGGTCGAGCAAATTCTGGAATTTCATTTTCTATTGCATTTGGTTTCAGTTGGATTGCACCCATGGAGTGATAGAGACAGAAGTACCTTCTCTACTTCATTAAAAATCATGAGAGCATGATAAAAATGTGCTTTTCGATATCAAGTAGGATAGTCCTCAATTTTTGCACACTTCAGAGTTGGCCCTAACTTCCGTCCTAGAGTTTTGAGCTGATAGGATGGTAGATATACAAATTGTTCTGAAGCGTGATATATCAATAGATGTGGTCTTATGTAAGGGTCATGCAGTAACTGACTTTTGGTATGCTAGGGCATGCATCACACTGGATAATGTTTTAATAGCTAAAGTAAATATTGCTCTACAAAGAAGATTTAATTTCTTATTTGGAGACAAGTAGTGTGCTCAAGTGATTTTATTTTGGTCTTCAGCGATGAAAGTTGAATCCTACAGACCAAAGGCATTTAGATGCTTTCTTCTACTTGTTTTGATCATAACATGTATGTTGGGAAATTAAAAGGTAATTTCCTATTTAATGACCTTGTGGTATAATCTAATTTTTTGCTGAAATTTTGTAGATATTTTTTTTGAGAAGGTAACATATATGTTTATTGACAAGTCAATACATGGGTTGCACTGAAACCATATATATCTTCATAACACCCAACAATGTGGTCTACTGGTAATTGAAGTTGGTTGAGAATCAATGGCATCTCAAGTTCAAACTTCACTTGTGGTTGGCAATTTGTTCCCATCTATCGTTCCTTCGCGGACACCGTGTTATCAAAAGCAAAAATCTCTAAAGTCAGTTGGGTCTTTAAGCGCAAAGTGCAAATAAAACGTGAGCTTTAATGAAAAAAGGTGCTATAGGAGAAAAAAATGCAATTATATATGTTACTAATAATTATAATAATTATAATCATGAATGACAAATATATGAACAATGAAATTGATTTTTTTACGATTAAGTTTAATGAATATCAATTGTTTACTGTCGCCTCTTCAGAAGAGGCTCATTGGCAATGAAAGTATGTCTAAGAACTTTGATGACGACATTGAAGCACACATTAAGCGAGGTGAAGCGTTCAACATATTTTGAGCCTTGCTTCAGGGCTTAATGCGCCTTTGACAACACTGGGTGGACAGAGTTACCGGTACCTCTGCTAGTGGGAGATAGTAGGTACTTTGTGGAATTAGTCTAGGTTTGTGTAAGTTGAGTAACAACAGGTAGGGATGGAAAACAGCGTGGCACAGTGCAGTTGCAGGCCAAACTCACTAAGACTCCAAAATGCGCCAAACCGCGTAGATGAAAATTCTGTTTTCACCTCACCCACTTAATTTTGTTTTCTTTTTTTTTTCAACTGAGTTTGATATTAAAAATGAAATTCATTAAGTTCTTTTTTATCATTGTCTCTTGAAAAAGTCAAACCCATCAAGTTAAAGTTGTGTCTGTCCTGCTTACAGTATACTGTAATTTTACCTATTATACTAGGTTATCTATTTTATTTTTATATAATTATCTATAACATAATTATTTGAAGTGATTTAATAGTGCAAATTCTTCTTAATGGTGTCAATTCTTTTGAGATAAAGGTAGCTGTGTATTCTCAAAAGGCTCATCATCTAATAAATGATGAGCATAGGTCACTTGCAATCTCATCAGAGCATATCAAACAACCCTATGGGAGATCACAAATTACCTATGAAGTCAACAAAAAGTTCTATTTCCCCAATCATATATTGTTTACACCAAAAAAGATAAAGACAATTCATTCTAATTTTCTGGATGTTGTTTCTCTTCTCCACAAAGCATCTTCCGTTCCTTTCTTTCCATAGGGACCACCAATGCTGGCTGGGATTAACTCCCACCAATCTTCATTAGACTCCCTTCTTCCTATCTCCTTCCAGCTATAAAGTAAATCCTTAGTGGACTTTGGAACTACCAAACATACACCAAGAACACATGTTCCATAGACTTGTAGCTTCTTTGCAATGAAGGAATACATGACTATTAACTTCTGAATATTGATTACACATAAAGCATCTTGAGCATATCTGTCTGCCTTTCTTCTGAAGCACTTTATGTGTTAAGCAGGCCCTTTTGCACACTAACCAAGCAAAACAGGAGGTTTGTCTGATTAGGTAAAACAGTGTCTAAATTACATATGTTTGGATAGCTTCATCTGAAGTCAGCTTTTGCATCAGACTTCCTTTGCATCAGTACCGGCAAACACCTGATGATTATTTTGAAAAGTGGTGGGATATTACAGTCTGTATTCCCAACTTGCAAACCCACCCCTCTTAATATTTTAAAAAAATATTTAAACCCACTCCTCCCTGCAAGCGTTGTAATCCGCTCCTCCACTCCCCATAAGTGCTATAACCCACTTAGCCCCAGCCTCATCCCATCCCTAACAACAGTCTGAAATTGTGAGGAAGCTGCATCTCTTTGACATTGAAACAGAACATATGGAGCTTAATGATGAAGCAATGCTACTAAAAGCTGAACATTCCATGGAATCAGAGGAAATTGCCAAATTTTGGGAGATCTCATCGCGGCCGAAATTTGAGGTGATTAAGGGTTGAGCAGTGATAAAAACACCAAGTTTTTTCATAAGCTAACAAACACACACAAAAGTTACGACTACATAGAGAAGGTGGTATCATATGGAATAGTTTTAAAAGAAGAGCGAATAAACAGTGAAATCTTGAGGTTTTATGAGCCCCCTCTATAGTGCCTCAGATCATTGGAGACCTGCATGAACATGAGGATATATTTTAGAGGAGGAAAGTCAGTGGATGAGAAGTCCCTTTGACCAAGCAGAGATCTTGGGTTGATCAAAGATTGCAACGGAGACAAAGTGTTGGGGCCGGATGGTTTCAAAATGGAATTTTACGGAAGTTGGGTTCTATTAAGTTCAATCTTGTCAGCGCCCTCAGTCATTAGGCAAGTCCGAAAAAGTCTCAATGTTTGCTTCATTGCTTTAAATCCCAAAGAATAGATCCAAGAATAAAAGTATTATAGCTGATAAGTTTAATTGGAAGTTTCTACAAAGTGCTATTAAGCTATGTTGGGCCTTCCTCTTGGTGTTAAAGCAAAAGCAGCAGCAGTTTGGGATGATATCTTGGGAAAGTTTGAGACAAAGTTTCTGTGTTTGAAGTGAAAGTATCTCTCGCTTGTTGGAAGGCTAGTTCTAATTAACAGCATACTTGATTGCCTGCTTATACTATGTCCCTATTTTCCTTACTTGTTTTTGTGGTAAAAAGATTATGACTTCTTGTGGCAAGGGAATAGAGAGCATTCAACCTGGTAAGATGAGAGGAAGTTGTTACGGATAGGAGAGTAGGGGGCCTTGAAGAAAAGAATTTGTTGACTCAGAATTCCAGTTTACTGCACAAATGGCGTTGTAAGTTTAGTCAGCCAGAGGCATTATTATGGAGAACAATTATTGCAGTAAAATATGGGTGCCTTAACTCATGGACCACCAAACAATCTTATCATCATCGCCCCTATGGATCCTGGAGACATTAGAGAACATTGGCATCATTCCAATTCCTTTCTGCATGCTGAAATGGAAAAAGGATATTTTTCTGGAGGGGTCTTTTCCTTGGACATTCAACCTAAATGGAGCAGCACCCCGTTCTTTTCAGCATTCCACAAATCTAGGATGTTACTATCTCTGTCTTTTGGAATGGACATGGCTGGAACTTTAATTTTGGGCGTGGTTCCAATGACTGGGAACTGAGCACTGTGTTTTTGTTGCTGTTACAGCTGCAAAGATGCATTCCTTTAACATCAAAACTGATTTTTTTCTGTGTAAAGGTGATTCAAAAGGGAGGCTCACTGTTAGAGGTTGCAATCAGTACTTAAGCAACTCTAGTGCATCCATCCCTGATTGGCCTTGGAAGTGCATTTGAATAAAACCAAGTCCCTTTGAAGGTGGAGTGCTTCACAAGACTGGTGGTTCATGGAGAGCATCTGGAAGGAATGAACTGCTAGAATCTTTGAAAGCAATCTGAATCTGTAATTAGCATTAAATACAAATGCATTTCTGTTCTATATTTCTGGTGAAACATGGCAGTTGTAATGAACACAGGCCATGATGGACTTTTTGATCTCATTACACTACATGTAGTGGTCTATCTTACTCGGACTCTTAAAATAATGTCTGAGGGGTGCGTGTCGGATCCATCAAAAGTAGTTAATTTTGTAAGAATCCAACATGGGTGCGGCGTCATTTTGGAGAGTCTGAGCAACATAGGTAGTGATGCTACCTCCTGTACATAAATTGCTACATGTTCTTGATGCTGGATATCACTGACCTTCCCTTTAATGATAGGGAAAAAAAGTAAAAGCAGTTTTATTATTGCTATGTCATGTCTGAACTCCAAGCTGCTGCTTAAGTTTTCCTTGTAAACTTCATCTAGAAGTATCTCCTTACTTGTTGTAATGGTTTACTGCAGCATTTGCTCCCAAACTGATAATTGGGATTTGATGTGCAAGTATGGTAAAAGATTTGTCAAGGCAGGAGTGAAGCTCCGGAAGACTTCCTTCGACACTTGGATGGAGTTCTCCTCAAAAATAGGTACTAGTTCTTCCTTTTCTCCTATTTAGAACGTTTCTACAGATAATCAATCAGAAAAAGAACTTTTCAAAAGAGATAGAACTTTATGTCACAATCTTCTAATTTGTTGCTCGAGTACGATAGTGGTTGATGGTAAGTTTCATAATAGAATCAAGGAATAGGGTGAATTCTTAGTTGATTCAGTTGTTGTGCATAATAGTTTCCATACGAGCACTAAAGCTTGCTGCATCTTTGGCACACTAATGTTGACTGCATTTTCTTCTCTGTAGGAGATGTGGATGCTTTGTGGAAAATTGAGAAGATTCGATCAGAAATCATGAAGGAACATACTCTTGGAAGTGGACTTTCATGTGCTAAGGTAATTCATTTTCTTAGTTCTGATTTATTTTTATTTTCTTTACCTGCCTCATTATCTTGTTTCAGCTCAGAACTGAATTACCTTGAAGGGGATAAATATTTGTGGCATATAGCCTACTAGAGAAGTGGTTAAAAAATATTGAGGACTTGACACATCTTTTTGTGGCTTCTTGCATTTAACACCATTGTCACTAACCTGCCGAAAGAATGTGTGTCTGGATCTCTCTGATCTGAATAGTAGCACCTTCTCTTTTCCCTCTTCTGAGATTCAATTGAAAGTAGGCAGCAATAGTTATGTAACAAACTTGCTGATATAAGGGCCAGCTATTAAGTTCAATACATGGTTGATCTACAGTGCTAGAGAAGTATTTCCCCACTGAGCCTTTGTAGTTTTTGACAGCCTTAGATCGATTTGGATAATGGTGAAATGCAGCATCAATGTAAAAGATGATTGGGCAACTCCTTTAACATATTTCTTGGCGATGATTATGAAACTCCTGTCTGCTTTCTAATTGCTTGCAAGTGCAACATGATGAACCTGCACCTACTATTTAACATTTTTTGCTTTCGGCAAATCTAATCCAAGCACTGGAGACAGGGACAGATGTGGTCTTTGAGCTCTACATTAACAAGATTTGGTTTTGTTTGTAGGGTTTCCTAATTGACCACAAACCTAAAGATGCTGCTGCCGTCATTCATTTACTCAATCAGGTTGCTCCCAGTTTTTGCTTGTTCTAACCTTTTGGAGTCTTTTATTTTATTGTTCTATGGAGATTGTAAGGATATTTTAATTTGAATTGGAGCTCTGTATATAGTTAGCTCTTAGACAACTAGAATGGGCTAATGCTTAAGTGCTCAAAAGGTTGTCCATTGTATTGCCCAATGGATAACGCGCAATATTGACTTCAGCAATTTGATAAATAACTGAAAATTCATGGTGACCCCCGTAATCATGTTGTACATCTTTTCTCTTTTTTTTTTTTTGGATAATTGATCATGTACCTCCACTTTTGAATAGGCTTTATAATATCGCTGACCACTCAATTATCGACAGCATTCAAATGTTGATTTCTTGAATGTTCATAAATTGACCAACTGATACATTAATCATGTAGCATGCACCTGATGGTCAGAGAGAGCAAATATATCAATTCTATATGAATTGCCAGATATTAATTTCTTCAAAGTTCATTCAATCTTCCTTGCTATTCTGATCTTCCAAAAATTGCAGTATCTTATGATATGTGATTAAGGACTGTTGTTATTATACAACTTTACCCTTTTTTTAAAAAAACGAAATAAGACAATGTTTGGCTCAATGAAAGGGAGGGAAGCGCTAGCTCAATTGGCTAAGGTGGAGGAACTTGTGTCTTAGTCACAAGTTCGAGTCCAACGCCAAGCAAACGAAGTATAGTATTTAAGTTGAGAAAGGTAGAGTGGCAGACCCGTCATTTCCATGTTTCAAAGGTTGCGGTTGGCCCAAAAGGTTGGTTCTAGATGGATTTCTCAGTCATTTAAAAAAAATGGGGGAGGCGAAGGGAAGAAAGAGTTTTTTTTATGCTTCTATTCTTGTTGAAGGTTTATAGGTCCCTGATTTTCGTGCATGCCATCCAATTACACGGGGTCTTATTAAACTAATGAAGCAGTTAGACATGTCATTTCCATATTTGCTTAACTGAACAAGATAAATGTACTATTCCATCCCTTCAGTTGGTCTTTGCAATTAGACCTTTGTGCAAGAGTAATCAATGAGTAACATAGATTATTATTTGCAATGTTTGGTCCTCGTTGCATTTCATGTATATGTTCTTCGAGCCATACGCTCAAAGTGCTGATGTTAATTGCAGACTGTACCTGATTCGAGAAAGCAAAAATTCATGGCTGAACTTCAAAAGCTAGTTGCGGACTGGCCTTTGGAGGTGATAAAGCGACAAAAGGATGAGAGGAAGAAGGTTAGCTTTTTTCTTTCTCTCTCTCTCTTTTTTTTTTTTTTTTTTTTAATTTGAACTTACTAGTATATTTTTTTTGAGAATTATGACCTCTTTTGGGAGTTTCATGTAATGATTTAGTGCTGACGTAGGACGTGGGAGTTTTATTTGTTCGTATTTATGGGGTTACCCTTTGGATCTTAGTTAGCCTCTATAGAGTTTCCTGTTTTATTCTGATCCCATATACTGGTTCTGATTTCTTCAAAAGATCGCATGGATGTCATCATATGCTGTTAAGTGCGTATTCAATCGTATGTATTTTTTATGTTCTCTCCTCAAACCCATGTTCTTTACACTACAACAGGCATTAGATTATAAGAGAAGTGCTTGTATCTTTTAGGTCTTTTCTTAGTAGAGCAATATATATAGGGAAAGTTGATGGTTGAAATATTGTAAAATTATCTTTGCAAATTTCAAATGTGTGGTCCAAATAACTCTAACCTGCATGGCGAGAAGTTTATACGAATACAATCTCCCCTACTCATAAATAGAGTAGAACCCAGAACTTCAACTTAGCCATTTTAACAATAGATATTGAGCATAGGAATTCTCCCTACCGTGAAGTTAATCAAGAAGCCATGGATAACATGGGTTCTCGTATTATCTGTCACAATCCAATTTTTTTTCCACATCAAATATGGGTGGTTGGAATTTTTATCCACTTCTTGTTTACCCGTTTTCAATCCCCATGTCTGTTCCAACTTGTCCACTTACCAGCACTATCTGTAATTGTATGGGACCTATCTTTAATTGCCTAGAGTGCTTCAATTATTCAACTCTGAAAACAGTTGGACTAGTAGATTGATTTGCCTATTAGTTGAACATTCCTATCCACCAAAAACAACCTGACATTGAATTCAAACCATAAAGGCACCACCTGACATTCTAAGCAAACAGAGCTCACCAGGCTGCGCTGAATATGATGTATTGTCACAGTTAATTAGATATTATTAAGTGTCGACTTGGAGCTTTGGGTTATTTAGGACTCTTAAGGGTAGTTTGTAGATTATTTAAAAGGCTATTTAGGTCTTTCAATTTTTTAGGTTGAGGTTCAGCCTTTTATTATAATATATATATATACAATATAGATAGATATAAGGTCACTGTATGATTGTGCTTATGAATATCGTCTTTGATGGCAACATTTCCAGGAGTTGGCTGCAACACTACAACATGATATTCCTGCCATGCTCAGTGCCTTGTCAAATATGGGCTTGAAGTTGAATGTAGATGTGGAAGATCTGACAAGAAGAGAAGGCATCTTATCTTGATTTTGATGAATAAACATCAAACATTGTATCATCCATTTACTGCACATTTTTGAGAAGCAGCCGTCTCTGTTTACTGCCTTCATGAGCACATGTTTCAGTCTTCGCAGGTGCGACACAAGCCGTAGTGGCTTGAAGGTAGCCTCAGAATACTGCCATTACTAGTTAGCTCGCGTGAGGATTCTTCTGAATTCGAAACATTGAATTACCATTCTCATTAGTTGACGTTGGTAGTTTCATTCTGAATCATGTTTGGATTGGGGGGTGCGGGTGATTCAGTTAGTTCAAATTCCTTTTTTCCCAATTTTGGTGCTCTTTTATATAAAATGGGTCCGACTCTGCAGAAGAGATGGTAACCTTGAAGCAGTCGGAAGATTTTGTTTGAAGTCTCAGATATCTTTATCTTTACACAGTTGAGGAGCTATTTTGCTTTGGAAAACATGAGTACCCCTGCAATAAAATAGAAGCAGTTCTGTGGTATGTTTGTTTTTAATCTACAGGGAGTCGTAAACTGAACTTTTTAGCTTATTTAAAGGTGTTAAGACATTTTTTTAAAATGCTTTCCCCATTTTTTTTTTTTTTTTTTGTGAAAATTGGATAAGCTTTAAAAACTGAACATCCAAGAAGCAGTGAATGCGTTTTAGCAGGAATGTAGCATACTTGAAATTCAGTACTTTTTAGGATAAAATCACGTTCGTGTCTTGAACTATGGATTATGGATCAAGTTTACCTTCTGACTCTTGTGGCCTTAAATGTTCAACTTATGTTCTTTCAAATTCTTGAAATGTACTTTGCCCAAGTAGCTTCCGTGTCCAGCCACTAAACAACTAACTTTAGTTGCTTCTGATGTCCATAATTTCTTGTCATTTTGTATCATAAAGCATGTCGAAGTAAACAACCATGTCTGTCTGACCGTCTCAACAAGGTGAGTCTCTGATGAAGGGGAATTCAACTACAAGATGATGAATAGGTGAGCAATTGGAAGTAGTTCCAATGAATATGCACTCATTGGAAAAATCTGGGTTTCTATACTTTGTTGAATTTTCGAGATACGCTAATGAAGTTTTAATCTTGTATTTAGCAGAGTAAATTTTTTTAAAAAAAACTTGCACCACAAAAAGCCTAACTTCAAATCCCGTGGAAGTATGCGTGTTCAAGTTGTATGTAATTATTTTCTGTTGGAAAAAAGGGTGAAACATCATCAAATTATATTATATGAAAATGTCCTCTTTTAATAGTTTGATTCAAAAATGTTTCTCACCATTACTTTTGGATTAAAAGTGCTATTTTGTAATAAGAACTCTTTCTTTTCTTTTAAATTTATGTTTTTAATAAAAATATTTCAATTCATTATTAATTTTTATATATACACTCCCTTTGTTTTAAAAAGAATATCCTAATTTCCTTTTTAGTCCGTTTAAAAAAAATGACCCTTTTCTTTTTTGGCTATACTTAAAACTTTCCACGTGACATGTTTAAGACCACTAAATTAAAGGGTATTTTGGTACATTTGACATAACTTTAATTTAGAACAACAAGATTAAATTTTTTTTTTCTAAAACTCCGTTTTAAGTCAAACTAGGCTATTTTTTTTAAAACTGAGGGAGTATATATAATATTACAGTAATATGCCATTAGTTTTTACTAATATAATGATAAATAGTTGCTAAATGATCCTAGGTTTCAAAATTTAGATATAATAATCGTAATGTAGGTCATTAAACATAAGTAATTTTAAACTGCTTCGATTCACAAAATTGAATTAAACATTGGTCGAGGGAGATACAATGAAAGGTTAAGTGTGCGTGTGTAGGGGGTTGATATTGAGGAAATTTATACTTTTTTAATAGTTGTATTTTACTCACATTCGAGCATTTTTGAGTAGTTTCTAGCTTGATACTTTTGCTTTTGCTCAATCACATAATTTTCACTGATGGTTAACATATATGATCTTATGGTTAACATAGCTAAGCTATTATCGACCTGATCCTATTACATTACTTAATCCTATTCTTTCTTTTAGATACGAAACGGACAATTAAAAATGGTTGTCCCTACAGTATTCCCTCCAAAAATTAACTTGGACTCAATCTTTTCTAGTCGAACTTAGCATTCATCCTCCTAATGGACTGACTCTCTGGTATGATAATATTGGTGAGACTTATTTACCCATTAATATGATTTTTTTCATGCTAGAACCAAACATATAAAAATAAATTAAATTTGACCATTCATATTTAGTCTTGTATATTTTTCATACATAGCTTTTGCAATGTCCATTTCTAAACATATGTCTGCATGATAAAGTGCATGGACAAACTAAAGTAAATGGACATTGCTACATTTGGCCATTCATATTCAATCTTATATATTTAATTAATCTAACGAACTATAAAGACTCAATATTTATTCACCAACTAGGACGTTATAATTTAGAATTTATCATTATTAATTAATGAAGTAAGAAAGGATTTTTCTTGGAGAGACCCTACAATTATTTCATTTTCATATGCATAAATATAGATCATTGAGTCATAAATCGTTAGTTTTAATTTTCAGACTTGTCAAATGTGAATAAATAAATGTATTTGGTTAAATTTTCAACATGTTTATACTAAATCAATATATTTCTCCTTTCTAATTTATAAGGTCTTTTCAATTTTTACATTTTGTTTAAAATAAATGTTTTTTTATAATATAAAAGGAATAAATTATTTATTTATTTTCAAATTACCCTTACCTTATTTAGATAAGTGAACTTTTGCTTAACCAAGAGATAAATGAACTTTTGCTTAGCCAAGAAATCATATTAAATTAGTACTCCTTTCGTCCCAATTTACTTGTCAATGTTACTTAATATAACTTCTACTTCTATTTGTCATTTTTGGACAAATCAAGGAAGAACAATGTTTTTTTTACTATAACCCTAATTTATTAACATTGAGTTAATGTCTTTGAAAATGTAGTGAGTAAATATGTTAAGAACCCTATCAATTAATAGGGATAAATTGATAAATTTACTGTACTGATAATTATTTTCTTAATAGTGTCAAGTTAAAATTTGATAAGTAACAGGAACAAAGGGAGTACTATTTAATTAAGAATAATTTAGTGAAAGTACTTATTTTCGAGTAATTAATATAATATAGTATTGGCAATTGGGCAGAAAAATGGAAGTCCCACAGAAAATAAAGTTGACATTAGACTAATATTTAGAATGGAAAGTCAAACTTGAGTTAAAAAGTCCACCCTGCTAGTAATAATTTTAGAATATGAATCGAAATATTGAAATGAGCTTCAAACTTGGAAAAGAAAAGGTCAATTGCTTAGCTATTTGATTCTTCTTAATTAGTATTAACAATTAAGCTTAATTAATTAGGAAGGACACATTCTCTTCAAGCACACGTATACACATTATTGTTAATTTGAAAATATAGGAACTCTATTATGTCAAGAGTTGAAAAATTCTGTAAATAATTTATATTGGAAAATGACTACCTAGCTGTAGATAGGATTAGTTAAATTAAAGAATGAAAAATGAATAGTAGTATAATTTTATTGGTTGATATCATAAGATGATGCGTCATACATTGGTACATCTCTAAATTTATAAATAATTTTCATGAATCTAATAGAGATTAGTCCAGAACCTAAATTGGATAATATAATTCATCGACCGTACCAAAAATCCCCCCTCATCAAAATGAGTCAAAACTCAAAAGAAGGGAAAAAAAAAAGATTTTCAAATCTAAATGATGGCAAAAAAAAAGAAAAAAAGTGATCGAAATAATAAGTATAAAGTAAGATTGACAAAAACTACATAGTATAGATAACTCAAAGGTAATTAATATTTCATATATTAGACTCATATAGCTTCTGGTATAGCTAACATTCTTCGTCGAAAAATTATACCGTATATATAAGAAAATAATAAATAAAGTGAGTAAATAACATATTTTGGACACCCTCGACATAATAATATAATGTAGCTTACTGATTTTAGGCTCCTTGAAAGAGTAAAGATACACGAACCTAAAGTGTTCGTGTACAAATCTCACTAATAATTAAAAAAAAACATTTTCTAAGAAAAATAGATTCATTTGAGCACTTGGATACCTTTTGTGAAATTTCTAGCTCCGTCACGACATATAAGGACAAATTAATTGAGTATTTAAAATTAGGCAATACTCCTGCATGTTTTTATATGGGTTTTTTTCATTATATTTGTATTTGATTTTACTTTTATATTGGAGAAAAATAATGTATTGTATGATACTTTTTCACCAAATATCTATTTTCTCAAAGCTCTTCAAAACTCGATTAAAGGATTTTATGGATGAGCTTAAAATTCTTCAATCTCCAATATACTTCAATCTACTCCTACATTTTGAAGCTAAGTTGATATGTTTTACCATTTTGTATGCAAAATGTCTAGTGAGCTAATTGTTAAAGTTTATTATTTGAAGATGGTTAAATCATTCACAACGATAATTGTGTTCTTCATAGTTGTCTATATTAAATTTTCATCTACATTGATTGGATTACAAAATATTTTTCAATGTAATTTATAGATAAATGGGTGTTAGGAAGCGAGATAGATAATAGGTGGCACCTCATTTTCCGCAAGAAAGAGGGTATCAACGTGACAATTCTATTAGAATAAATTTCGTGAAGAGTAAGCGCCTAACGAATTAAGGTGTATTAACGCATTATATTAAACCAAATAATAGATAACTTGGTTATTAGTTTACGTAATCAGAAATCAAACAAGGGTTTAAATTATCATAAAGATGGTGTTAAGCATCTTTTGAGGTCCACAAATACGTGTTTCTGTCGGATTCCTTTATTATGTGGGGATTAAGTGATAGATAAAGTGACGATGCATTTGTTAAACTAAGAATAGCTATATAATTAGCATGTAAATCTTGTTTTAAGACATGTAAATAAATTAAATGTAAATCAATTATTATTTAATTAATATGAATAGAGGAGAAAAAGTGATTAATATGCTAACTTATTTCTTAGTTAAAATGAGTAATTCTTTGAAAAGTATGTCCAAGTAAAATTTCCAATTGTCATAATTCTCAAAACAATAATTATCATGACTTAGGTTCAAAATAGAAATGAAATAATCATTTAAACTATCAAAGTTTACCAAAATAGACAAACATCAAGAATTATCATATGTTTTTCTTTTTGTTTGAATAAAATGATACTACAAGTTATCAAAATTAAACCACAAGAATGATGTCATGAAATCACTTAAGGAAAGAAAATAATTGACGAACGACTAATCACAATATTGTCTTTCTAAACATGAATAAACCAATTAGTCTTAAAGTGTAAAACAATCAAAATTTATCATAAATATTCAAATAAAAAATTGTTCCAACACTAAAGGAAGAAAAATCAATAACATAGTAAGAAATGCCAAAAAGAAAAGAACAACTAACCATATAATATTTTTCTTTAATTAAAGCAAATGAATCAACTAAGCACAAAATTAGTCAGGACTTACGAAAATTAATCAAGTGCTGAGATATCAAACTCTACCAAAATAGGGAAGTATCGGAGCCTAAAGGGTACAAAATATTAATAAAAATTTTAAAACAGTATATAAAATTTTATATTAACCAAAAAGGTAAAATCGCAGCATCAACAGCGACTTACCCCATCGGGAAAAGCAATCGCTGCCTAGGCAGCGATTTTAAATTATTATTTTCTTTTAGAAAATAAGGTAAATCGCTGCAAAGGCAACGATTTATATATATAAAAAAAAAATCATTAAAAAATATGGAGCGATTTCAGTTTTTTTAAAAAATGTTAATTCGCTGCTGGTGCAGCGACTTTTAAAAATAGTTTTTTTTTTTTTAAAAAAATGTTAAATCGCTGCCTTGACATCGATTTTATAGAAAAAAACAAAATGTTAAAGCAGCGATTTGAAAAAAAAAATTAAAAAAATGTTAAAGCAGCGATTTTATATATAAAAAAAATTATAATATTTTTTGAAATTCAAATATATAGCTTATAAGAAAATATACATTATTTTTGAAAAATTAAGAATAATTAAGGTAACAAATATATTTTCTTTCTAAAAAAAGATATTATATTGAATTTAAATTTGGCGATTTTTTTTTAAAAAAAAAAATTAAAAAAATATGAAAATCGCTGCTGGGGCAGCGATTTCAATTTTTTTTTCTTTTAAAATGTTAAATCGCTGCCTTGACAGCGATTTTATGAATTTTTTTTTAATAAAAACGCCGCCAAGGCAGCGATTTAACATTTTTTTTATAAAATCGTTGAGCGATTAACATATTTTAAAAAAAATAAAATATTAAATCGCTGCCTAGGCAGCGATTTTTTTATAAAAAAATTTCATAAAATCGCTGTCAAGGCAGCGATTTAACATTTTAATTTTTTTTTAAATCGTTGCCCCAGCAGCGATTTCCATATTTTAAATTTTTTTTATACCTTATTTTTTAAAACAAGAAACAAAAAATTTATAAAAAAGTTTAAAATCGCTGCCTAGGCAGCGATTTCATTTTTTTTTTTAAAATAATATTTTGCTAAATCGTTGCAGAGGCAGCGATTTTGCTTTTTCTGGTGGGATAAGTCGCTGTTAATGAAACGATTTTACCGTTTTGATTAATATAAAATTTTATATACCGTTTTAAATTTTTTATTTATATTTTATATCCTTTAGGCTCCGGACTCCTAAAAATCATACAACAAAGAATAATACAAGCCATCATTAATCATAAAAATGTTGGAAAAGACAACAATTAACCAAAATTCATTCTAAACTTGATTTAGAATTAAAATTGATTATGAAAACAACAAATATTATAATGTTCAAATTTTAAAAATTATATTTATTGTCATGGGCCTGTGTTTGAATGTAAGACATGTGTGTTGGAACAATGAATTTCACATTTTCAAAATATATCTTTCAATAATTATATGATATAAATAGGGGAGTATCAATTAAAGTAAAGAGAATCATAGAGATCTATTTTTTAAAAAAAAGGTTGTCAATGAATGATTCGTGAAAGACAATGTTTTAATCATATGTCCGTTGAGATTCACAATTTTAATATCAATGCATGCCTCTAAAGTCCTTTTAATTTGAATGTCAATATGATTGTATTGGTTCTAATTATAAAAATTGAAAAAATCTTCAAAGGTACCCTTAGATTGAGTTTGGAGCCTAAAGGGTATAAAATATTTAAAAAAATTCGAAAACGGTATATGAATTGTTATTTTAACCAAAAGGGCAAAATCGCTAGAAGAGCAGCAATATTGCTCGCTAAAAAAAAAAAAATCACTGCAATAACACCGATTTCCAAAATAAATTTTTCTAATAATTTTTTAATAAATCGCTGCCTAAGCAGCGACTTCTTTAACTTTTTTTAATTTTTTATTTGAAATTTAAAAATAAATAAAATGAAGAGCAAATCGCTGCAATTGCAGCGATTTGTCTCCAATTTTTTTATATGTTTTTTTAAATCAAATTTTTTAAAATTTTTGATTACTTACTTATTTTTAAAAATTATTAAAAAAAATTATTTTGGAATAAGTAGTAAAGAATTTAAAATTAAAATTTCTAAAAAAAGTTTAAAATTTTATTTAAAGTTTTAAAATAATTTTTTTTTAAAAAAATTGACTACTTATTCCAAAATAAATTTTTTTTATTGATTTTTAAAATAAGTAGTAATCAAATTTTTCTAAAAAAAATAATTTTAAAAAATATAATAAGAAAAATTGGAGACAAATCGCTGCACTTGCAGCGATTTGCTCTTCATTTTATTTTTTTTTAAATTTCAACTAATAAATTAAAAAAAAAAAAAGATAAAGACATCGCTGCTTAGGCAGCGATTTATTAAAAATTATTTTAAAAAATTATTTTGGAAATCGCTGCTATTGCAGCGATTTTGTTTTTTTTGGTGAACAACACGCTGTTCTTCTAGCGATTTTGCTCTTTTGGTTAAAATAAAAATTCATATACCGTTTTGAAATTTTTGTTAATAATTTATACATTTTAGGCTTTGAACTCCCCTTTCTTTCGACATCATTTCAATTTATATGTCAATATATTTTTTTGCTTTACTAATTTTTGAGGTTAAAACTTTTCACTCTTATCAAAAATCATAAGCAAGAGCAATACATTATACTTTTGAAAATTTCTATTGCAATGAAAAGGATTATTCTGCATTTTGTTGATCCACATAATTATTTTAAACATATAATTAATACTCACAATTTTAATGAAAGGTCGAAATATATAATGATGTGCTTGAAAATTATCTTCAAATATATATTCTGAACCTTGTAATTTTGCTAATTTTGTTTATTATAGCTCTCTAATATCAATAAACAAAATTGGTGTCTATGTGATATATACAACATTAAGTCATTGATAGTGATTAGAATGAACTATTGACTATACCTTATTTATCAGCTCTAAATCAATTCCAAATACATCTCCCAAAATTAAGTCTCTAATTATAGCTAACAATCATTAGCTTTAAAATCAACACATAATAAAAATGTTCAATTTCTTGAAAAAATATTTTGTAAATTCTTTAGTTTTATATCTTTTATTTAATCAGGATGAACTCATTAGATACCTTGTTAATAATATTTGATGGACATAACTTTTCCATCTGAAAGATCCATTTCAAAACTTTTTTAAAAGAAAAAGGCTTTGGAGGTTGACAATCACATGGCTAATTAATTATGCTATCTCTTCAGTCTTGATTGCTACATTCCTTAGTAAGACAAAAAAATTTCAAATTCAATGGTATGATATTATGATTTTCCTGCATCTAACCATATGATAGAAAATCAAAAACTTTTATTGTTATAAAAAATACTCAGGTTTTATCTGCATTAGACATGGTAGTGAAATTAGTTGTTTATTTTCGATTAGCTAATTACTGTAAAATCGAATTCTAATTGATGTCGAGATTAAGTGAGTCTTTTTAAGTGTATTTAGTAAGAGTATGATGGATATGGTGAGCTTTGGCTCCAGTAAATCATTTTTTTGAACTTTTTTGTGTACCAAAATTCACTACAACAAATTTAATTATCAGGGGCAAATAATTTCGTCATTAATAAATTATATTTCGTCATTAAAAATCTTGTGTGACGAAAAATAATTTGTCACTCAGTCGTCTCTAAATGTGTGTCTCTAAAAGTATACAAAGACGATTTAGTGTTTCGTCGTTAAAAGTACTATACTAACTACAAAAAGAAAAATCGTCACCAAATGCTTAATTATTTGTGACAAATTTACTTGTTGTAAAAAGTATTTTTTTTGTAGTTAATAGTATGCTTTGTCACTAAAAAGATTATTACTACCGAACAAATTATATTATCGCTAATTATTTTACTTCAATCAATGACGAAATCAATTGTATCTAAAGTTATATATATTTTGTAGCTGAAAAAAATTAATTTCGTCACTAATGATATATATTTTATGTACAAAAAATTATTTTCTTTTTAAATGTATATATGTATATATAAAAAGTATATATCTTCCTCCCCCTCCCCCCTCCCCCCTCCCTCATCTCAATTTTTTTCAACACTGGCCAGGAGCTCACACATTATGGTGCCTTGGAGAATCAAACTCAAAACCTTAAAGTTGAAAATGAAGAGTGTGAACACCTAATTTTTTTACCAAAATATAAAGATTTAACACCAATTTTTAAAAAGTTATATTTAAAATAAATAAAAACAAATAAACTATAAATAACTTTAATAATAAAAAATTATGAAATTATGGTATTTGTTTTAAATCTTCAACTTTTAATTAGTTTAAAAAAATAATGGTAGAAAAAAAACGTGAAAAATGAAAAAAAAAAAAGAAGAAGAGAGAAGTAGAATGAAAAAAAAAATTATAAAACTAATAAAACAAAATATACAAATTAAATAAAATGAAAAAGACGTTAAAAAAAGAAGTTATTTTAAAAAAAAAAAAAAGAAGAAGAAAGCAAAATCTGTAAAATAGTGATTAAATAAAAAAAATAAAAAAACAAATATAAAAAGAGACAAAGAGTTGTTACACAAAAAAAATGAAAAGAAAACATATTTATATATATATATATATATATATATATATATTATATATATATATAATTAAAAATAAAAAACGTGCAAAAAAAAAATAACAATAATAAAAGGAAAAATTTCTATTTAAAAAAAAAAAAGATATTCCTAATCTATTTGGGATTTCTTGATAAAACTAACTTCAAATCTTATAAAATTTTATTTTCCTATTTTAAATCTAAAAATAAATAAATAAATATATAATCCTAAATTAACTTGAACTCTAAATATCTCATTACTACATAAAACTCTAATTCTTAGAAACTAGATATCTATATATATTCTACATATAATAACATTAAAAATTAAAAACATACAAATATAAACAGAAAAAATATATACGAATATTCAACTTTAAAATTAATGGACGCACAACAACAAATAAATAAATAAATAAATAAAGACCATTTAAAATAAATAAGTCAGTTTCAAATAAGTTTAGAATAAATCTGAGGATAAATAACAATTTTATTATAACTTAAATAATACGATATCCAAAAATTAAGTCAAGTCATACCAAAGTTAATAAAGCAACCGTGCTAGAACCACGGGACTCGAAGTGTGCCTAACACCTTCCCCTCTGTCAACAGAATTTCTTACCCGAATTTTTAGTTCGCAGACCAATAAAAAATATAGAGTCAAATTTCCTTTTGATTAGGGATTTAATTAAGGTGACTTGGAACACCAAAACTCAATTTCAAGTGGCGACTCTGAAAAATAATTATCCCTTTTCAAAATGTCACTTTAATTGAAAAACTCTTCTTCTTTTTTTCGAAACAAATAAAAATCATAAAGTGTTTGAAAAAAAAAGGCGTGACAGATGGCGACTCCGCTAGGGATCACTAACTAGAATTCGAGCTTTAAATATTGATTTATGTATGGCTATAATTTATATATTTACACTTTTGAATATTGTATTTATTTAACTTAATATGCTAATTGTTTATTTAATTAATGTTTTGATAATATTTGAATAGGATTATAATTGTCTTCTCTTACGAACAATTCTGAGTCTTCTATAATAATAATAATATGGAAATTGCGATTGCGCACCCCGCTTCTATCAAGATAGTCAGTGGATCTTCGGTCCATGGTGAAAGATTTTTAGTCACACATATATAGCATAGGGAGCACCCATACACAAAGCTGGAAAGCGCTGCTACCGGTACGTTGCTACTCCCTAACTCGAGTTGTCTGCTCGTGTTAAAGCCAGTCTAGATATTTTTTTTCACGAGTTAAGCTTGGTAACTAAAATCAAATATGGTTGTTCCTAGTAGACTTTATTATTTGAACCATTTACATATGATTTAATGAAAGACTCTACGTATGATCGGATCTATCTAGGATAGCTAACTCAATTTACCATTTTAAATTAAAGTTTGAACAATAAAAAAAAAGGTTTTCTTTTACAATGTAAAGTTCACAAAAAAGAAATTGTAAAAGTTCTTTTATATCACTTTAAACGAAGAAAAGAGTTGAATTTGTCAACAAATTTCTAACAAAAATTATTTAAGTGTTCAATCTGAACGAACTACGCACACCTGATTCTCACCTTGATGAGATACGTAGGCAACCTTCCTTGGGTTCGGTGATCCTTCTTTAAAAATTAAAAAATTCAAAAAATATTTTAATTATTATTTAAAATTAAAAAATAAAATAATATGTGTATATATTAAAAAGGGAATTTTTCCTTAAGAAAATATATTTTTACTTATATTTTGGAACAACGTTAGACCTGATTCTTGTTTTAACAAGATACGTAGGCAACCTTATTTTGAGATTCGGTCCAACTGAGGAAAAAATCTAAAATTCCTAGTCACATAAGCTGGGAAAAAATATAATTTTTTTCTTTGACTTGGTTGGTAACAACATGCTTAGAATTATGCATAAGAAAAAAAATAAAGTGTTAAACTATTTGGTAAGACAGATCAACTTTGTTGTGACCTAAAGAATTTATAGGCATCTCTCAATATATTTATGTCATACTTGAGAAATTATCTTGTTTAAAGTTATGGATAAAATAAATTTGACCTCATTGTTTCAAATGCATTGTGTGGTGAGCTTTAGACGTAAAATTCAAAGACATGATTTTGCTGATCTAGAACTTGGCCCGAATGTTGGTTGAGACGGAATTTTGAGCAACATTTAACTTGAGAAAGGATTATAGGTTTTCTTTGATTTGATTGTGCCTTTCAAGCCTACCCAAATGACATGTTATCCATAGTATTTCCATTTCGAGGCTTGAAGTTTTCATTTTAATAACCACATCTTAGCATATACATTTTGAGTGCATAAATGCACTAATCCCTTTGTCTTACCTTCTTGAGCAAATAACTACGTAACGTCAAAGACCTAAGTTGGATAACAAAGTGATATGTCAAAAAAAAAAAGATAGAATGAAAAAAAAATCTCAAACAAAAAGGAGGGAGAATCAAAAAAGGAAAAGATAAAATAAATGAAAAGGAGCTTACAAGAAAATAAAGGTCAAATGCAAAAATTTAAAAAAAAAATCAAAATATTGTGCAAATTCTAAGGAGGAAATAGTCACTTTATCCCAAATGAATATCATACCTTTCTCTAGTACTACATTACAAGTCAATGACAAGTCCTATTTGATCTCATTTTTCATGTTCTCATATTAGTGAATGATTACATGAGGGCCAAGCATATGGTATCTCAAGCTCATGCATTGAATATCTTTCTGAGTGTGAGTGACTTTCAAAAATGTCCTACGATCTAAATTATTATATTGTGTGAAGTAGAACTTTCATATGTTGAAAGTGCATTTGAAACAAGAGGATACAAATAATTCTATCCCTTAATTTTGACAAGATAAATTGATCTTGTAATTACTTAAGCATATTTGAGATACAATTTGAAACTATATAATTACTCAAAGTTGACCTCAAATTTATTTGAAAGTAGTTGAATATAGTTCATATGCATAATACTAATTGTTGGTACCAACTAAAGTCAAGGCATTATCAAACATGAACTAATTCTTTTTCATTTTTTTCATTATATTTCTAAAAATAAAAAAAAAATATTTTTTATTGAACTATATTCGACCTAATTCCTAAGAGGATACGTAGGCATCCCTTCATTGAGGTTCAGTCTGATCACTCAATAAAATAATGATCATGCTATTTCAAATCTCCAAGGGTTGAAACATGACATTGTAGCCTATTGTATGTTAAAAATAATAAAAAAATAATAGGGTCTTATTAGTGAAAACTCTCACGAAAACCATAAGACGACAGTAAAAAGATAAGAATGTCTATTTGGTAAAAAATCACGAATGACACCATTTATCAAATGATGACATTTCGTCTTCACATGAGCACAATCAAGATAAAGTTATAGGCTGAAAGAGCTATAAAGACAATTCGTGCAAGTAATTTATTAGAGGCAAACACCGCAATGATAAGTTTTTGAATCCTTGTCTCTCATATAATATTGAAAAAAATAATAATAAATAGAATTATTTTTTTCTTCATAAAATCTGGGGCATTTTATTTTATTTTTAGATTGGTCAATGTACTAATAAAATATTAAATAAAATAATAATTAATAATATTATAAAAAAATAACCCCTGTTTGCATATAAGGTACAATAACCCTATTTTATTTTCACAGAGCACAATAACACTTGGTTGCATATATGGCATCATAACACCTACCCTATTTTTCATGTCTTCACAGGGCACAATAACCGCTGGTTGCATATAGCGCACAATAACCCCTATTTTATTTTCATGTCTTCACATGGCACAATAACCCGTATACTATATTTTATGTCTTCACAGGACACAGTAACCCCTGGTTGCATATAGGGCACAATAACCCCTATTTTATTTTCATGTCTTCACAGGGCACAATAACCCCTGGTTGCATATAGGGCAGAATAACCCCTATTTTATGATTTTGTCTCTTCAAAGGGCACAATAACCCCTGGTTGCGTATAGGGCACAACAACCCCTATCCTATTTTTCATGTCTTCACATGGCACAATAACCCCTGGATTGCATATAGGGCACAATAACCCCTATCATTTTTTTTATGTCTTCACAGGCACAATAATCCTGGTTGCATATAGGGCACAATAACCCCTATTTTACTTTTTATGTCTTCATAGGGCACAATAACCCCAGGTTGCATATAGGGCAGAATAACCCCTATCCTATTTTTCATGTCTTCACATGGCACAATAACTCCTGTATTGCATATAGGGTACAATAACCCCTATCATTTTTTTATGTTTTCACATGGCACAATAACCCCTGGTTGCATATAGGGCACAATAACCCCTATATTATTTTTCATATCTTCACAGGGCACAATAACCCCTATCATTTTTTTTATGTCTTCACAGGTTACAATAACTCCTAATTGCGTATAGGGCACAATAACCCCTATTTTATTTTCATTTCTTCACAGGCCACAATAACCCTTGGTTGTATATAGGCAAAATAACTCCTATCCTATTTTTCATGTCTTCACAAGGCACAATAAACCCTGGTTGCATATAGTGCACAATAACCCCTTGTTATTTTCATGTCTTCACAGGGCACAATAACCCCTGGTTGCATATAGGGCACAACATACCCCTATTTTATTTTTATGTCTTCACAGGGCACAATAACCCCTAGGTGCATATAGGGCACAATAACCCCTATTTTACTTTTCATGTCTTCACAGAGCACAATAACCCTGGTTGCATATTGGGCACAATAACCCCTATCCTATTTTTCATGTCTTCACAGGGCACAATAACCCCTGGATTGCATAAAGGGTACAATAGCCCCTATCATTTTTTGTATGTTTTCACAGGGCACAATAACCCCTGGTTGCATATAGGGCACAATAACCCTATCCTATTTTTCATGTCTTCACAGGGCACAATAACCCCTATCATTTTTTTATGTCTTCACAGGTTACAATAACCCCTAATTGCATATAGGGTACAATAATCCCTATTTTATTTTCATTTCTTCACAAGACACAATAACTCTTGGTTGCATATAGGGTACAATAACCCCTATATTATTTTTCATTTCTTCATAGGGCACAATAACCCCTATCTTATTTTTCATTTCTTCATTGGGCACAACAACCCCTGGTTGCACATAGGGCACAATAACCCCTATTTTATTTTCATGTCTTCACAGGGCACAATAACCCCTGGTTGCATATAGGGCACAATAACCCTTATTTAATGTTTTCATGTCTTCACATGGCACAATAACCCCTGGTTGCATATAGGGAACAATAACCCCTATCCTATTTTTCATGTCTTCACAGGGCACAATAACCCCTGGTTGCATATAGGGCACAATAACCCTTATTTTATGTTTTCATGTCTTCACATGGCACAATAACCCCTGGTTGCATATAGGGCACAATAACCCCTATCCTATTTTTCATGTCTTCATAGGGCACAATAACCCCTGGATTGCATATAGGGCACAATAACCCCTATCATTTTTTTTATGTCTTCACAGGGCACAATAACCCCTAGTTTCATATAGGCACAATAACCCCTATTTTATTTTTCATGTCTTCAGAGGGCACAATAACCCTTATTTTATTTTTCATGTCTTTAGTAGACACAATAACCCTGGATTATATATATGACACAATAACCCCTATTTTATTTTTATGTTTTCACAGGGCACAATAATCCCTGGTTGCATATAGGGCACAATAACTCCTATTTTATTTTTCATGTCTTCACAGGATACAATAACCCCTGATTGCAATTTGGGTACAAAATTCTCTTTTGTCTTATTTTTTTCATTTTGTAATAGGCTACAAAAACATTATTTTTATTATTAGTATAGACTTTTATAGCTTTCATCAATAACTCACAAAATTTCCTAGTGCAAACTAGGCAGAAACTTTTGTTTCGTGTGGAGGTTTCTACATAGTACACAAATTTGAAGTTCAAAAATAAAAGAATTTATCCTTTTAAGAAAACAAGTTTTGAAGAATATCATGCAGAAGAACGTCAGTTGCTGAAGTAAAGTCATGAAGTTTCAAGTCTTAAACTCAGATTTCCAGAGCAATGTTCGGAATCGATGAACCTACCAAAGAGGGTGAAGCGATATCCGAGAATTCAAAATGAAGACTTAGCACTATCAGAGTAGATAGGATTTCATATGTTTCTTTTTTTTTATTTTACATTTTTTATGTAATAGCTAGAGCTACGAACCGGAATCTCGACAAAACATCACTCGACTACCTAACTCATTGGAACTACACCTGACTCCTTATCATCAACTTAGGATAGGTAGTTTTTCAAAAGTTAAGACATAGTCAAACCTCTTCTCTATTATAATATTTTTACATTTTTGCCATAAATATTTCAGTAAAAAATTAGTCACATTGTTCGCGTCTTTGAATGAAAACTCTTTCATGTTTTCAAGCAAAGAGGGCATAATTTGAACACCTAATTTTTTACCAAAACATAATATATTTACACCAATTAAAAAAGGGTTATATTTAAAATAAAATAAAATATTGATAATAAATTATAATTAATAAAAATTATATGATCAATTATAGTTTAATAATAAAAAAATTGATAAATAGAAGTTGGGAATTTAAGTTATTTGTTAATTATCTAGTCTAAAAATAATAATAATATAGAAAATAGAAAGAGAAGTCCTAAAGATTTCAAATTTGTTTTACCTTATCCTAATTATTCCCAACTTCCTAACTTATTTTCCTAAAAAATCTCATCCCATTTATATTTTTTTTATTTTTTTATTTTGGACGTTTTTTTAGAAATTCACAAAAAATTTTAATTTATTTTTATTTTGTTAATATGCTATTATTATAATTTATTTATTTTATATCCTTATCTCAATCACGATTTTTTCAACTAATTTTTAAATTTAATCCTAATTCCCCTATACTATGTTTCTTTAAATTAGCACCAGATTTTCACCCAAAAAAAATTATATAACCCCACGTTTAGTTGAAAAAAAATAGACAGAGATATATAGAGAACACAGAGATTGAAATTGAAAAACACAGAGAATATTACAAAAAACAAAAGTACGATACCAAAGAGAAAAGAGTGAAAAAGTGAGGTTTATCTTAAAAATTGAGTTATAATCTGAGGTTTTGTTCGCGGTTTCGGTCTTGCGGCTCTTTAAAGTTAATTAACAATTATTAACTTTGGAAATCAGTAGATCGTAGCAGTTATTTTTGTGGTATCCATTTTCGCATCGAGGTAACTCTAAATTCTCGAATTATTTAAATGGAATGTTGTATGAAAATTTGATGCTTATAATAATAATATAAATTTTTTTTTGAATAGTATCAATATGTGATGCATGTTGTGATTTTTTTTTATTTTTTTAAAATCTTTTTAGAATTTATGAATGTTCAGAAAAACGGAATCAAAAATGTTTCTTGCTAAAAAAATAATATGAAATAAAATATGTATCATACATTTTTTATTATTATTATTATTATTGTCTAAACTTTTAGATGCAACTTATATTAAAATTGATTTTGTAATTGAAATGTTATTGTTTTTCTGGAGCCTAGTTTTTCACTAAAAAATAAATAAATTTATAGACTTGTTAGATTAGGATATATAAAATAATTAGTAACTATTTTTTTTTTTTAAAAAAAGAAATCCAAGTAGAATTGTAAATTCCATCTAGAGATTCATGATAAAATAGTGATAATTAGTATTAATAATTATAATTAAAAAAAGTAAAATTTTAGAAATTATACAAAGAGAACAAAAGAATAAAAAAAAAGCATAAAAAAACAGCAAAAGAAAAAAAAAGGAAAAAATATCAGATTTTTTTAAATAAAAAACAGAAACAGAAAATAAAAAAAAAAGAAAAAAAAACGTGAAAAATCAAAAATCAAAAAAAGAAGAAGAGAGAAGTAGAATGGAAAAAAATATATAAAACTAATAAAACAAAAGGTACAAATTAAATTAAATAAAAAAGAACGTTAAAAAAAAGTAACAAAAAATTATTTTTTTAAAAAAAGAAGAAGAAAGCAAAATCTGTAAAATAATGATAAAATAAAAAATATAAAATAAAAAAAAAAATATATAAAAGAGACAAGAGTTGTTACACAAAAAAAAAACGAAAAGAAAACAAATATATATATAACGTGCAAAAATAAAAATAATAATAATAATAATAATAATAATAATAATAATAAAAGGAAAAATATCTATTTTTTTAAAAGATATTTATTTTGGATTTCTTGATAAAACTAACTTCAAATCTTATAAAATTTTATTTTCCTATTTTAAATTTAAAAATAAATAAATAAATATATAATTCTAAATTAACTTGAACTCTAAATATCTCCTTCCTACATAAAACTCTAATTCTTAGAAACTAGATATCTATATATATTTAACCTATAATTACATTAAAAATTAAAAACATACAAATATAAGCAGGAAAAAAAATATGGATATTCAACTTTAAAATTAATGGACGCACAACAACAAAAAAATAAATAAATATATAAAGACCATTTAAAATAAATAAGTCAGTTTCAAATAAGTTTAGAATAAATCTGAGGATAAATAACAATTTTATTATTGAGTTAAGTTAATACAATATCCAAAAATTAAGTCAAGTCATACCAAAGTTAATAAAGCGACCGTGCTAGAACCATGAGACTCGAAGGGTGCCTAACACCTTCCCCTCGGTCAACATTATTCCTTACCCGAATTTTTAGTTCGCATACTAATAAAAAATATAGAGTCAAATTTCCTTTTGATTAGGAATTTAAATAAGGTGACTTGGAACACCAAAACTCAATTTCAAGTGGCGACTCTGAATAATAATTATCCCTTTTCAAAATGTCACTTTAATTGGAAAACTCTTTTTTTCGAAACAAATAAAAATCAAAAAGTGTTTGAAAAAAAAGGGGTGTGACAAAGAGTGCTTACCATCAAACCAACTCTCTCTTGTTGTTTATTTTTGTTTTATTTTATACTTCATTCACTTTTTCAAATTTAACTTTTGTAGAAACAATATATTATATGATTATTTATGATCATACACGAATGCATGAAATTTACCACCCACAATTCATTCAAATGTAGATTATATTTTAATTAAACAGTGAATTTTTAAATATGTTTAAATATATTCTGTACAATTTTCTCATTTTATTTATTTATTTTTGTAATTTTAAAAATTATTCAGTATAATAATAAATTTATTTAAAATCTACTTTTGATTTTATTAAAGAAAATGAATAATCAGTTCAAGTTGAACATCGATAACAATAACTATAGTACTTCATCATAATATATTTGAAATCCTCGTTATTTCATTTCTTTTATGTATGTTTTCATTTTTTAGTTTATTTCAATTTTCACACTGATGGGAAAAATTAATAGAAATTCATGAAATATAATGCACCTTTGCAAAGTCAAAGTTTGTAAGTCGATGTTATCTCGGTACAGTTACTCTACATAAGTGTGTGAAATTACTATTAAATATGTACATATTTATAGACAAAAGCATATAAATCGACTTAATCTATGTAGTTTACCAATAATAAATCAATAGACATGCACAAAAATTTGCACAAAGACTTGACAAATTATTTTTTTATCGTGCTTATCAATAAAAGTGTGTCAAATAAAAAACAAAAGTGTTAAACTAAAAAATATTAGTGATCTATTGGTAGAACCATGCCCACTCACAATATGTATAACCCGAATCGTATTTTCAAATGATGCATTTTATAATTGTGTAATTTAAGAAAACAGATGTATTTGAACTTTTTCGTTTTTACAAAATCGACCAAATTCATTGGTTTTAATATTTTCACTTGTCAGTTAACGAATGGACTATGTCTACTTCTTATGAAGCACTTGTATTATTCTTTTTGTACGTTCTCATTTGTAATTATGAACAATTGTAGCAAAAAAAATTGTATTTAGCTATGCATTTTTTTATAGCAGATAGTTTAATTATTCAATAAAAATTTTAAGTCTTCACTATTTAACACCTTACATATTTTGTGACAATTTTTTTGTCGTCACTAAATCAAATATTGATTAGAGACAGTAAAAATATTGTCACCAATTATTTATATTATTAGTGACGAAATATATATCATAATAAAATATAAATTTTCATAGCTAAAATTTATAATATTTAACTACGAACTCTAATTTGTGGTTATTGTAACAACATATTTTTTTAGATGAAATTTTTTTGTGTCAAAATTTAATAAATTATAAGACAAAATATTTTGTCATGAATTAGATACATTATTAGTGACGAAATAATGTGTCAACTGATAACTTTAAATTCGTGACTAACACTACTTAACAAATGACAATTGATTTTTATTGTGGGAAACTTTAGTGGACAAAACATTGCTACGGATGCTTATGTTTCGTCACTAAAAGTATGTGTCTCATATATTTATGCACGAAAAGTAAATTTTGTCACTAAAAGAGAATAACTAGTGACGAATTTGATGTCGTAGTTTGTCATGAATTACACACACTACTAGTGACGAAACAATACGTCACCGATAACTTTAAATTCGTGACTAACACCACTTAACAAAATGACGCCAAATAATTTTTTGTTGGGAAATTTTTGTGGACAAAAATTTGCTACGAATCTTAGGCGCGTGAAAGATATTTAGATTCACGTAAGCCAAAAAGATGCACAAAATTACAAAAATAAATTGGTTCAGGGGGTAATAGGACTTTAGTTTAGTTAAGGTGTCTTTGAGATTTCGGTCATAGTCTAGGGGGGATTGTACATTTTCCCGTGACTTTATATCTTTTCTCATATTTAAGCTTCATTTGTTTGCACTTAATGGGGGTCTAAATCTTAATCATTCAGATTCAGACCATTAAACGTGTTTGATTTTTAGGTCTGAATTTTAATCATTAAGATTCATTGCATCATGTCCATTTGTTTCTTGTATAAAAAAGAACCTCTTAATAGGTCTTAATGAGTCTGAATGAATTAGATCTATAACAGAGTCTTAATATCATTCAGACTCTATTAAAATAATAAGTGTTCTTTTCATAAACATATTCTCTTCTGGATAAATTTCAAGTTTCTTTCTCTTCTTTTCCAACCAAGTATCATTTTTTTTACTTTTGAATTAGTAAGTTTTCATAATCTTTTACAAGTATTTATCTAACATTTCTAATATATAAAATATTCTTGGGTGAATTGATATTTATGAAGAACTCTTCTTGTCACAATTCATTTGTTGTCAAAACTTCTTTGGAAGAAGTTATCATTGTTTCTTGAGAAAAAATTGTTTGAGAAAATAAATAAATCATCTTTTTTAATAATCTTATTCTTGAAACAATTGTTTGAAAGAAGTATTTTTGGTTTTGATTATACTTTTATTGATGTAGTGTTTAATTTTTAAATTTAAAAAAATATTATGTATATTCAGATATTAAAAACAAACAATTTTAATGATTTGGTGTTCAGACATAAAAACTACATTTTAGTACTCAGACAAGTATTCAGATTCTGGCATCTTAATCCTAATGTTAATCTTAATATTTAGAAATGCATTCAGATTCAGACCTCTTAATCTTAATGAAATCAATGAAGCCTTAAATTGTGAATAATATGAAGAGAACCTAAATGAAAAGTTACCTAGATAGGCTCTTGTGTCAATAAATAAATAATGAGTGAGAAGCCAAATGAATTATGGACCATTCAAAAAAGAAGAAGAAATATTTAAACAGTAGATTGCTTTATCGATCTGCGTATACATAGGTAATTTGTTTTGCTATGATTCAACTTCTATGAAAATGAAACAGCATAAAAGTCGACATTAGACAAACGTAACAATGCAGTCAATAGAAGTTAAAAAAATAAAAATGTAATTTGATTAATTGACAAGGGTTTGGTGCAACTCCACTTATAAGGTATGGTAGTTGTAATTTTATTGTATTTGTTCATCTTATTTTTTGACATTCAGTAACCATAATTGCGGCTTTAATACAAAGTGTAGCCTAATATTTCAATATTATTCATTGACCAAAAATTATTATGTTATAAAGAAAATATCTACAAAATAATTCTTTAGTAACGAGTGAGATTTATGAAAAGTTAAATTATTTTCTTGATTGTAGCTATAATTTGGTGTCAAACCTAGATCAATCGAGCTCAATACGAATTAAGTCAAAGTGAGCTTAATATAAATCAAGTCGAATCAAGCTAATTACGAAATATATTGAATAGTCCAACAGAACTTTGTTAAGATATCATCAATCTAAAGTCTAGTCGGTCAAATCATGAATCTGCTCTTAAAAATATCATTGCTATTACTCAAACAAGCATGAAATCGTATGCTTGCATATTCATCCATAGGCCAAATTGGATATCTAATTATTGGAATAAGAGTACTTGGGTTCTTTCGATAACTAAAAGTGTAGCATACCTGAATCTAACTAAGGTTCAGGTTGGTGGTATGAAGAATTATTGAACTTATAGTAAAATGATTGATTAGGAAAGTATAAACATTAGAGTATTAGTTTAGACTAGTAATAGTATTCAAGTGTGATTGAACTATATATATTATTAGTTTAAACTAAAACCCAAACCCAAATGCATATTACTGTTGAATATAAAATAGAATTTTTCTGAATAAATGAATAAATAAAAGCAACAATAAATTCAAAGGGGAGTACGATTATTAAAGTTCTTTAGTTTTTTATTTATTATGGAGTCCCTTACTAAATTTAATTTTTTTGTAACACTCACAAATTTGTCTAAAAGTAACAATATTTTAAAAAAAAAATACTTCATGGACTGGATTAAAGAATAAGCATGAATTTTTAATAATTATTAAAGCGATATATTACTATTAGTATTAGTATACTCGATTAAGCTTAATGGATGATTATTATATGACTAAAGCTAGCCAATGAAATTGAGCCGAGTTTCTCAATCGAGTTTGAGCTTTGACCGAGGTGAGACTAGCCAAATTTTGATCGAAATAGAGTTAAGGCGAGCTAATTTTGACTATAATTAAATCATAAGTTGGATTAAAAGAAAGCTGAACCGAGTTAAGCTATGATTAGTCGTTCACTCATTGTCCTGACCTAAGTACATCAAAATGGGAGAGAAAGTAACTTTTATTTTCTATTTTTGTAACATGCATATTAAATAATGAAAAACCTTTATAGCCTTCTTTCGAAGTTTAATTTTGTAACACTAGCTTCTCTTATACCCCTTGTTTTAAATATTGTAACATGTACATTAAATTCTACAGCTATTTGCATTATTACATAACCAAAGGTCACTTATCATCATTCATATAAAAAATCATAATCCAACTATTTTTCCCTTCATATTACTACAACAAAAATAGTATTTACCGGCAACAAATAGACATACTAATAAAAAGTGTTAGACAACATTAGTTAAGTGTCATTAGATGCAATTTCGCTAAAACTTTTAGAGACATATATATACTAATTACCGCTAAAAGTACATATTTAGCGACAATTGCTAATTAATTCTCAATTTTGATATAGTGAATATACACTTTTATTTAATAATAATTTGAATACTTTTTAAATATAAAACAAAGAAACTTACATCTAGAGATTAAGTCTTAATCTTCTTCTACAATTTTCATCAATAAGCAGAGAAGTATTGATTTTATATACAGGGAAGACTTTGACATTATTAGGCAACTTATTTGAAGAAATATCAAGAATCTTGACTTTGATATTCTTGAAAAGACCCTCTATATACAATGAAGAAATATCTAAAACTTTTTTGTTTGTTAATTGTTTATTTTTTTTTGTTTTGGCAGGGTATAATCAAATTGTTCGAGTTATATTTCTTCAAAACTCAATATATAATTTTCTTCGTTTTATTGGTTATTGCACTGATTGAAACTTCAATATTTTGTAGTACTATCAATTTCGTGTTGATCGATTCGATTTTTTTGGAAGCAATCTAAGTAGTTATTTGGTGTATAAAATACATGTCACTGAAAATAAAACATTAGGAGAGGTTAGTGTTTGAAAAAGATGTGTTTGTGTGTTTGTTTTTAAAAAATAAGAGTAGTAAAAGAGTCTAATGGATAGGATAAATTAGTAAGATCATATTTTTTTTAATGTTAATAGTAAATATGTTTAAAAGTTATTACAACTAAATTAAAACAAAAGAGAACTGTAATATTGCAAATAACAAGAGATATTAATGTTATGAAACTAAATCATGAGGAGTGTTTATAAAATTATTCTATATTAATATTATTATGAAAAATATATTATTTTTTATTTTTTAAAACATTGTTTCCCCTAAGTAGAAAGTCTTCTAAAGTTCTAAATATCATCTTTAATGATAGAAAGGAAGCAATTTTCTCCCTTTAACATTCCTAGAAACATTAACATTTTTTTTTGTTAATCTCAAAAATAATACATACATTTTACAATTTTATTTTTTATTTTTTTAAATTTTGTGTTAAATTAAAAATATAACATAAATTAGAACGAACAAAGAATTTTTAGTGGAACCTCACTTCAGTAAGATTAGCAGTTGTGCATATTCATCTTTACATAAACAAAATATGATTGATAGCATTTCAATTTTCTTTCCAATTTTATCACATAATTAATTAACTGATAATATAAGAAATCTATTAATATAATACAATATATAATGGCTATTGACTGACTTTTGCAAAGTAATGGTTAAGAATTTAGAAAATATATAGCTGGCTCCACATCTACCTACCACTTACCACTTCATCATATAATATATTGTACATTATAATTAAAAATATGTCCTTATTTAAGAGACCTTTTGTCAAATAAATTTAATGAATTTTCTCACGATATAATTACAATTTACAAACAACATCATGTTGATGATGTCCATGGTCCCTTATACCCACTATATATCTTTTGGTCCTACGTACCCATTATTTATTATTATCGTTATTTTTTTGTTCTCTCTGACTTCATAATATGACTTAATTGGTTCATCATCTATAATAACCACAATTTGTTTTGGTTTGTTAACATTAATTGATTGAATTCAACATCCCAAGCAGCCATGCTCGTGACAGTTTTAGTCGTTCATTAAAACAAAGTTCAATTAAATTTTGATATAACAATTAATCTTTATAATAACATCACATTATATTATTTTGATTTCTCCAATGACCTTCATGTTATATTTTACTGATATTTGTTACAGCAGTACACTATATATGTAAATTTACTCATTTATAACCATGATACTCAATATGGTGTAATAACATATTATAAGAAATATATACATATATAAAAATAATGTCCATCAATCATGATTATAACTTCGATATTTGTTTTTTTTAAATTCGTACTTTTTTGGTATTAAACTATTTTTTCATACTTTTGAATAACAACTAAATTTGATCTAAATGTCATGTCAATAAGCATATATAACATTACCTCATTATAACTCAAACTATGAAATTTTCAAACAAACATTACCCACTAAAACAGAGTTCATTTGACTGCAATGATGTATACTCAGTACATAACAAATTGTATAAGTATGCATTGTGTACACAAGTTATATCACAATTATTTTTTGATTAATTAAACATTATAGACTAGTTAAAATGTATAAACAATAAATATTAGAATTGTTTCTTTTTTGTGTGGGCTATTATAGCATTGCAATTAAATATGTATATTTTTTTAGAGGCATATTTATATATTATGCCTTTACTTTATATGTGATTACGTGCTAGTTACCTAGTGGCACATAAATAATATGATAGGATGGTAATTCATTATATAAAATTTGAAGAAGAAAAAAAAAATATAAACAAAGGTCAAACCAATAAATTATGATTTTTGGTTCATGAGCTAAGCTTCTAGAAGATGAAACCAACCACTATGGTAACAAACCTACCCTTTTGCTTACAAAGTCCTTGCGGATGGATAGATTAGATAAATCAGTATTTATGCTTTGACCTCTGACTAAATCATTGCAAACAAAGCGTGTCTCATAACCCTACCACTATTTATATTTTTTTGAAAAACTATATTATATACATAATTTAATTAGAGTATTAGCAAAGAAATCTTTAGCTAGTTCTACTAATTAAACCTGCTCCAATAATATATAATATATTATATTTAGATAGGTAAGTATAACTCCATGACCAATGGTTGTTAAATAACTTAATCACCACATTTTTTGGATCTTTCTAGAAGTTGGAATAGGGAAATTAATATGATAAACATATGCAATTAGTCTTACAATTATTTAGATAAATCTTAGGCCATGGTTTTTTTTTTTAGTAATAAGTAAAACATACATCAAAATCAACGGCAATTAGACTATAGTATAGTTTTTTAAAACAAAATTAAGAGGCAAATAGTGATCCAACTTGTTTGTGTTTTGAAATTGTGACGGCCTTTTGATGACAGTTGCCATTTAATGGGTGTATTTCATAAAGATTTTAAAATACCTTACATTACTTGAGGTATTTTAATTAATTAATTAGGTGGATTATGTTAGACTTAATCATCAAGTTGAAAATATAGGTCAAATAAGATAGTACTAATTTAATTACTCTTTTATTGATTGTATCTCCAAAATAAGTAAAAATGATCTCAACACATGTCTCATTACAAGAAAATATTGAATTAATTATCAATAATGTCTAATAATTCTATCACTAGATAGCTTCTAACTAATTAAATGTTTATATAATGTGTAGTTATATACGTTTCAAATTCATACCTAAATAGAATTAGCATGAGCTATGAAATTTTTATTATTTAGATAATAACTTCTACGGACGTGTAATAAATCTGTCCCTAATATATTTTTATTTATTTCTACTAGGTGATGGCTATGTGCGTATTTCAAATTACATTAACCTTAGAGAGGCCGCCCTAACAAATTCTAAGAAAGTAATACACAATTAAAACATATGTAATTGTCCAAATTAGTGCTTTACTTTATAATTTTTTTGTTAAAACATATTTTTGTCCTTATTAGCTATTTTCAACAACATATATTAATTATTGGTGGCTGATTAAATCAAAGAACCCCGGCGTAGAAACGCGCTGGGAGAATGGGCCAAACTGGAATCACTCAGATTTCATGCAATTTATTTTTATTTTATTACTAGAAAAGTAAATTATACGTATATTTCCCAGAAAATCTCACTACAAATAATTTGAAAAATCTCACCACAAAATTTGTCTTTTTAAAAAAAAATTATAATAGTGGTGTCTCAATCATTTGATTGTTTTCTTTATCAACACGGATACAAAATAATTGAATTTGTCAATTCAAATTTAGTTTGATGAAAGAATAACTTAGGAGATCTTTTCATCGAAAGTTAGAATTACGTAAATAATAGTTATTCCATCTTCTTCCTAGCTCGCACATAAGAGAGTATATCAACTCTCTCATAATTTATACATGTATTAGTTACTGGCAGTGGCGAAAACAAAAATTTTGTTAAAGAGAATTCGAGATTTAATATATATATATACATAGGAAAAATAATTTTTAACTTATATACTTCGTGTTACTTTTATATATATAGTATAATTTTCCGATAAAAGATATCTAATATTAGATATCCTGAGCTATAAATAGCTATGCTGCGGCAGGAGGGTTTCTAAATTACAAATAAAAAATAATAATAGTTTTATATTAGAATAAATTTTTTCTCAGTATAGCAATCAAATGTTGGTACTTCTCGGTTCATTTTTTTTACTCGTTTGGTAGCTAAATTATATATTTTCACTTTTAGCATAAAAGAGAAAAATATATTTTGTCATGTTTATTGACAATAATAATTAGACATTTCTCAAAAAAAATCAGGAATTAAAAATAAATAAGCATATTAATCGTTATTTCTTAAAAAACTTGCAAAATCAAAGTAGACAAATAAAAATAAATTTTAGAAAATTTAACTTAAATAAATAAATTTCTTATTAGATACGAAATGACTCTTTGAGCGTATATTTTTCCTCAAGTTGATATTTAAATCCTGGTTTTTAAGATTTATAGAATTTAGAATGAATTTTTTTAAAAAAAATATTTGATGAATAAATAAAAGAATTAAAAGGAGGTCAAACAAGTCGGAATAAATTTACTTTACAGATGGAAATGAAAACAAATGTAGAAGGTCTGGAAACACATATTTCTTCCAAAGCTTCCTAAAATATCAAGTAATAATCCAATTTAAACAAAGTCAAACAATAAAGGGTGGGGGCAGCCAAGTCATTTTCCATTCCAACTAAATCTTTTTTAACTCCCTATTTTGCCCTTGTCCACTTCTTCATTAATATTACTCCACTCATTTATTCTTAATCATATGCTCACCGGTCCATTTAATACGCACCTTTATTTTTATTCCCTCCAAAATAATGTTATTTTACAAAAATTATAAATTATTTTATTTTAAAATATTTTTTTTATTTTTAATGAAATGACTTTCGATTACACAAATATTTAAGAATTATTTTAAACGATAACAAATAGTGCTAACATAAAATAAGATGGAAGACATATAACTTTATCTCCACTGTCCTTAATACTTTTGTAAAGAATAATATTATTATATCCATATGTTAGACCCGTCAAAAATTAGAAAACACGTACAACGAATTAAATACTATGGGAACGCAAGAATATATCAACTACAAAATATATACACTTAAATAATCAAATTTTTTATTTTCATCGAAAAAGAAAAAATTACACAGTGCATGATATCAAAATGACATATATATAAAGGTATTCCCAAACTTTTTTCTGTGTGTCTTGTAGCAAAAGCAGTTGGATATTTTTGAATATTACAACTTTACTTTCTCCATATAAATCCTTACCCAACCATTCTTCCATTTCCATATCCAAATCCAAAAAAAAACTTTCATTTTTTTTCCATACCAACAACAACATAGATATCGATTATCGATCATCGATCATCGAATCAAAGTATTTTTATTTAACTTATAACGATAAATGACAGTGATGAAGATTGGATGGGAATCACTTGTTCCTAGCTGTATTAAATCACATGAAAATTCGAAAAAAAATCCAAAAATGGTAAAAGTGTCCGTTACAAAACAAATTTCTTTTCATGGGATACCTGTATCGGATATTAGTTCATCCACTATATCCTCAGATCTTTCTATCTCCCTTGCTGGTTCAAATATTCATGCCTTTACCCAACAAGAACTTAGAGTGATCACACAAAACTTCTCCACGAGTAATTTCATCGGTGAAGGAGGGTTTGGGCCAGTTCACAAAGGATTCATTGATGATAAACTTAGACCTAATGCTATTAAAGCTCAGCCTGTTGCTGTTAAAAACCTCGATTTAGATGGTTCACAAGGTCATAGAGAATGGCTGGTACGTACCTACATACAAATAGTTATCTTTTAACTGACCTGATAAATACCATATATTATTAGGTTCAATAATTAAAACGTGACGTGTTTTTCTTTTTTAATTGTGAACAGACAGAAGTGATATTTCTTGGACAATTGAGGCATCCACATCTAGTGAAGTTGATTGGATATTGTTGTGAAGAAGATAATAGATTGCTAGTGTATGAATACATGCCTAGAGGAAGCTTGGAGAATCAACTTTTTAGAAGTATGTTTTTTTTTTTTTTTTGGTTTCATTAATTACTTTTTTGTTAATATTTGATGAAGAAGGGAAGTAATTATTAAGTATTTTAATAATAGTAATATGAAGAAGTCAATTTTTGTGAAAATTGAGGGTGGTTGTTGTACCATACTTTTATTTGTTTTACCAATTCCTACCTTATGAAAAGGAGTAGGTCAACTAAAGTTTAGTTACAAAGCAACTATCGGTTTTGTACGTAGAAAGTCAAAAATATATATAATACTGAAAATTTTTAAAATAATTTGCAGGATATTCAGTATCACTTCCATGGTCAACGAGGATGAAAATAGCCATTGGTGCTGCTAAAGGTCTTGCTTTTCTCCATGAAGCTAAAAAACCTGTCATTTATCGCGATTTCAAGGCTTCAAACATTTTGTTAGACTCCGTAAGTAGTAATTTCAATATATAGATAGATATTGTGTGTGCTATATATATTTTGAGTAAATTAAAACCCTAATTTTGTTGAACAGGATTATACTGCTAAACTCTCAGATTTTGGACTAGCAAAAGATGGTCCAGAAGGAGATGACACACACGTCTCAACACGAGTCATGGGAACACATGGTTATGCTGCTCCTGAATACATCATGACCGGTAATTAATATTATATGTGACCATCTCATCTAAATGTTAGTATTATTGTGTGCTAAATATTTTTTTTTTTTTGCGTATAGGTCATTTGACTGCAGCTAGTGATGTATACAGCTTCGGAGTAGTACTATTAGAGCTTCTAACGGGTAGAAGATCTGTAGACAAAGGTCGTCCACATAGAGAACAAAACTTGGTAGATTGGGCAAGACCACAACTAAAAGATCCTCGAAAACTACGTAGAATAATGGATCCAAGGCTCGAAGGTATGTACTCAGAAGAAGGAGTTCAAAAGGCAGCATTAGTAGCTTATCAATGCCTAAGCCATAGGCCAAAAGCTAGACCAGATATGAGTAATGTGGTGACAACTTTAGAACCTTTAAAGGACTATGAAGATAACTCAATGGTAACATTTGTGTACACAGCTCCAACAGATGATCAACAAGTCAAAGAAATTACAAGTGCAAGTCCACATCATCATCATAAGAGAAGAAGTACTCCTTCATCGCCAACCATTCACTTTGAAACAACAATACACAAGAGATTAACTCCAAATTCACCATTGCAAAATGGTTTCAAGAGATCTTAGATGAAATAAATTATTATCAAGTTGTATATGATATTTAGATAGAGAATCGTATTAATTCGTTACGCAACGTCCACATTATTTAATTTCATAGTATATACTTTAAATGTGAGCAAAAGCAAAGCTCTTTTTAATTAGATTTTTTATTTTAGTTCTCTTGAATGAAAGTTGTATTTGCTTAGCTTTTGTCTATTAAGTATATAATAATGATGGTGTTCGAACCAGAATTCTCAAGTTTAAAAGTAATGTACTTACCAATGGAACAACAATTAGAAGAAAAATTAGGACTTGATATCTACAAATATCAATCAACTATCAATTATCTATGAATTAATTAAAGGAAGAAGAGAAACTCGAATTCATACATGAAAATTAATATAGTCCTAGCTAGACTATCACTGGTAGATTTTGTTCAGACTTATTGAGACCGAAGAAAATGAGGTTTTGACCAAACTAAGTCATTATATAAAACAATTTACTAAAATGATATGTTTTTTAAAAATTTTACAAAACTAGTATAAACGTATTTCACAGTAACGTTTTAGGGTATATTTCATCTTTTAAAAGCTGACGGCGCTAGGTTGATTTACGTTACTCACAGTAACGTTTTACTACTAAAACGTTATTCACAATAACGTTTTACTCCTAAAACGTTATTCATAGTAACGTTTTACTCCTAAAACGTTATTCACAGTAATGTTTTAGTAGTAAAACGTTACTTACAGTAACGTATATCAATCTAACGCCGTCAGTTTTTTAAAAATGAAATATACCATAAAACGTTACTGTGAAATACGTTTATATTAGTTTTGTAAAAATTTTAAAAAACGTATTATTTTGATAAATTGCTTTATATAATGACTTAGTTTATGTAAAAAATTCGAAGAAAATTTGAGTCTTTAATTTGAGAAACATCCTTTTTTTAACATTGAACTAGTATAACATCTCAAAAGGGACATAAGTCCAAAAAAAAAATCAGTATATTTTTGGAACTCCTTTTAAAAGCACTATTTTGGGTAAAAATAAAATCTGGTTGATGTTAATGTAATGGTCTTTAATTTGATGGTCAATTGTGTTTTGGACTTCTTACAATGTACGGGTGACAAAAACGGTGGCATGTGCATGTATAATGTAAAATGTGATGTATCGGCATTATATTAGTAGTGTATAATGTGTATATATAATGTATAATTATGTAATCAGACATGTGTATACATTTATATACATTATTTATACATTGCAACCATTTATAAGTTTTTTTTTGGGGACCAACTCTAGTTTTCTCGAAATATTTCCAAATTGTAGATATGATCTCCTCTCAACATTTTAAGTCTTTTAATATAAGGAAAAGGGTCAAAATATTCTTCAATTTTTATTTATTAATTAATTTTATCATTACCGTTAAAATAAAGTTATTCATGTATCCACCGTCTACAAACTTAACACATATACCTCTGACTTGGAAGGAATCCCCCAATTAATTTCAGTTGCCTAATTTATCCGTTTAAAATGAATTTTCAACTAACCTAACCCCCAACTCATTATATTAAAGTTAAAAACAAATTAGATCCAAATTTTCAAATCAAAATCAAGCTTTTTTCTTTTCTTTTTTTGAAAATGGTGGAATAACTAGTTATTCAAACTTCAGTTGCAATTGAAAAAGAAGAGAAGGCTTCAACTCCAATTCAATGGCTATCCATGAAACTAGTTGGAAACCGTTGCAGATCTCTTCAAAATTCAATGTCAATATTTTAACCATGTTTCATCTTGGAGGTTTAATTTGGTATGAGTTGGAGTACTTATTATAATAGGTGGGAGTCTTAAGAGCATATTTTGCGAAAATTGCTGCTTGTGAGACTGCAAAGGAAGCTTGGGATTTTCTGAAAACTGAGGTGTATGGTGACGAAAAGGTACGCACTATAAATCTTCAAACTCTTAGAAGAGAGTTTCAAAATTTAAAGATGATAGAATCTGAAAAAATTGATGAATATTGCACAAGAGTCATGAATATTGTTAATGAAATGAGAAATCATAGTGATACAATTTTGACCAACAAGTTGTGAAAAAGATTCTAATTAGTGTCACAGAAAAGTATAAGTACATCGTTGCTATCACTGAGGGGACGAAAGATCTTTCTAAGTTTTTCATCAAAGAGCTAGTTGGATCATTTCATGCACACGAGAAGCGAAGATTTTTTCATGAAGATCAACCCAAAGAGACGGATTTTCAATCTAAAATAAATGAGAATTCTCAAAATTTCTCAAAAAATCATTAGAAGAAAAATCACAAGCCAAAAAAGAAGCAGGATCATGATGGTTCTTCCAAGAAGGTTCAAGAAAAAGGTGAGAAAAACTCTAGTCTTTTTTGTAAAATTTGCAAAAAGACTAATCACAATACAGAAAAATGTTGGCACAAAGGTGTATACTCATCAACCAAAATGGTGTATCTGAAAGAAGAAATAGAACAATTGTTGAAATAGCCAGAACTATGATGAATGAGGAAGGCCTGCAAAAATATTTTTGGAAAAAAGCAGTGCATACAGCAGTTCACATCCTTAACAGGTTCCAACAAAGGCACTAAAGGACAAGACACCAGTTGAAGATTGAAGTGGAATTAAAACTTCTGTAAGTCATTTTAAAAAATTTAGTGTATTTGTTATGCTCATGTACCTGCTGAGAAAAGAACAAAATTGGATGAAAAAAGTCAAAAATGTGTCTTTCTTGGTTATAGTGATGTGACAAAAGGATATAGGTTTCTCGATGTCAAAACTAACAAACTTGTTGTTAGTAGAGATGTCATTTTTGATGAAAAAACAACATGGAATTGGGAGGATAAAAAGATAGAGAATACTGCTATCATATCTTCAAATCAAGAAGAGGATGAGAAAGATAAAGATGTCTCTCAAGGGGGAGAAATCCCAGATTCAGATAATGAAGAACCGCCTGCAAGAGGAACAAAAATATTGAGTGACATTTATTAAATATGTAATTTTACCGGTGTTGAGACAGAAAATTATGAAGAAGCAATAAAGCATGATGTTTGGAAGAGAGTCATGGAAGAAGAAATTCGAATGATTGAAAAAACTAATACTTGGGAGCTTGTGGCTATTCCTAGAGAAAGAGAAGTTGTAAGTATAAAATGGATTTACAAAATCAAACTCAATCAGGAAGGAGATATTCAAAAGCACAAAGCAAGGTTGGTCGCTAGAGGCTTCATGCAAAAATCAGATATTCATTTTTATGAAACATTTTATCCAGTTGCTCGTCTTGAGACAATTAGAACTGTAATTGTTGTTGCTGCACAAAAAAATGGAAGATATTTCAACTTGATGTTAAATCAGCATATCTGAATGAAAAACTTGATGAAGAGATTTATGTTGAGCAACCTCAAGGATTTTTTGTTCAAGGGGGAGAAGAAAAGGTGTATAGGCTAAAAAAAGAGCTCTTTACGGCTGAAGCAAGCTCCAAGAGCCTGGTACAATGAAATTGATACATACTTTCTGAAAAATAATTTTAAAGAAGTAAAAGTGAAGCCACTTTGTATGTGAAGAAAGAACATGGAAGCATTATCATTGTTTGTCTCTATGTAGATGATTAGCTCTTTACAGGAAATAATGTAAAGATGATGCGAAATTTCAAACAAATATGATGCAAGCTTATGAACTGAGTGATCTTGGGTTGCTAAATTATTTCTTGGGCATCGAAGTTTCTCAAGTGAAAGAAGAAATTTTCATTTCTCAAAAGAAGTATATTAAAAGTATTCTTCAAAAATTGAAAATGATGGATTGCAGGTCTGTGGTCATACCATTAGTAGCAAATGAGAAGTTTAGAAAAGATGATGGAGAAAAGAAATAATATCTCACTTTATAGGAGTTTGATTGGAAGTTTGCTATATCTTACTTGAACAAGGCCAGATATTATGTTTGCTGCTAGTTTATTATCCAGAGTCATGAAAGAACCAAGCCAAGTGCATTTTGGAGCTGCAGAGCGTGTTATACGCTACTTGCAAGGAACAATGGATTATGGGATAATGTACAAATTTTGTGGAGATTTGAACTTAATTAGTTATTCTGATAGTGATTAGGCTGGAAGTATAGATGACATGAAGAGTACTTCTGGTTATGCTTTCTTATTTGGATCAAGTATTTGTTCTTGTTTATCAAAAAAGCAAAGTGTTGTTGCTCAATACATTGCCGAAGCAAAATATGTTTTAGCATCCAAGGCTACTTCTCAAGCTATTTGGATTAGGAGAATATTTGAAGACATTGGTGGAAAAAAAAAGGATTGTTTTGTATTGTGATAACAAATCAGCAATTGCAATTGCCAAGAATCCAGTCATCCATGAAAGATCAAAGCATATTTCCATCAAGTATCATTTTATCCGAGACACAAGAGAAAGACGAAATTCAGTTGTGTTATTGTCAGACAGGAGAACAACTTGCTGACATCTTCACCAAAGCACTTTCTAGAGAAAAATTTTGCTATCCTCGAGAACGCATTGGAGTTATCGAGCAAATGCATTAAGGGGGAGTGTTGGAATTAAAGCATCAATGTTTAGTCTTTCGAAATTGTCTTTCAGTTTTTCAAGAAGTCTCTTTAGAATTTCGTAGTACATGTATCTAGTAAATTTTGATATATGTATTTAGTTATTTGTGCAAGACTTTTTATTTCTATTTTGAGTAGTATAAATAGTGATGTAGTTGATGATTGCAATCATCTCAAGTGGCCTTAAGTAGCCTATAATAAACTTGAGCATTTTCTAAAGATATTATTTTTCCTTCCATATTTTCTACAAGGACAACATGTGAAACCAAATAGAGGACCAATCCCATATAAGAAACCACATTATCGATTTCTTCAACAACCTCTATACTACTAAAATCTTAGTTTTCATCGAAATTACTCATTCAACATAGATTTGCCCTATGCTCTCTCCCCTAATCTTCCCCTTAAAGATGATGAAATCCTCAAAGTTATTCACTCATTTCATCCCCTTAAATTTCCCGAGACTAGACGAGTTCCACCACATGTTCTACCATAAATACTGAAACATTATTAAGGAGAAAACAATTACCTTCTACAAGAATGTTTCTGAAGATTCCTTTATACCTTCTAATAATAATTATATCCTCATGTGTCTCATCCGTCAAAGCATCAATCCTCCGACTCTTAGAAGTTACAGGCCCATAGGCCTCTGCATCACCAACTATAGCTTGTGATCAAAATTATTATTAATTGTATCAAGCCCATTCTTCCCTCCTAGTCCTAGTCAAGCCAATTTTCTTTTAAATAGTAGTGCTTCCGACAATTTTGTTATCGTTCAAATACTTTTCCCATGCTATGAAAAAATGATAGGTGAAAGTCTTAACAAGATCTAAAAGATATACATTAAAAGGGAGTTGTATAGCCTAGAATAGTCTTACATTAGAAACACATTTCATTATTTCAACCACTCTATCAATATGTCCAAGCTCATAATTATGTCATTTTTCACCACTACCTTCATAGTCATACTTGTCAATTGGAGGAAAGTTGATTATTTCCATTCTTCGGGAGTAATCAATCAAAACGATCTCAATAGATATCGACAAGGCTTTCAATGACAAGCACTGGAACCCCATAAGAATTTTAATAAGGGGTCCAAAGTCTCTTATATTTTCTTTGTTGATGACATTTGCTTTATTTCCAGAGTTGATCAGAAGAATGACAATACCAATCATCCATGCCTTCTGCAATTACTTTAATCAATCTTCTAAAAAAATTATACCAATCATGATCAAGACACTTGTTGAAGAATTTTAGGTATATGTGTTTCTGAGTCGTATCTTGGCATTCTAATTTTTCATATAACTATAAATGTTGACGTCCATTACATCATTGACAATATAAGGATAAGACTAGCCGATTGGAAAATAAAGTTTCTAAACCTAACTAGGAGGATCGTGTTTGCAAAAGTTACCCTTAGCGATATTTCTTTCCATGTGATGCATTATACCAAAATAATCAACACAATTAATAGAGTACAGAGGGAATTTGTTTGGGGGACATTAGAGCAGAACAAAAAAGAAAAAAAAACACCTACTACATTGAGAGTGCATCACCAACAAAAAATGCATGGGTGGACTGGCCTCTGAAAAAGTGATTGAGCTATTTATCTATTACAATTTTAGCCAATAGTTTGCCATATCTTTTAGAATATTTGGGTCTTTGATTCTTTCAAATCAACTGTGCACTCTTAATACTCAACCCATTCCCAGCTCAACCAACCAATTCTTAGCAATTCTAACTAATTTTTAGTGGTCAGATTCAACTCCTCCAATTGCACAACCCAATCGATATCTCATTAGAAGCAACGACTCGGCCTAACCTAATTCTTATTCTAAAAAGGATAACAGAAGTTTATAGCAATAACAACAGTCCATCTCCAAAATTACTAGAAGTAACAACAGAATGATGGGACCCACCCAGAAACGTCACCAATACACAACAACTAACGGCATATACAACAGACCCGATGATTCCAATGACAATTATTCATGGAAATTTTAATGATTACAAAATGCAGACTCATTTTCAAACAACTGTAAGCACTCCAACTAACATAGCCTTTTTATTCCCCAAAATGACAGCAAAAAAGCAACACGCCACCCCTTTTCAGCTTTCCAACAACTTTAGTGTTATTCTTTGCTTGCATTGGCCTTTAAATTCTTGAGTGTTAGAAGGATGTTGAAAGATTGATACAAGAGAGAAAAGGTTAGAAATTCAAATTCTAATTTTGCCTTAATTCTTACATAAATCCCTCTCTTTTTCCAAAAAAAAAAAATCAAACCCTAGTTTCTCCCTTTTATATACGTCTTTATTTATTGTGGTTGAGTTTTTACTGCTACAAAAAATAGCATACCAAGAAATAGATACATAAGAAATACACTTCAGAATAGAGAAGATAATTGGTTCGATCCATAGCCTTACTATCTTGTTTATTCAAAAATTATCATTATGCTCATGGAGGGCTGCTCCCCTACTCTTTTTTCTCGGTTCATTGCATTATAAAAGATAACTCTTATCTCAGTTAATGTCTCTTTTATTCTTAATGTGTTAGATTCATTAATATTAAAGCATTTAATTGTTATTATTTTGGGTGTGTTTCAACGATTTGTTGGTTGTGAATCAGTAGTCATTGATGTTCTTCTATTCACTCATAGTTTATTATTTTTTTTTTCATTTTTAGTCTTTGTTGCTTGAGATTTGATGACCCCATTTGGCATTGAGATTGATTTTAATTTCTTCATGTTTATTGATTAGTTTACTGCCTCTTTTTTCTTCTTTATGGTTTCTTCTCCTTCTACATTCAAATCTGAGTATCGTAATACATCCGTTAATTGTTTCTACCTTTTAAGATCTTGTTTATACAAGTGTTGATTATACATTCTTTGTTACCATTTATGTTAAGTTACTTTATTATGAATCTGTCTCAACTAAAGATGAGTCGATGAGCTATTTATTTCAAGCTACTAACTTATCTATATCTAAGTTTCTTGAGGTTGCCCCTTCTCCTTTTTCTCTAATGACTTGGGTTCTATTACATCATTATTTAGTATGCCTTGTTTGAATAATGTCATAGACTCTATCTTGTTTATTTTAGTCGAAATGCTTACCATTTGTGATCGAGCTTGTAGAATGTAAATCTTCATAGATTACTTGATGTGTAGATCACTACTTGTTTTACTAATGTTTTCAAGGTAAAATTACTGAAATACACGTCTTATGTTTTTCTTATTTTCAATATCCCCTTATATTTCTAAAAATCTCTAAAATCTCTTATTTCTTTGATGTATTCGAGCTACATATTAATGTATCCAAACAGTATTTAATGTATTCGAGCTACATATTATATATCTAATTTATTTTATAATGTATACGAGCTAGTTTTTAATGTACCTAAGCTGCATATTATGTATCCGGTTTATATTATAATGTATCCAAGATACTCTTTAATGTATCCGATTTGTGTTACTTTTTGAGGGATTAATATAATTACAAACTAAATAAGGATAGATTGTAATTTCATATTAAAACTATGTGATTTTTCGTAAAATCTACTTTTTTCAATTGACTCATTCATTAAAGTTTGGGAAGGGGTGAACATTGTTTTTTATTTGAGCTCTCTTTGTAGTAATTTGTTTATTTTTGTATTTCCTAGCATTCAAGGTATCTTGTTGTCTTCTAAATTAATGGCTCATATTTATCTTTGATAGTTTGATTATCGGTCTTATGTTGTTGGGTTTATTATGGTGTAAATTTTTAAAATAATAATATTTTGACATTTAATAGGATCCTTTGGCAGTACTTTCAATATTTATCAAAAATGTAACAAACTAGAGGGAATTAGGGGAGGAGGGGGAGGGGGATATTTCAAATTAGATTAAGTTGCTCAAAATCTTTATTACTTTCCTTACAAAAGGTTATGAGACCTAAAATAGGTGGTCTCTTCCTTCTTCCTAAAAAGTCATTATTTGTCATTCTCTTTCAAAACTAGTTATTGTTATGAAACTTTATGATAATACCTTAGAGTTTATCAATTTTTTTAATATTTACAAATTTGAACACCTATAATTTTATATGTTATGTGGCTTACTTTTCTCACAGTGTATTTATTTTATTTACCAGAATTGTGTATCCTATATTAAATCGTACTCATTCCAATATGTATCTCATTTGTACTTATATTCATTCTAGTTTTCATGATATATTTTTATATGATATTTGACATACTTTTCTCACAATGTATGTATTTTATTTACCAGAATTTTGTATACTTTCTTCATGCTCATTCCAATATGTATGTCATTTTGTATTTGTATTCATTCTAGTTTTCATGTTGTATTTTGTATAATTAAACTTATATTTCTTTATTAGTTCGTGTTCATTCCAATAAGTATGTCAAATGAATCTTTAGTTATTTAAGAAACATATTTGTATTCATTTTATTTTTTTTATTGTGTATTTATTTTTCTCTTCAAAATTTTGTTTCCTTTTCTAATTCGTATTCATTCTAATAGATATATTATTTGTATTTGTATTCATTCTAGTTTTTATATTGTATTTTGTATAATGATATAAATGTATTCAATAACATATTTAAAAATGTATTCAACATCAAACAAAATAAACATATATATGAATTTCTAAAATCTACAAAATCTGAAAAATTAAAAGAGAATCACAAAAAAATGGAAATTATAGATATATGATGAATATTTAAACAAAATCATATGAAAATTGGAAAAATCGATTTGAAATTTGTAATGTGTATAATCGGTGCTTTAAACATCAAATTAAAAAAATAACTTCGGATAATGAATATTACCTTATCAATCGAGAAATCTGCTTGAATTAATAAGTAATTTTAGTTTAACAACCAAAAAATTCTTGGTGAACAACAATTTAGCACCTTGAAGGAATCTAAACTTGAAAGGTGAGATATGGTGAAGAAACGTGAAATGTGGGGAAGAAAGGTGAATGGTAATGAAAAAGGGTAAATTGTATTAGTTTATTTTTTCCAATTTAAAACGGTTATTAGTGTGTATTTTGGTTCGATAAATGATTCTTTCCATATATAAAATCAATTTGAAATACTAAATATACTAAAATATGAATACATATTATTTTATAAAAATTATCATTCTGTCATTTTAAATAAACATTTTAAATTGTTGTTGTTTTGACTAATTATATTAGTAATTATGACTTATTCAATTTTTATTCCTAGTTCCTTGTGTTATCAAGTCTCTAGCCTCTTTTTCTTTGTTTGGTGAAGTGTTAATTTAGTTTGAGTCTCGATGTGAATGAGTTGTGAGTAGAATTATGCATGAATTTGATTGTTAATATTTCAGTGACTTTTACTCTCTTCTTTTATCTTGTTCAAAGATCATTCTACCTATTTTTTTCATCAGGCAAGTGCTAATATATGGACTTGTTTGGGTATTGATTGTTAATTTGAATTGCAAGGCTGGAAGACTAGTTTACTGGTGTACAGAGGGAAATAAAGGATTGTATACATGTTGTATATAACAGTATACACAAAATATTCAACAATATACAACATTTGTATATGTTGTATAAACGCAGCAGAAATGTGTCAAAAGCCCACATATATGGCAATTATTTTGTTAGTTTTTAAGACATGTTGGAATTGGGTCAAAGGCCCAGAGAAGATCAGTTTCTATGTTAATTTAGGATAGAGCAATGGGCCAAAAGCCCAAACGTAGTGATCCAAATGCACTACGTGGCAGATTATAAGGAAAAGTGGTTTCGGCATTTTAGTTTTTTGGGAAAAGGGTCTGATATACCCCTCAACTTTGTCATTAAGAGCTGATATACCTCTCGTTATAAAAGTGGCTCATATATGCCCTTACCGTTATACAAACGGCTCACATATACCCCTGCCGTTACAAAATGGCTCACATATACCCTTCATTTAACGGAAGTTAAAAAATTAGTTTTAAATTTATATTTTTTACTTCTAATTTTTTTTAAAAAAAATATTTAGGGGTATATATGATTCTTCTATCAAAGTTCAAGATATATTTTAATTTTTTTCATACATAAATTATTTTTTGACTTCTTTTATTATAATTATTTGAATTTCTTATTCTTATTTTGTTTTTTTCTTTCATTTCTTAGTTTAAAGAATAAAAAATTAAACTATTTTTTTGTGTGTATTGTAATTTAATTTCGTATTCGAAGAAAAAATTTGGTCATCTACAATAAGTTTTACAAGAATATTAGTGAAACATAAATAAGTTTTATTATCAAAATAATAATTATAAATTAGTCATTGAAACAAAAAAAAGTTAAAAAAAATATGTTTGACGAGGGTTAAATTTACTCATATGGGATTATATTTTTTAGAAAAAAAAATAAAAATTTAGATTAATATTATTATTTTTTTCATTTCCGTTAGAGGAAAAGGGTATATGTGAGCCATTTGTTTACAAGTAGGGGTATATATGAACCACTTTCATAATAAGGGGTATATCAGCTCTAAATGACAAAGTTGAGGGGTATATCAGACCCTTTTCCCTAGTTTTTTTAGGATAGGCACAAATGGGTCAAAGGTCCAAAAAATAGAATTAGGCTTAAGTACTAGTCCAGACCAACGAAAATCAGATTTTGTCCCAAAATCTCTCTTTTTTATATTGTAAAATTATTTAAATATTACTTGTTTATTTCTTAACAAATCTTAAGGTTTAGCCTAATTCCAATCCCCTCAAAGATGAGTCATTTCGTATAATTTATTTAAAACCATTTTTTAAGTAAGTAAATGCTAATCTTTTTTTTTTATATTTTATTTTTCTCATATATATAGTTTTTATTAATTAGTCATATTTAAAGACGAAAATATTTTTTCCTTCAATTAAATTTAAGTACAAAAGTTGTTTGTAGCCTTAAAACAACCAAGCATGCCTTCTGTTTTTAAGTTTTTGGTTAAATATTTTAAATTTATGTTAGCGGACATCTCAAGTGCTTTCAAACCCTTCCTGAAATGATAATGTGAATCCTGAACCTCTTAGATATTTCCAATTGATTTTTGTTTTGAATTTTCTGAACATCAAATTTTTCTTTAAAATTAAGTAGCGACTCTTTTCTAAATATAAAATAAACTTTTAGAATAAAACAACATCATGCAACCTAATGGTGCATAATGTAGCCCTAGCGTAGGAGGTTTGGGGGGAGCGATAAGAAACCATCTAGATAATATTTTCCAGTGTCGAATTGTGACACACACTATCATTAACGAACATCCCTTCGTAATGGGTGAACCAACATCAATCACGCCTTAGCGTAAATGAAATTATATAAATCCTTTAAAAGAAAATAAACAAGTAAGAATACATACAATTATACATATATACGGTTCAAAAATTAATAAAGAATAATATTAAGAGACTTCTATCCAAAATACTTAAACTGACTTCAAAATTTCATGTAAAACGAAAATAAAAAAAATCTTTCAAATTACCAAGAATAATATAATAGAGAAGTTAATGGAACGAAGTGGGTGAAGAGGCAAGCGATCCATAAATCAAACTTGGTTGAATGACCATTTTAAATAGTAATTAATAATTGAATTAATGTTTTGAGTTAAAAAAAATTGAGTAAATGATATTTTGCCTAATTTTCCCTTACGCTTTTCCCCCTACTTTTTTTTTTATATTTAATTCCCACGTCAAAGTTGGATGATTTCGAATTCGCGCAACCTAGGACCCCATTTCAGAGAAAGAGCTCTTTATTATAGATTTTTCATATTCAAAACTCAAATTCGAAATCTTTAATTAAGGAATGAACAATCTCATTAAAGAATATAAATTTTATCCTTTATTTATTAGTTCTTTTATTGTCTTAACTTTGGTTTTTTTTAAGTCCTTTTTTTCTGCAAAAAATTATGATAAGCAAACCAAAGGAATTATCATTAGGCTTTATTTACTTTCAAGGTACAAAGCATGAGACGTGAATGATTATTAGATTGTAAAGCATTGTTGGGAGGAATGCACAATATGCTACACTATCCCATTTCACTAATGATTATTTTATGGGATAATTTAATATAATTATTAAAGGGAATTATACTATGGTTTAGTGCTTCGTAATTGTAAATTCCTTTATTTTTTCTTTTCTGCAATTATGGTTGTCGTGAAAAAGAAATATTGGAAAGTTCTCTAATATTATTATATGTTTTTTTTTGGACCCAATTTGGATAAAGAGGTGAAGCACTTCTACTTAAAAGCCCATGTAGCACAAGGTATTCCAAGTGGTAGGGTCATGACCCCTTTCATTATAAGTTTACAAATTACCAACAATAGTGTTACATGAGCACCATCAGACAAACACTATATTTTTAACGATAATTAATTAAGTAAAAGTTATACAGTTAATTAAAAATATATTATTTAATTAGTCATTATTGTTCTAGTTTGCTATAGTTATCACTCGCGACTAATTTTAAGTGTTAATTATGTGGATTGGATTTGAATTTGTATAATACGTCACGTTTGTATAATTATTTTCACGTTTATATAATTCGCAACTAACAATTCTTTTGGGTGGGCCTTCGATCTTTCAATTCGGTTTAATAAAATTTCAGTTCAATTCTTCGGTATTCAGTTTTAGAAAAGTGTGCAACATATTTCAAATCAGACTAGATCGATTCAGTTTGATTTTTCTACTTCGGTTCGATTTAGTTCGGTGTTTTCAAATCGATTTTCGGTGTGAATAAAAACAAAGAGAGAATATGATAAACTAACAATTGTTATTCACTTCAAACTTCAAAGAACTACTAACCGTCTAACAATAAAAGGTAAGAACATCAATTTGTTGTTCACACTTCAAAGTAACAAACATAAAATGATAAAATCATAAAGTAAAAGTAGAAACACAAGTTGTTGCTCAAACTTGAATTAAATTGTGTTTTATTTAGTTTAGATTTTAGGTCTTTAGGATTTACTGTTTTGTTATTTCGATTTTTGCTATTTAAGTTTAGGCTCTAAATATAAAAATTGAAATGGATCAAGTAATATTTAAAAATTAAGTAATATAATAAATCTTTTTAAATTTATTTAATAAAATTTTGGTTCTTCGGTGCATCGTAATTTTTGGGATCCTTACACCGATCCAAACCGAAGAATAGAAATTTCGAATAAAAAAATCGACATCGCACCGAAACAGTGAAGAACCGATGCCGAAGAATCGAAATTTTTTTGGATCGGTTCAATTTTTTGATTTTCCGATATTTCCGCCCATCCCTACAATTCTTTGTTTGATTTGTGTTTGTACACGATGGTTTGTATTTGTACATGACGGTGATTTTCTTTGGTTTTTCATTTTATTCACTAGATATATTCAATCTTTTTTGTATAACTTTTTAAAGTTTGTATAAACATGTAGTTTTTGAATTTTGTGTAATATAATATATATATAATATAATTTGTACAACTGTTTAAAGTTCAGATGTTTGTGTTTGTATAAATTCATTATTTTGAGTTTTATTATATTTGTATAATTTCAAAATTTGTATTACTCAATCATACAAATATACATAATTTCACAAACGTACCCATAAATTATTCGAACAAGATGCGAATTATACAAATTATTGCCCTCTTTCACTCACCTCTCCCCTCCCTCTCTCGATCTCGCTCGCATCTCTCCTCCCCTAACATGTAGCTACGACTCGTAATTAGCAAACTATTGTTATAGAGCCTAGTTAAGTTATTTTGAGTGGCCATATGCGAAACCTTCTCAATTAATTAACGATAGTAAATATATTTTTTGCAAATGTAATTAGCCATTTTTGTAAATGTTTCTACAACTCATAACAATATTGGATCCAATGGCAATCAACTAATGTGGATAAGACTTTAACATTTTTAATTAATATACATATTTATTACCGCTAAAAATAATTTTTATTTAAGAAAAAAACAAAAATTAGCTAAAGCAAAATTGTATAAAAAAATTGAAGGTCAAAAAAACTACTTATTTATCGTCAAAAGAGTAAATATTATCATTCTCTCAAAGTTTTTTTTTTGTTATCATTCATTTATTTTACTCATTCAGTATATTATCTTGAAATAATTATACCTATTTCTAGCATGTTATTTTTATCCGTATTTATCTAAACTATATGAAATATTTTTAATATAACAAATAATCATATGAAAAATAACCATTTATTTTCCTTAGAACTTTGACATCGGAAGACAATTTAGGAAGTGAAAGAAGATGGCAACGGTGGGAGTAACATTAATTAGACCACACATGCTCTCTAGCATATAAAAGTTTTTTTTTTTTTTTGTTTTTATATTAGTCAACTACTTTATCAAAAGGAAAAATAGTCAAATATATCCCTAAACTATTTAAAAAGGTCTAGATATATTATCCGTTTAAAGTTTGATTCACTCATACCCTCACCATCCAACTTTTGGTCCAAATATGCCCTTATGGGTGTTAGTTATCATGTTGGACATATCCAACTCATTTTTCATTTCTTTAAATGTCACATGGAATTGTCATTTCATTTTGACCTTACCACATAACATTTATATGAAAATGGAAAAATATTCGGACTCATAAACTGGAAAATTCTAGTAAGGAACTTGGAAAAACTCCATTGAAGCTCCTAAGAACAAGCTGAATTGAAGAAGAAGAAAAGGAAGTTCTTATTTCTCATTGCTCACAGATCTTGCACCTATTCCTTTATATACAAAATACAGATTATGTTTTCAATATTGAATTCCTAACTAACTCTAATCTTCCACTCACAATTACAACTCATTTACTAACAGAATATATTCCTAACTAACCATGTGCAAAGTAACAGAATTAACAGAAAATGTGACACTTAGAAGAATAACAGAAAACGTGAAGGTTAACACTCCCCCTCAAGCTGAGGGTGCAATACGTTAAGCACTCCTAGCTTGCCTAACAGATGAAGATGTTGAGCCTGACTCAATCCCTTGGTTAATAGATCAGCAACTTGTTGATGAGTGTGTACATACTCTATTTGAATTAGTCCAGCCTTAACTTTATCTCTAATAAAATGACAATCTATCTCGATATGGTTGGTTCTTTCATGGAACACAGGATTTGCAGCTAATTGAATAGCAGATTTGCTATCACTCCAAATTTTGATTGGCTTTTGAATGAACACATTGAGCTCATTGAACAACCCTGTCAACCATGTCACTTCTGCTACTGCTGAAGCCATACTTCTGTACTCAGCTTCAGCTGAACTTCTAGACACTGTCTGTTGTTTCTTGGACTTCCAAGACACTAAGGAATCTCCAAATTTTACTATATAGCCTGTTACTGACCTCATAGTATTAGGACAAGCAGCCCAGTCTGAATCACACCAACATGTTAATGTTGTGGCTGGCTGAGCCTTTAGCCATATGCCCTGACCAACTGTTCCTTTCAAGTATCTTACCACTCTGATAGCTGCTTCCCAATGAGACCTTTTTGGATGTTGCATAAACTGACTTAATGTTTGCACTGCATAGCTAATGTCAGGTCTTGTAATGGTAGCATACATTAATTTTCCCACTAATCTTTGATAAGCTGAATTATCTGTTAGTACCTCATCTCCTTGTAGTCCAGTAGTCTGATCCAATTATATTGATGTCAACCTCAAGTTGGTTTCTAATGGTGTGTTTACAGGTTTTGCACCACTCAATCCTGTGTCAGAAATAAGCTCTAATATGTATTTTCTTTGATTCAAGAGAACACCTGTTTTTGACCTTAACACCTCAATTCCCAAGAAATATTTGAGTTCTCCTAAATATTTGAGCTTAAACTTCTGATACAATACTTCTTTTGCTTCTCTGATTAATAACTCATTATCACCAGTAATGAGTAAATCATCAACATAGATCAAGACAATAACCATCCCCTCTGGCTTCTTCAAGGTGAACAATGAATAATCATCGGAACTTTGGATGAAGCCTGCAGATACTAAGGTGTTTGTCAACTTGATATTCCATTGTCTAGAAGCTTGCTTGAGTCCATACAAGGATTTAAGCAATTTACAAACTTTGGTTGACCCCTGAGATCTGAAACCTTCAGGCATTTTCATATACACTTCCTCATCTAAATCTCCTTGTAAAAATGCATTGTACACATCCATTTGGTAAAGAAACCATCCTTTAGAAACAGCTACTACAATAACACTTCTAATAGTTACCATTTTTGCAACTGGTGAGAATGTATCATGATAATCCAAACCTTCTTGTTGACTATAACCTTTGGCTACAAGTCTAGCTTTAAACCTTTCTATGTTTCCATCAGCCTTGTATTTGATTTTGTAAATCCATTTAGAACCAACAACATGTTTACCTAGAGGTAAGTCAACCACCAACCATGTCTTGTTATCTACAAGAGCTTTAATTTCTAATTTCATGGCCTCAATCCATCTTGAATCTTTGCTAGCTTGACCAAATGTTTGAGGTTCCACTGATTCTGAAAATTTTGCCAAGTAGCTATGATATTTTGATGACACATGATCATAGCTAAGATGGTTTGCCAGAGGGTATTTACTATTATGTCCAACATCAGGAGCCATATAATCTTTCATCCATATGGGAGGTTTGGTATGTCTAAATGATTTTCTAGTAGAAACTAGAGGTAGTGGTTCTACTGTATCAATAGCTGAGTCTTGACTTAACATCTCTTCATTGTGAACATGCAACATTTCACTAGAAACATCATTCAAGCTAGTGGAAATCTGTGTGTCTGCATGTACATAATCCTCAGTGGCTGTACTTTCTGAATCATTAGCTTCTTCAAAGCTGTTAGGTAATAAGTCACTAACAGGTGCCTGTGAAAGTTTTGTAGTGGCAAAAGGAAAGATGTGTTCTTGAAATACAACATCTCTATTGATTTGGAACTTCTTAGTCTGTAAATCCAACAACAAATAACCCTTCTGAGTTTCTGAATATCCCATCATGATTACAGGTTTTGCTCTTTCTAAGAACTTGTCATTTCTAGGAATAACAGAAGCATACCCAAGACAGCCTATGACTCTCAAATGGCTGATATTAGGAGGCTTAGAGAATAATATTTCATATGGACTTTTGTTATGAAGAATTGATGATGACAGTCTGTTAATTAAATAAACAGCTGCTTGAACACAAATTCCCCAGTATTTAAGTGGCATACTAGATTGAAATCTGATGGCTCTAGCTACATTCAATATGTGTCTATGCTTCCTCTCCACTACACCATTTTGATGTGGTGTGTGAGGACAGCTGCTTTGATGTATAATGCCAAGGCTTATAAACAACTCTTTGCACTGAGAGTTGAAAAACTCTGTTCCATTGTCTGACCTTACTGTCTTGATGATGTGCCCAAACTGATTTTTTATCAATACAAAGAAATTCGTTATAGCTACCATGGTTTCAGATTTAAGCTGTAACAAATGAACCCAAGTATATCTGCTGCAATCATCAACAATAGTAAGGAAATAGTATTTCTTATCAAATGTGGGAACTGTGTATGGTCCCAAAGATCCATGTGTACAACTTCAAAACACTTAGAGGTCTTTGATGCACTGATAGGAAATGACAATCTAGTTTGCTTAGCTAGTGGACAGACTGAGCAACTAGTAAGTGAATCAGTGTCTTTATTGTTATGCAATAGTTCTAGGCTATGCAATACTTGATTTGAAGGATGACCAAGCCTTCTATGCCACAATTCACAATCTTGTAATGATACCTCTACAACAATTCTCTGAGGATTTTGAGTTTCACATTTGTCTTTCATGCCAGAACCATTTCTGAATATGTACAGGCTTCCTTCTTCCCTACCAATCCCCTTCACCCTGCCACTGTAAAGATCCTGAAATATACAGAATTCAGGGTAAAAGGAAACAAAACAAGACAGTTCCCTGGTTAACTGTGATACAGATAATAGGTTGAACTTAAAATCAGGTATACACAACACATTTTTGATAACTTCATTGTTAAACAAACATGTTTCTCCTATGTGTGTTATAGAGGCCTTATCACCTGTAGGTAAGTTCACCTTGTCTTGATGAGAACCAGCTGTACATTTACTGTTTCTTAGCAAATGTTCATTTGTTGTAATATGATGAGAGGCACCAGAGTCTACTATCCAACAATGAGAGGCAACATTAGTTGAAAAACAATTTGTCATACCTGTCATGTTGGCATGCTTTATTTCCTTCTTATCTTTCCCTAACATGTCCATTATTTGTTTATATTCCCCATCAGTGAATGCATGTCCTCTGGCAACAAAAGCATTGTTCACTTCATGATGATTAGAAGAAGTTTCTCCAGAATTCTCTTTGGATATGTTGTTAGCCTCTCCAGCACAGTTGTAGCTATTTCCTCCAGATGAAGATTGCATTTGACCTGACCTTGAATTACTGAAACCAGATTTCTTTCTATGTTTCCAATCAGCTGGATAGCCAATTAATCTGTAACAGTTTAGTGTGCCCAGTGTACTGACAATGTTCACATCTTCTTCCCTTATGATTCTGGTTTCCTTGATTGTAATTGTTTCCTCTATTAACATTCATAGCTAATACATCAGGTACCTTATTAGCAATAGCTACACAAGCAGTTTGTTGTTGTAGCTCATCCTCTATAATCATGGCATATGCTTGTTAATAGTAGGAGTGACACCTTTTAATAGAATCTGTCTCTTAGCCTGTTCATACGACTCATTCAAACCACTAAGAAACTGAATTAGTCTAAGCTGATACAAATGATCTGCATATTCTTTGGACTTTGGACATGCACAGCTAGGAGATGGTACAAGTGCATCAAATTCCCCCCACAAGTTCTTCAACTTAGTATAATAAGATGAAACAGAATCAGTACCTTGTGAGATTGTGTTGATTTCTCTGTGTAGCTGATAGATTCTCATTCGATTGACTTTGTCGAACCTCTCTTTCAAGTCTTGCCAAACTGTATAAGCACTGGTAGCATACACTATTCCACATAGAAGGTCTTCACTAACTGAATTCATCAACCATGACAATACAATCGCATTGCATGTTTCCCACTGCTTATGTAACTCATCTCGATACAAAGATCTACTGCAAGCTCCTGTAACAAATCCAATTTTCCTCTTCCCTGTCAAAGCAATTCTCATTGATCTGCTCCATATTCCATAGTTTTCAGGTCCTGTGAGTTTGAAAGGAATCAGAACTGCATTTGAAGCATCCGATGGACCTATATAAAGAGGATCATTTGGATCAATTCTTCCTACCACCATTGCTATCTTCTTCACAACTTTACACTATTCTGATCTACTTCTTCTTTGTCTAACTAGATTACTAGTATAACCTTCTCTGATACCATGAAAAATTCTAGTAAGGAACTTGGAAAAACTCCATTGAAGCTCCCAAGAACAAGCTGAATTGAAGAAGAAGAAAAGGAAGTTCTTATTTCTCATGCTCACAGATCTTGCACCTATTCCTTTATATACAAAATACAGATTCTGTTTTCAATATTGAATTCCTAACTAACTCTAATCTTCCACTCACAATTACAGCTCATTTACTAACAGAATATATACCTAATTAACCATGTGCAAAGTAACAGAATTAACAGAAAATGTGACACTTAGAAGAATAACAGAAAACGTGAAGGTTAACATAAACACCTAATCCGACCCATAAATTAGCTCCTTTTAAATTTACTATCTGACCCATTTTTAACAATTTTGTTTAATTTTTATTATTGCGGTAATCCTGAAAATGAGTAATTGATTAATAAAAAATAGAAAAATTATAAATAAAAAAAAATTAATGCCAAAAATTCACAAATAAATATAGTAACCTCAAAAACTAACATTTCAATTTTTTTAATTTTTTTTTTATTTTTTGGTAAATCTCGAAAATGAATAATTGATTAATAAAGAATATGAAAAGTATGAAAAAAATATAAATTAACGCCAAAAGTTCACAAATAAATATAGCATTACAATTTTATTAAAATTCTTATATTTTTCGACAAATCCCAAAAATGAGTAATTTATTAATAAAAAGGAAGAAAATATGAAAACAAAATAAAAAATATACGTCAAAATTCACAAATAAATATAGTAAACTTAAATTCAATAATTTCAACAACTTTTTTTTATTTTATATTTTTTTTTCGTATTTTCCTATTTTTTATTTGTGATTTTTTTGCGTAATTTTTATATTTTTTCATATTTTTTGTTAATAAACTCATTTTTTGGATTTGTCGAAAAAATTAAAAATTAAAAAAATTTTGAAATTGTTGAATTTAAGGTTACTGTATTTATTTTTTAATTTTTGGCCTTAATTTTATTTTAATTTTTCATACTTTTTATTAATCAATTACTCATTTCGGTATTTTTATCGAAAAAATAAAAAATTTAAAAAAAAGTGTTTAAATTGAAATTAAGGTTACTATAATTATTTATGAATTTTTTGCGTTAATTTATACTTTTTTATATTTTCCTATTTTTTTATAATCAATTACTCATATTCGAAGTTTATCGAAAAAATAAAAATTAAACAAAATTGTGGAAAATTGGTCGGATAATTTATTTAAAATGGAGTTGATTTATGGGTCGAATTAGGTGTTTATGAGTTCGAATATCTTTCCATTTTCAAATAAATGTTAGTTGGTAAGGTCAAAATGACATGACAATTTCATGTGGTATTTAATGAAATAAAAAATGAGTTGGATATGTCCAACATGGCAACTAACGCCCATAAGGGAATATTTGAACCAAAAGTTGGACGGTGAAGGCATGAGTGAACCAAACTTTAGACGGAGGATAATTTAGACCTTTTCGAATAGTTTATGGTTATATTTGACATTTTTCCCTTATCAAAAATATATATTCAAATTTATTTGTCCATTTATTAGACCAAGATAAATAAATTGTTTCTTTTTCATTTTACCTCTATAATAGATATGATTTGTTCAAAACAAATTTAGAAGTTCCAAAATTTTCCTTTTCCAAGATTTCATTAGTTATTTTTTATCTGTTCCAATGGGTCTATTCATATGTCCTATGCTATCAAGCCTATTTTTCATAATTTTTTTTGATGTCATCATCAATATGGATAAAGAGCAATTAAATCAATAAAATTGGTCATCTTTTAATGGGTTCTTTCTGAACTATTAAAATGTGAAGTGATTAACTAATAAGTTATTGATATATGATATCTTTTTCTTCTTAATGAAAAAATATTTATTGACGAATTATTTTTTACTATTATACCTTTGATTGTTTCACTCTTTTAAAACAAATGCATTCATGAACTTTTAAAAAAATATTTTTTTTAGATCAAATAAAAAACATATAAATAATTTATTTTTATTTTCAAAAAAAAAAGAACGTCGCCTGAGAGATTCGAACTCTCGCGGGGAAACCCCATGTACTTAGCAGGCACACGCCTTAACCACTCGGCCAAAGCGACATATTTGTTTCTTATATCGTTGTATATTTAATGAACAAACATGTTATGATACCATATGGTACTTGAAATTATTTAAAGAGAATTTCAAACATAATAAGACTTTATAGTTATAATTTCGATAATTATGTTTCATAACTATGGTTATTTGTTACGGAAACTGCCATTAGTATATTTTTATCTGTTTGATTTTTCGCTTGTGAATATACCAATAAAGTAAGCATATAAAAAACTTTTCTTCGTAATCCTACTGTTCCATAAAATATGGACCTCTTCTCCTTTTGATTTTGGGTGCAGGTCCTACCCGAATAGTAAACTATTTTTTTCTCTGTTCCTTTTTTCTTTTCCTGTTCTTTTTTCTATATACAAATTTTGTACTTGTATATTTAGAATTTTTTTAGAGTTTTGTTTATATATTTTGCTTGTTAATATACAAACAAAATAGTTTATTATGAATTTTTTACAAATCATATACAAACAGATAGAAATATATACATTGCAGCCTCCATAGCAAACAACTATAGCTATGGAAGAAGTCAAAAAGCTTTAAATTATAAGTATTTGAGAACAGAGATTTTTTTTTTTATGTAGGAAACATCTTACTAGGATTAACATGAAGAAAAGGGGAAAATAAAAGATCAACTAAAAGCATCTTTCCATGTGAATGTTAAACTTTCTAACAAAAGTAAAAGTATGAATTGGAAAAGATAGGAGCAACCTTTGTGATAATATTAATCAGTCATTGAGGCAACTAGGCAAAATGTTCTTTCTCCTTGAACTTCTAAATTACTGCCACTCCAAATGGTTAAAGCATTTATGATAACCTCATCTTTCACACAATAGTTTGACTATCTTCTTCTTTCCAATTATGTTTTACATCAACTAGAATGAAATATATAGCTACTTGAGTTTGTAATATTTTTTGTGTCAATCCAAATATAATTAATGTCGAAGTCAAAAATTTCATAAAATAATATTTAAATATAAAAAAGTAAAGTTAAAAAGAAGTCAGATAGTATTAATATGCGATATATATATTACACTATATAATTTCTTATAAAGAAATGTTGATTAACATCGTTTGGTACATGTAACTCCACCACTGGATATATATATATATATAAACATTTGGAGTACTAGTCCAATATTACTCGTGAAAAGATAGGGAGAAAATTATTTCACTCTTCTAATACTAGCACTGTGTATTCTATAATCCAACTCCACTAGGATTTGCAAAAACTATTATTCATTGTGTGCTTATCAGCTTTCATCTATTATTTCGTGATACGATTTAATCGAAATCTCTAATTAAAGATAAATATCTTATACTCAGTTTTCTTTAAAAAATCAGTATCTCAAATTCACATCTACTGCAATTAATGACAACACAAAATCATGATCACCTACTGCTACAACTAATATATTTTATGAATTTAATAAAAGTGTAAAAGGTACTCCACTAATAATTGGATGGATGAAAGAAGAAAAAAAAAATTGAACTTGTAATATATTGTGCAGGATAATGGAAGTGAAACACAGCTTGATATTCCATGATTTGATGAATTTGGAGGATGTTAGCTACAATTTGGTAATGAGATATTCCACTAAAGGAGTAGGAGATATGTAAATCTCCTTTAAAGTGACAACCCCTTTATCCTATGTCCATTACTAATAATAATACTAATAACAATATATAGTTTACATAAAGTTGTTGTGCCCTTATTCCACTAACGAACTTGTTAAATGTTGCAATCAAAATCATGTGTGTAATTTATTTAAATACTTAATATTTAAGATTAATATAACATTTTAAACAAGGTCATATATATACACATACCTGATTATTAACTTTTCCATATATTTCAAAGAAGACAAAATATAGGGCTGAAAAATAAAGCACTCATTATTGAACTTTTAGTAAGAGTCCAGAATTGATTCCATTAACTATGAGAAAATTACGCTATATATTATGTCATGCTATCTCACAATTATTTCGGATCGTAATAATAAGTCTTTCTTTTTCGATCTTTATTTTACTACGTGTCACCGTCTCTTTTGTTCCTTTTTAGTAGATCTAATTTTATTTTTTTGCGATGGAACATGTAAACACGAAGAAAGAGCTCGTGTCTAGGCACAAACTAGTGTGGCTAGTATATTTTTTTTTCATTAATGTTTCTTGGATCCGGCTCCCCTTCATTTCTCTTCTCTCTATTTTCTCCAAGTTTCTATTTGGATTAGTGACACATGACATAAATTAAAATGAATGGTTAAGATTTAATTTCCAAAGTAAATCTTTAACCATGATAAAATTAATAAATACATTATATATTGAGTATTAAAAATTATTATAATATAACTATTTTAGCAACATATTATGTTGTCCATAATTATAGAGGAAAAAATTCTCTTCCTAAATTTCTTTTATACGTAAGATTTTTTTAAATTTTCTTTTAAATAATCTTTTTATCTAATTAACTGAATAGAAGTATAGAAACTATAATTAACTATCATATGTACTGGTATCACCGTACTTGTAATCTTATTATGAAATTGAAATTAGTTTGTTAAAATGATTTGATTATTGCTTGATAATTTATTAATCACAGATAAATATGTCTTTAACAAAAGATTACAATAAAAATATTATATAAACGGAAAAAGAAAAGATCCTACGATAAAAAAAAGGAAGAAAACTTTTTTTTCTATAATTATGGACAAGATAATATGTTTCTAAAATAGTTATATTATAATAATTTTTAATACTTAATATATAATGTATTTATTAATTAAATCATGGTTAGAGATTTACTTTGGAAATTAAATCTTAATCATTTATTTTAACCTATGCCATATGTCACTAATCCAAATAGAAACTTGGGGAAAATAGAGAAAAGAGAAATAGAGAGGAGCCGTATTCATGTTACTTGTGTCTCTTTTTACTTATTAAATTTTAACTTGGACTACCTATTAAGAAAATAGTTATAAGTACATTGAGTTTACTATTACCCTTATTAATTGACAAGATATCAAATACTCTCTATATTTACTCGTAACATTTTTTAAAGATATTAACTCAATATTAATAAATTGAGAGTATAATAGGAGAAAAAAAATTGTTCCTTAGGACCCTTGGCCCCAAAAATATCTGGGAAAAATGTGGGAAGTGGTGATTGGTCATATAATTTGGTATCCTAAATTTCGATATATTAGAAAAAATTAGTATAATTTGGGCCAAGTTCTAATATTTGAAAATTTTAAAAAATCCAAAAATTAACCCAATTTTTTATATTTTATAAAAAAAAAAATACTCATTATTTATTAACTCCAACTGATATTGTTTCTACCTTCTTCGAAAAAGTTTAAATTCTAATTTGAGCTATAAAATTGAGAAAAAAGAACAATTTGTGTTTAATGGATTATAATTATTACTGTATCAGTGACAAGCAAGGATATGCGACTAATATATTGTCTTGCCATCGTTATTTATATTGATTTTTATGTTCATATAAGGTTATTTTTTTAACAGAACAAATTCATTATAAAATGATAATTTATGAGTATTTTAAATAATTTTTGGAACTTGCGGGTATAAGTCATATTTTTAAAATAGATAAATATTTTTAAAATTTTTTGGAACCAAACGCATAACAAAACTTCATCCAAATATAATTTTGAGAAATAAGCTAAACAGTAGCTTAGTTTGTAAAAAATAACAATTAAAAAAATTAAATTAAAAAATATTTTCCAAATAAATCAGATCGAAGGTAGTAAACGTTTGCATGGGGAAGATGATACTACTCAAAGTCCTAACTTTAATTAATATTATTAAAATATGTTTATGCATTTATTCTGCTTACCATATAAGAAAAGTAATGGAAAAGCATTTGCCGTTCATTCTCAAGCAAGTTAACACACTTGGCATATGCACCTAAGAATGTGGCCATTTCGAAGCAAGATAAATCAAGTTTTCTTAAGAAAAAACATTTAACTATGTCTGAAGATATAGAAAACCAAATCAATCTAAGTCGATCACAAATATCAACCTTGAGATACGTTATTATCCCTTTGGGACACCCACCTCCGATTTAAAAGGGGAACTTATATAATTTTAGTAGTCTAGGAACTAATTATGTACATTCTAGTTTACAATATTACATATTTTATTAGATTTTGATGTATTTAGATGTGTCTAAATGCATAATATTTCGGAATACATAGAATAAAGAATTAGATGCAATTTGTTCTAAATACATTCTATCCAAGTGATTTCACATGTATTTGGATATACACAAATTTCGTTCGTCTCTCTTGACTCTCTCTACGTCTCGCTTGCCAGTCTCCTATGTATTTAGTATTTGAGATACATGTGAATCATACCATATACATATCAATACATATTTTAGTGTGTATCTAGTGTGATTAATATGTATTTGGGATATATAATGAATCTTGCTCGCCTCTTTTCTTATTTAAATGTATCTGATAGCAAAAATACATATATTCAAATATATCTTTCTCAATATGATAGAAAACTCTAACTCAATGATAAGATGTGTAATATTTTAAAATATAGATAATAATAATAATAATAATATATATATGATAGTAAAATATGTCTAATTATGTAGCTTTTTCAAATAAAAATAAAAATAAGAATGAGGAGGGTGATATGAAAATCTATAGTACTAGAGTGTAAAAAGATTTTTATATTACAAAATCACTTAAAATATAATTAAAGATAGTTATTTATTACAAATAAGTAAATTTAGGATTGTGAGGAGTTGCATCGGTTGGTTCAGTTCGATTTACATATTATCGGTTTGATTTATTGATTTTTTACTTTTAAATGTACAAATTAATATTTAAACTAAATAAGATATTTTTATCAAGTTTTAGTCTTTAGCGGTTCTATTTTTTATTTAATCAATAAGAAAATGTTCATTAATAATCATATGACTTCTCCGACAATTTGACAGAGAAATAATAATAATTCAGATGAAAAGAATTATTCAACTGCAACACAAATAAAGGAACAAGGATAATATGTGAATTGAAGGTTAAAATACAAATGACTAATAAAACAGTAGCAGATCCAAAATTGTCATTAAGGAATATGATCGTCATTAAGGATGGTCAATGGTTGGAGTAAAAAAATATTATTATAAGGTTACTATATAGGCTTGCAATAGTAAATATATAACCAAATTTTGAACTCTATATATAATGTTTTTTTTTCGACGAAGGGACCAATGTGTGTGTGTCCTGTAATAAGGAATTGATATTAATATTAAATGATTACAATATATAGGAGTAAAGTAGTAAATTACTATTGTCTTAATAAATTATTGATTTGCCCAATTCCAAGAGTATTTGCCCATGTTTGGGAGATTATCTAAGAATACCGCTTATGTTTGTCTTAAGACTACAATATCACCCAACTTTATCTATTTTTCTCAAATTATACTTGACACAAAGTTGAGAAAAATAGACAAAGTTGGGTAATATTATAGTGTCCTAAAACAAACATAAGTGATACTCCTAGCTAATTTTCTAAACATGGATGACTATCTAAGGAAATTACTCCAATCCAAATAATAATAAAAATCAATATCAAATCAATAACTCAACTATATCCCTTCTTTTTATAAAACCATTAAAAAACTCAATAACCCAAATATCATTCTGTTTTGTTTGATTTATTGGCCCATTGATTTTTGCACACCTCTAAATAAATTGGTAATCTTAAAAAGGAATATGTATTTCATATATCCTAATTTATATAATGTAATGTATTCTTTTTTAAAAGAAAATATTCCAAAAAAATGATCTTTCTATACTCAAACTAAACAATTTTGCACTTAATTAGATAATATATAATCATATAAATATATAATGTCATTTTCATTTTTATACGATAATCTTTTTTTTTTAAATTAAACTTATGCTCGGCCAAAATTGATTTATATATATATATATATATATATATATATATATATATATAGATATATATAATTGGGGTGGGTATAATTATCGCTCCTTTTAACTCACATAAGAGAATAGATTGACATTTTAAATATTTTACAAATTTTGAAATATTTATCAAAATTAATGGAGATTAGATAATTCTGAAGCAAATGTAAACCATTCTAGTTTGAAAAATATGATATTAACTATACTTAAATTATAGAGATCAAACCTCAATTACTTTAATTAAAATATTATTTTAATTTAAAAAATACATTACTAATAATGATTCTCAAATTATAAAAAAAAAAACCCAAAAAAACAAAATAAACCTCACATTATTTATCAATAAAATATTCAAGCGAAAGCGCGTGGAGAGTCACAAGTTACAAGACAGTTGTTGTTAAGTGGAAGCGTGCGTTATTTTTGTGATGTTAGGAGTTTGTGCCATCCCGTCCTCCAATGCCGCCTCCATAAACGGTTACTCCTTCGGGCCCCATCATACAATATTCTTCTACCAATTACTATTTTCGTTTAATAATAGTTGTTCTTCATAAATATTTTAAATATATAATATTATTTATTTTGTAAAATAAATAATATTTTTATATTCTGTTTTTAGATTATTTTTATCGTTAATTATAATCAATTTTTATTATATTTTTTAAAATATTATATTTATTATATTTTTAAAAATAACGTAATAAAATTATCATTTTATTTATCAATATTATTGGACAAAATGTAATATTTGTATGAGTTATTTTAATTTGAGCATGGAGTTTTAAGAAAAAAATATTTATGAAATTATAATTTAAAATAAATCACATATATTTATATGATTAGGAATCATTTCTTTAGAGGTAAGATAAGTATTTTATAATTAAATTATCAAGTACAAAAAAAGTCATTTTTTTTGAGACAGATCATACACGAAACTAAGTCATCAAAGTGTGACATTGGGAGTAATAATTAACTGTTAAAATAAATTAATTTGTTTGTCCAATAATATTTTTTCATTATTGAATTTGCACGCTTCTTAAATAAATAGAAATATAATTTTACTATATCACCCTTTAAATATAATAAATTCACCGTCTTAGAAAATGTAATAGAGAAATTAATAATAAGAGAAATTAGAAATAAAATAAATAAATATTGTTGAAAATCTAAAAATAATATAGTGAAAAACTTATTGTAATTTATCGATTTGTTTCAATTTAATTTTCTTGAAACTTTTTTATTAAAATCTAAATTAAACTTCAAATTATCAATTTCTTTAAAGAGTTTAACATAAAACCCAAATATGTATTAATTTGTTTAATAAGTTTAAATCAATTTTTAACCGAATCATGTAGGTCCCGACATAGAGTATTGAAATATCGCAACCAATTTAGCTTATAAATTCCCTCCATCTCACTTGGTTTCGTCATTCACAAAACAAACAAAACCATAATTCACACCTAAAATATGAAATAGTCCATTTAAAATAAACTTTAGTCTTCCGAATAAATCTTGATAACTTAGTTATGACAAAAAAAAAATATTTTTTAATCATAAATATGTTTTTTAAATTCCAATCATAGTATTATATAATCTTGTTTAACACAAATACCAATAAACAAAAACTTGCATAATTACAATTAAAAACCATCTTATTCATATCTTGTTGATTTTATTTTAACAAGATTAATTGGTGGGACAATTTTGGTATTAATTTTACGTTGAATTGAACATGAGATTGATTCGTTGTCACACGCAACTTAGCAATCAACTAATTTCTCATTCGATTCACCGACTCATTGAACGCGTTATTAGAATAAAATCATTAACTACAATTTTCTAGTGATTAGAATGCATGTTCTATTCTTCTACAAAATATATAATAATTTGCATGTGCATTGAGACAGAGAGAAAAAAAGGTTAGAAATCTATAACTCTGTTTTAGATTATATGATTCACATTATTTTTAATGTATTTAAAAAATAATAATATATTTTTATATTAAGCAATTAAAATTTTTAAAAATGTATTTGTTATTTAAAAAATAATATATCATTACCCAAATATATATCACTAAATTTAAATCATAAATTTTAAAAATTAGCTGAAAAAATATGAAGTATAAAATACATATACAAATACAGCTAGGCCGCAAAATTAGAGGTGTAGAATTTCTTCTGTTCATAACATTTTTTTTTAATTGAAAAAGACAATTGCTGGACTTCCACAATCACAAGTAGTTGAACATTGTTTTGACTGCGAGAATGGTGCATTGATGTAGCGATCATACTTTCGTGTTTACACCGGGGCGTTCGTGGTTCGGTTATTGATTAAAGTAAAATCAAATTAATTTAATCGATTTTTAAATTTTAAAATCAAATTAATTCAAACGAAAAAAATAATCATCAGTTTGGTTATTGTCGATTTGATTCAGTTTTTCTGCTTTATTCAATTTGAAAGTAATAATTTTTTGAGGGCGTACGTATCTCGATAGACACAAACACCAAACATGAACAATCTACAGAAAAGCTTAAGTAATATTAGAGTTATCATTAGACGAACAAAGTGATTCATTTAAGAGAAGGTGTGACTATTTTATGTGAAGTATAATAAGTAAAAGCTGAAATAGATTTTGATGGACTTGGATTTGAGATTGTTATACCTTGGCTAATGTGTTGGACTTGAAAAAATGATAAAGTTAAAGACTTAAGTTAATTAAAATTTAATCAAATATTTTTAATTTATTTATAAAATAATATATAAATAATTATAAAATTTATATATCTAATTTATTGGTTCGGTTTTGGTTATTCTTGTGATTGTTTTTTGGTAAAACCAAAACCAAACCAAATAGTATGGATTTTCAAAATTTAAAAACCAAGCCTAACCAAATTAAATCAATATAACCAAATATTGATTTTTTTAATCAGTAATTGCATTTTGATTTGATCGTTAACCATAACCATGAATAATCCTAGTTTACACTAATATAATATTTCACATCTTGTTAAATATTTTTAGCTTAATTTTTTTTAGTTATGTTGTTAATAATAAGTAAAAATAATTGTTACGTCCTCAATTTATTAATATTGAGTTTATATCTTTAAAATCATAGTGAGAAATTCTTATTAAAATCTTTCATTTAATATGAATAAAATAATAAATTTAAATATTATTTTCTTAATAAATATATCAAACTAAAATTCAGCTAGTAAAAACGAATGGAGTCAATAGTACCATGTTACTGTTACATATGTCTATATGTATAGTATTTTTTATAAATCAAGTTGTGTATGTTCTTGATTTAGTATTTAATTCAATTATAATACTGTATGAGATTAAGAAAAAAAGGTTAGGCACCTGGCACCAACAAAGAATAATCGATTCAAAGGAAAACGTAACGTCTATAAGAAAATAATAAGATCTCGTCACTCAAAAATACGAAGGAATTTATATCGACATGAAAAAAGGAGTATTAGCTTGCACTATTTATAACAATTATTAATCGATAGAATTGAATAAAGCTTGTTTATGAATTTATAATTTATAAAGAATAATTTTTTACACAATTATCATAAATCAAATAATGAAAATTTATATTAATTTAACTTAAACATCAACGCTAAAAAATAAATTTCCAGACTTTATTTTACACAGTTCCTTGTTCAATAATAGTTGATAACAAATATTGGGTCAAACATAGCCGTTACTAGAGTTGTTATGACCCACGATTTTAACGGGACAAAATCATGTCCAATTATTTTTCCGCTTAACGTGCCGGTCTTTTACCATAGTTTTCCCCTTCACACACCTAATAAATAGAACAATAATTTTTCTATTATATTATAAAATATATTTAAAATGATCGTGATTTAATACTTATTAGAAATTACTTAATTAATTAATTTAAATTATTTTTAAATATTATATAAATAAAATAAAATATTTATTTTTAATACCCGAATAAATAAATTGATAATGAATTTACCATTTTACTTCTATTAATTGATAAAATTTCAAAGTTAATTTACTCATTAATAAGGTTCTATCTTTTTCAAAAATATTTAGTCTTAATTTATAAAAAAAATGACAAGCGAAAAGGGTCAAAACGAAAAGTTAAAATTGCAAGTAAAAAAAGTTAAAAATTAGACAAGTAAAAAACGAAAAGTTAAAATTGCAAGTAAAGAAAGTTAAAAATTAGACAAGTAAAAAGAAAGAAAATAGCTTTTTTGTTATAAAGTATTTGTATTATAGTGAATGTCTATCATGTGGAGTCCTTTTAGGATATGATTAAAGAGTCCTACTACTTGGGGACCAAGTTAGATTTCTCCTATAAATAGAGTGCTCCTCTTCATTGTAAATTCATTCATTAACAGAAATAACAAGTCTTCTCTTCTCTTCTCTCTAGTTTCTTCTTCTTATTCTATAGTTTTATAACACGTTATCAGCACGAGACTCTAATTTCTCAAAAGTGAAGGTTAGATTTGAAGAATTGATAAAGGTATTATTTATTCTTTTGCTTTTAATTTTAATGGCCAATCTTACAAAACTAGAGTTCACTGCCCTCCAAAGTTCGGGCAGGAACTACCTCTCATGGGTGTTGGATGCTGAAATCCACCTTGATGCAATGGGTCTTGGAGACACCATAAAAGAAGAAAATAAGGCATCAAATCAAAACTGTGCACGAGCAATGATATTCTTGCGTCATCATCTTGACGAGATTCTGAAAATCGAATATCTGACAGTTAAGGATCCACTTGTTTGTGGAAAAACCTAAAAGAAAGATTTGACCACCTGAAGATGGTCATACATCCAAAGGCACGATATGATTGGATGCATCTAAGGCTACAAGACTTTAAGTCTATACATGAGTATAATTCTGCCATGTTTAGAATCACTTCTCAATTGAAATTATGGAGAAACGGTTAGTGAGATTGATATGATGGAAAAGACTCCACTTTCCATGCCTCGAATGTGCTCTTGCAGCAACAATATCGAGAGAAAGGTTTCAAAAAGTATTCTGAACTAATTTCTCATCTTCTTGTGGCCGAGCAAAATAATGATTTATTATTGAAAAATCATGAGAATTGACCTACTGGATCTGAACCACTTCATGAAGTGAATGAGGCGTACGCCCACCATGCTAGGCGTGGAAAAGGTCGCGGTCCTAATCGTGGACGTGGTCGTGGACGTGGACGTGGTCGTGGTCGTGATTATGGTCAAGAACGTAATTCTAATCTTGGCATTAATCATTCATCAAATAAAAAGGAAAAAAGAAAGGATGAGAAACGTGAAGCAACTAGGGAAGGTTGTTTTCGATGTGGTGGAAGAGGTCATTATGCACGTGATTGTCGTACTCCCAAACACTTGGTTGAGCTTTATCAAGAATCACTAAAGAAGAAAGAGAAAAATCCTGAGGCAAATTTTATCTCTGAAAATCAAGTTGACATCACGCACTTGGATGTAGCAGATTTCTTCGCACATCCTGAAGGAAAAATAGATCACTTAATTGGTGATGGTTCTGTGAACATGGAAGAGTGATATTTTTTTTTGTAGTATTTATTAATAAATTTCATGTAATGATAGTTGTTTGCATGAATATTAGTATTTTAAATTAGTTTAGTCGTTCATTAGCTTGTTCCTTAATTCTTAATAAAATAATACATATTTTTCATTGATTTATTTATATGATTCTAATATGATAGAGTTAGTCAAATATTAAACTTTATCACGTGTGTTATTATATTAGGTCTTTAACTTGATCTAATGTTAAAAAAACATGGAGTCTGTTATTAACTAGGATTAAATAATGGTTTTATTTTATTTTCTAACAACTCGTTTTGATTTAGAGGAAACAATAAATTAAGGCTCAATTTCTAATATTTAATCATTAATTTATTCCTTTGAACATATTGTACCCTTTTGACGACACTAATATTTATATATATTTATCTTGTGTATGTCATTTCATGTGAAGATATGGATAATTCTAAGAACATATTATCGAAATATGAAGATATTTGTTTGATTGATTCTGGTACAACACATACGATATTCAAAAATAAGAAATATTTTTCTCATTTAAGTATGAGTAAAATAAATGTTACTACAATTTTTGGTAGTACTAATATGATTGAGGGTTTTGGAAGAGCCATTGTAATTTTGCCCAAGGGAACTAAACTCATCATTAATAATGCTATGTTTTCTCCAAAATCTAAGAGAAACTTGTTGAGTTTTAAAGATATCCGTGAAAATGGTTATCATATCCAATCAATGGATGAAATAAATCTTGAATATCTTGGTATCACCAAGTATGTCTCTGGGCAGACATGTGTTATAGAAAAGTTCCCTGCTCTATCTTCTGGCTTGTATTGGACAAAAATTAGTGCAATTGAGGCACATTTTATAGTAAATAAGAAGTTTACTGATTCCAATACATTTGTACTTTGGCACGATCGTCTAGGACATCCTGGGTCAATAATGATGAGACGAATTATAGAAAATTCGAATGGACATCCACTAAAAGACCTAAAAGTTCTTTTAAATGATGAATTTTCTTGTACTGCTTGTTATCAAGGCAAGTTAATTGTGAGACCATCACCAATGAAAGTTAAGATTGAGTCCCCTGCGTTCTTGGAACGTATACATGGGGATATTTGTGGACCTATTCACCCACCTAGTGGGTCATTTAGATATTTTATGGTTCTAATAGATGCGTCTTCTAGATGGTCTCATGTGTGCCTATTGTCATCTCGTAACTTGGCATTTGCAAAATTATTGGCACAAATAATAAGGTTAAGGGCACACTTTCCTGATAATCAGATTAAGTCCATTCGTCTTGATAATGCTGCAGAGTTTTCATCCCAATCATTTAATGATTATTGTTTAGCGATTGGGATAAGAGTTGAACACTCCGTTGCTCATGTTCATACTCAGAATGGTCTCGCTGAATCATTGATTAAACGTTTGCAATTAATAGCAAGACCATTGCTTATGAAAACTAAGTTGCCCACTTCTGTGTGGGGACATGCAATTTTGCATGCTGCAACACTTATTCGTCTCAGACCGACAAGTTATCATAAGGTTTCTCCATTGCAATTGGTTATGGGTCAAGAACCTAATATATCCCATCTAAGAATTTTTGGAAGTGTTGTATATGTGCCTGTGGCACCACCAAACCGCACTAAGATGGGCTCTCAAAGAAGGTTAGGAATATATGTTGGGTTTGACTCCCTCCATTATTCGCTATCTTGAACCATTGACTGGAGACATGTTTACTGCTAGATTTGCAGATTGTCGGTTAGATGAGACAGTTTTCCAAAATTAGGGGGAGAGAGAATAGTGAAATAAAACGAGAAATTTTGTGGAAAAATTTATCATTGTCTCATCTTGATCCATGTTCTTCTACTTGCGAACAAGAAGTACAAAAATTATTCATCTGCAGAAAATTGCAAATCAAATGCCAGACGCATTTACAGATTTGAAAAGGATTACTAAATCACATATTCCTGCAGAGAATGTCCCAATTCGAATTGATGTCCCTAAAGGACCATCCACTAGTGTCATAGCTAATGAGTCAAAAACACACCTAAAGCGTGGTAGACCATTGGGGTCTAAGGATCAAAATCCTAGAAAAAGAAAGATTAAATGTCAAGATGACACTATGAAAGAATCTCATATGGAAGTTCAAAATTTGAATAAGTCAGATATTCATGAAAGAATCAATGAACTTGAAACCCAAAGAAATAATGAACTATCCATAAATTTAAGAGATGTTGAAACTAATATGAATCGATCAGAAATAGTGGTTGATTATGTCTTTGCATATAATGTTGCAACAAATATCATGCAAGATGATGAGGATCATGAACCTCAATCTGTAATAGAATGTCGACAACGAAATGATTGGCCAAAATGGCAAGAAGCAATTCAATCAGAGTTGAATTCACTTGCCAAGCGTGAAGTTTTTGGACCTATAGTTCAAACACCTAATGGTATTAAACCTGTTGGTTACAAATGGATTTTTGTGCGAAAAAGAAATGAGAAAAATGAAGTACAAAGGTATAAAGCACGCCTTGTGGCACAAGGATTTTCTCAAAGGCCTGGTGTCGACTATGAAGAGACATACTCACCCGTTATGGATGCAATAACATTGCGTTATCTCATTAGTTTCACAGTTCATGAGCAACTTGAAATGCATTTGATGGATGTGGTTACAGCCTACCTTTATGGATCACTTGATAATGAGATATACATGAAAATTCTGAAGGATTTGCGATTCCTAAATCATGTAATTTAAAATCTCGAGAAATGTATTCAATTAAATTGCAAAGATCATTATATGGTTTGAAGCAATCTGGGCGCATGTGGTATAACCGTCTTAGTGAGTATTTATTAAGAAGGTTATACAAATGATGCAATTTGTCCATGTGTCTTTATAAAGAAAACAATATCGGAATTTGTTGTACTTGCTGTTTATGTTGATGACATAAATCTTTTGGAACTCCAATAGAGCTTCAAAAGGCAATTGATTATTTAAAGAATGAATTTGAGATGAAAGATCTGGGAAGAACAAAATTATGTCTTGGTTTGCAAATTGAGCATTTGACAAATGGTATTTTTGTTCATCAATCTGCCTACACAGAAAAAGTGTTGAAAAGATTTTGTATGGATGAAGCGCATCCATTAAGTACTCCGATGGTTGTTCGTTCACTTGATGTGAATAAGGATCCATTCCGACCTCAAGAAAAGGATGAAGAAATTCTTGGTTCTGAAGTACCATATCTTAGTGCAATTGGTGCACTAATGTATCTTGCTAACACTACAAGGCCTGATATAGCTTTTGCTGTTAACTTGTTAGCAAGGTATAGTTCTGCTCCTACTAGGAGACATTGGAATGGGATCAAACACATTTTGCGATATCTTAAAGGGACAACTGATATGGGCTTATTTTATTCTGTTAATTGTAGCCCAAATCTTGTTGGTTATGCTGATGCAGGATATTTATCTGATCCACACAAAGCTCGATCCCAAACAGGCTATGTGTTTATATGTGGGGGGACTGCCATATCTTGGAGATCTACAAAGCAGTCCATCGTAGCCACTTCATCTAATCATGCTGAAATAATAGCTATTCATGAAGCAAGTAGAGAATGTGTGTGGTTAAGGTCTATGATACATCTCATTCGAGAGAAATGTGGTTTGAAATGTGATAAAGTACCCACCACTTTATATGAAGATAATGCAGCATGCATAGCACAACTTAAGGGAGGATTCATAAAAGGAGATAGAACAAAGCACATTTCACCGAAGCTTTTCTATACACATGAACTTCAAAAGAATGGTGATATAAATGTGCAACAAATTCGTTCAAGTGACAATGTGGCTGATCTATTCACCAAGTCTCTACCAACTGCAACTTTCAAGAAGATGGTGCACAAGCTTGGAATGCGAAGATTCAAGTCTCTGGATTAATGTTCTCATTAGGGGGAGTGAATACGCGCTGTACTCTTTTTCCCTTATGAGGTTTTGTCCCACTGGGTTTTCCTTGTAAGGTTTTTAATGAGGCAGCCTAGATGCGTATGAATAGATATGTGTACTCTTTTCCTTTACTAGAGTTTTCTTTTCTTAAAGTTTTTTTTATAAGGTTTTTGACGAGGCACATCATCTATGAATTAGACATTCAGGGGGAGTGTTATAAAGTATTTGTATTATAGTGAATGTCTATCACGTGGAGTCCTTTTAGGATATGATTAAAGAGTCCTACTACTTGGGGACCAAGTTAGATTTCTCCTATAAATAGAGTGCTCCTCTTCATTGTAAATTCATTTATTAAGAGAAATAACAAGTCTTCTCTTCTCTTCTCTCTAGTTTCTTCTTCTTATTCTATAGTTTTATAACATTTTTAATAATGATTTTAATAATCAAACTGAAGTGAGGTAATACCTATTTTTATTTGTAATTTTCTTAAAGTCATATTTAAAATATCCAAACACAATTGATTGAGGTTGAAAACTACCTAAAAGTCATTTCTTATAAACGTGTGTCTATCAAATGTATCTACAAATTAAATGTTTATAAACTTTTTATTTGATAAACGGAGCACAATTAAATCAAACCCTAGCTATTCCATTTAATTTAGGTTATTAGTTTACTATTATATACAATTTTCCCTATATTAAAACCCTTAGCACCCTTTTTAACTTTATTTTTATTACTTTTCCTGATTACTCAATGTATTAGAAAAATTACAAGATATTACTATATTCACGAGTAATGACATTCTTTCTACCAAAAAAAAAAAAAAAGACTAGTCTAGAAAGGATTTACCTAATACCATTTTTAATTGAAAGTAAAAACTGAACGATTTTTAATTCATCTATCATTATGATCAAACAACACTGAGTCTTTGTCTACTATTTAAGTGCAACTTTTGGGGTTTTTAAGTTTATAGGATTTTGAAAGTTTAATTAAACAAGTATAAAAGTAGCATTAATAAACAGAATAACCAGAAGCTTAAAAACATACTATTTGCACACTCTCTCTAGTTTAAAAGGCAGACATGATTTTTAGAAATAGACAAAAATCAATTAATTATTGTAGTCTTTTGAAGTAAAAACAATTACACAAAGGTTTTTTTAAAATAAATAAATAGATCAATCACTTCACTTTCGAAATAAAATTTACTTTATCTTTTCACTTTTACTTATCTATTATATTATTATTATGCAATCTATTAAATCGATACTATTGATAACAAAACTTTATAGAAATAGTAAAATTTCAAAGTTTAAACTCATAGGGAAGAACATAAATTAATTAACAAAAATTAATGACGGTAAAACATACCAGAATCTGTAACAATCGTAGAAAGGAAAGAAAATTAATCCCACTACATGCACAGTCTCCACTTAAGAAAATTATTTCCCTCTAGTATCCGAGTTCTCCCAGGATAGAACGATTTTATTCACTAGCGTATTGATACCCTAAATAATGGTATCAGTTAGCCACTCAACGGCAATTAAGTACAAGAATAAATTTGTGCAGAAGAAAAAGAAGTTCAACAATTATCCTAAGTAAAAAATCTAAGGAATCAAAAGTATTTATAGCCAAGAAGCACTGTAATCTGAAAGTTGCAACATAACAGTCATCTTCGACGATGAAAAAATCAATAAAATGGGAAAAATGTTTTAAAACACGAGCGCACGGATCTGAGTTGGGTCTGGTCGTTTCGGCTAATTATTTAAATGATTAAACTGTTTTGTCCTTTTAATTAATTAAACAAATAATTAAATAAATAATTAAAACAAACTTTGTCCAAAAATAATCTCATGATCGATAATTTTCCAAAGCCGAAGTCGAGCAAGCAACGATGACGGCGTGATGGGGTCCCTCTTTCCGACCGTTTTAATAACTAGTAGAAGTGTTTCTCTATTTAAACACTTCAACTTTACTTTCCACCACCAATGAGAGAGAACTGTCTTTTTACTAAAACATAAGAGATTCTTTCTAATTCCTCTTTTCATCTTCCCTCAATTTCTTATTAATTCTTGCTATATATCCAACAATTATAAATAATCTTTCCTTTTTATTTGTTCAATTTAATATATAAAGAGAATTTTTTTCTTCTTATTTTATCCTTAGTATTAACTATTTATTCTTTGAATTATTTTGAAAACGAACACTTATTTAATTGGAGATCTAATGTACCGACTAGACTAGTCATCATCATATGGTTAGGACCGTAATATCCTTATTAGAGCTCCCATAACACGTTGAAGTAGTATTAACTAAAAATGGTGAGGTTATAGAACTAATGTCACTTGACTTTTTTTGATGAGTCGTTTGTTTTTGTTCCATTAGGAGGCGACCTAGTGGTCTAGACCTCCGTGGAGACTCTTAATTATGAGACTCTGTAGAGAAGTTAAAGCTAGCAGTGTGATGTTTGCCTTATCGATTTTGATGTTTTGATATTTTTTGATAAAAAAGTGTGTTATAAAATGAGGATAGGTTCTATTTTTCTCTCGAACTACTGTTTCATTTCAGAGTGTCTTTGTTGCAGCGATGGGGCTTCATCAAAAAGAGATTGTCATAGCAAGTTGGGACTTGCCGTAGCGAGGGGTACACTAAGGAAAGAGGTTTGTCATGGTTAAGTATAATTTGCTACATTGGCTTCGCTACAACGGATGAACGAGACGAGATGCACACTTTAAATCATCTTTCACAAGTCTTCCCCCATAACATAGGGCTTGTTTGACTATCCAATATGAAATACTGATATAATGAGATGAAAATGAAGTTTTATTTGGACATGCGATTTGAAGTTTTTGTGTTGTATATTTTCTCATTAACACAAGAAATTTACAAGCTGTAAAACTATTAAAATAGTCTCAATTATTTATTCAATCTAACCAAATAAACAAAAAATTATAAAATTGCATAATAAGAGTGTGTTTGGTATGAAGGAAAATGTTTTCCAATTTTTCCATGTTTGGTTGGGACAAAAGTTTCGGAAAATGTTTTCCAAATCAACTCATTTTCCTCAAAATTAAGGAAAATGACTCCCCTTCAAAAATTAAGGAAAACATTTTCTATAACTCTCCTCCAATTTCAAATTATATTTTTTTTGGGAAAACATCAATTTAAATAAAATTTTCAATTTCGAAATTTATTTTTTCACCTGATCCTTGACCTTCCCCCACCGGACAGCCTCCACCCCCCAACCCCCCCCTCCCCAAAACATTAATTTTGCTTTTTAAAAATATTTTCAACTTCAAATTTTTATTTTTAAACTCTACCCTCCCCCCTCCCGGCCAGCCCCCTACCAGCCCCCCCCACCCCAATCCCCAAAAAAATTAATTTTGTTTTTAAAAATACTATCAACTTCGAATTTTTATTTTTTCACTCCTATCCCCTCCCCACCCCTCCCCCTCCCTGCCGCCACGCCACCCCCCACCACCACCCAAAAAATAATAATTTTGATTTGAAAAATATTTTCAATGTCATAAATTATTTTTACTCTAATAAAAATAAAAGATGTCTCTCAAAAACATTTTTCATTTATAAATCAAACAGTAATAATCATTTTCATAAAATATTTTTTACACACTAACCAAACATGAGAAAATAAGTCCAAAATCTACTTGTTTTCCAGGAAAACATTTTCCTCCATACCAAACACACCCTAAATTATTACAAAGCCATTATGGTCAATTTTTTCACTCAGTATAGATGAAAACACTAGCTCTTTTTATCAAACATTAGAGTAATAGTAATAAATTTGATGGATAAATAAATTTGATAAAAATAATGAATTAAAATATAAATGATAAAATAGGAAATGATTTAAAGTATTAATAAATTTTATGTTGGTGAGAATGATAAATTTTAAAAAGTAATGATATTATTATAAATTCATTTTATGTAATGACCGGTTCTGTCGTTATTGTACAGCAAACGGGAAAAAATTTGGGGTCGAATTTTTTTTGTAGTATTTGAATTTTCCCAACCTAGTCGAGATTTGGACGGAATCGGAGTCTTTAAGGTGTGGGAAAAATCTAATAACAATCCGGTGAATCGTTTATGATTTTGATTGCATGAGTAATTAGATAACTCGCTAAGAAATCCATGCGACTTTACGGAATTGAATTCGGGCTAGTAGAACACTTGAAATTGATCTTGGCGTCGAAGATTTTTTGAAGTGTCGTTGTTTAGAGGTGTTTGGTGAAATGGGAATCAAAATCCTTGAGATAGCTCTCTGTCTCAGGAATCCCGCCTTGACAGACCGTTGTGGCGGGATGAATGCAACTGTGGCGGGTGAGACGCAACTTAATATCCTTAACACACCCCCAAAACAATTTTATTTGACACTTTTCAATCTTTAAAGCTAAGGAACAAACCCCAAGCACTCCTATTCGTTTTTCACCATTCTTGAGGCTAAAAGTAAGATTTATTCGTCGAATCTATTTTTTGATCCGTAGAACGTAATAAAATGAGTTAATATTGATGGGGAAGAGTTTTGTTATAGATTCTATGGTGGAACCCTAAATTAGATAATTGGGACCATGAGTTTGTTCCAGGGTTCATAGAATAGCTAGTAATCTGGATAATTAATAATTGTTCAATGATTCTCGTATTACATTGATTGTTTGTATAATAAGAACAAGCGAAAAAAAACGTAAAGGGAAGGATCAAGTTTCTTAGGATTTCAAGATCGTTTCGAGGTAGGTGATGGTTGTGATTCTATGATTGTGTAATGTATTCTTGTTATTGCTTCATTATGATGCATATATGTATGTGAAGTTGCATTGTTGAATTCATAGCTGCTGAAAATGAGACAGATGAATGATTATATGCCATGAATCACTCTTGATTGTATGACTTCAAAGCATACGTGTGTTTTTGATCGTGGTGTGTTGATGGATCAGATTGCCATGTTCCGACATAGCTAACTGGATCAATTGTCATGTTCTGACATAAAATGGGATCGAATTGCTACATTTCGCTATAACTATGAAATTAGTTACCACGTTCTGGTGCAGTAACAATTTGGGTTTAGGTTCCATGAGAGGACCAACTACTTATGATAAATGTATATTGTTGAAGCATGTGATACTCAATGTCATATATGTTTGCATGGTTATATTGTTGTATTAACTTGTTTATGTTGCACTTAGTGGGATAGTCATGTGATCCTACTAATATACAGTGTTTGTATACTGATACTGCACTTGCTCTTATTTTTGTTGAGTACAAGGCATTTCCGGCGGCTATTGACAAACATCGCTTAGAAGATCTGTGATTGTTGCTTTCGAATTCAAGGGTGAGATAACATCTTCCAGGCTACTTTGGATTCTCTTTGGGTCTAGGTCCACATTTCGGACTTGGACTAGTTCTTAGATGTTTTATGATAGTTCGGATTACGACCCTTCTTGTTTTAGACTTGATTATCGTATAGAAGTTTTGGTACATTGACTTTAAGGTTCTAGGTTGTTTACTTTCGCATTTGTTTAGGTAGTTCTTTTGAATCCTTGTTGAAGTTTATGCAAACTTCTTATTTAGCTTATTTAACTTGCTTGCGTAACATAATTTTTTATTTTTATTTTTATAAATTTTTATAATTTGGTTTAGATTAAAGATGTGGATATGGGTCAAATGGGTAGAAATTTTTTTGGTGAATTGAAATTTAAATTTATCTAATAGAAAGATGTCTAGTAATAATTGAAAGAACGAAGAAAGAATCAAATTGTAGAGATACAATTGAATTTAATAAGGTGTGATATAAAAGTGAACCTTGGAATTTCTGAAAAATTTTAGTAACTCTATTGATTAATTATCTAAAATTTTAATTTATTCATGACAACTTGATAGTCTATTAAACATTGATATTGGGAGATAAGAAATACTTATTTTGAGAAAAAATATTTTTGTAGAAAAGTTAAGTGTTCGATAAATTAGTAAAAGTGCTTTTAAATAAAAGCATAATTTTTTTTTATGTTATTTGTAAGAAGCAAAATATTTTTGCTTACTAAAAAGACAAAATTAGAATAAAAAATTATTTTATTCAAGATTAAAATATCTCTTTCGTATATACATATTTATTAATATATCTCTTATTAATTAACTAGCATATCTCATAATTTGGTTAACTTTCATTTAAAAATTTTATTTTTTAATTGTTAGATAAAAAAATTTTCTATTTATTTATGTTAATATATTATTAATTTATATTTTCCATATAAGTAGACAAAATTAGAAAAAAAGATGAAGAACAATATTTTGTAAGGTTAGAAAGGGAAAAAAAACAATTAAAATTTTCATCTCTCCTCAAAAAAGTATAATATTGATTAAAAATTTAAATATATACATTTAATTTAATAAAATAAAAGTTTAATTAATTTTTTATAATAATATTTAAAATAATCTTTCTTTATAAAGTGATCTTAATAAAAACAATTTTTTTCTAGGTTCTCAATCTTTAATAAAGCTAAAGCCACTTTCTTTTCCAATTTCTTTAATTGATTCTTTTTAATTTCTTTTAGCTGCGTAACAGACTGGAAATTCAGAGTTAAAAATAAGAAAAATTATAGTAACTCAAATTGCAATTAAAATCCGTGAATCATAGTTGTCATTTTCCAAGAAAAACCAAAACAATCACTAAGACCAAAATTAGTGTACTATGATCTCAATAAAAAATAATTCATTTAAGATTTGGAGGAATTTAAAATTTTGTCCTTAGCCAAAAAAATTCTTTCTGAATTGTTTTAGAAAAATTTCCTTATTTGTATAATGTCCTGTCTATATCACTATGTATCTACTTTTTTATGTCACAAATTATGGGCAATTTCTTTGAGGAAATTAAAACAACTTTTTCCTACTAGACATGGACATGGTAGATTAGGACATTTGCCAATTTAAGCTTTTCTATGCCTTCATTTCTTCTAGTACTAATTTTATTTTTGATCCTTCAAATTATTAACTCCACATGTATTGTATAAATATAGAATAGAATTGTTTTATTCATCTTATTAATTTTCGAATGCCCTCTATAATATTTAGTAATTCTTTCATCATCAAATCATGATTAGTAAATATTTCCTTGCATTTCAATATATTATTTAAATATATAGTAGATTAATTTTATTTTAACGTCGAAATTTAAAATAGACGTAGAACATTAAGGAGAAAATAAAAGATACTCCAAATTAATATCAGTAAAGGCAAATAGATAGACCAATTAAAAAGTGCTATATTAGTAGCTAGCTACTTTGCATTCAAGCTGCAATGTGATAATGCAATGTTCCTAACCTTTTGTTCAAAGAGGATGATGAATTATGAAAGTGAAAGAAAACTAAGAGCTACTATTTATTAGTCAAAATTTAAAAAGTCAGGATTTTGATCTTATGACTTCTGATTTATTTGTGTGATCTTAACTTTAAACAAATAGTTAAAATATCTTCTTAATTTTATCAAATATAATAAAAATTATTTTAAAATTAGGAAAAAGAGTCTGATATACCCTTTAATTTTGTCATTTAGAATTGATGTACTCCTTGTTATGACTTGTATATACCCATACATATAAGCAAATGACTCATATATACCCTTTTCCTCTAACGAAAATGAAAAAAATAATAAATTTAATCTAATTTTTTTTCTAAAAAATATAATCCCACATGAGTAATTTTATCATAGTCAAACATACATTTTTGACTTTTTTTTTGTTTCAATAACTAATTTAGAATTATTATTTTGATAATCAAATTTATTTATATTTCACTAATATTCTTGTAAAACTTATTATAGATGACCATATTTTATTCTTCGAATACAAAAATTAAATTACATTATAGATAAAAAGAATAGTTAATTTTTTTTCTTCTTTTAAACTAAGGAATGAAAGAAAAAAAAATAAGAATAAGAAACTCAAATAATTATAATAAAAGAAGTCAAAAAATAATTTTTATATGAAAAAAGTTAAAATATACCTTGAACTTTGATTGAAGAATCATATATACCCATAAATAATTTTTAAAAAACATTAAAAGTAAAAAATATAAACTTAGAACTAATTTTTCAACTTCCATTAAATAAAGGATATATGTAAGTTCATTTTGTAACGGCAGGGGTATATGTGAACCGTTTGTATAACGATAAGGGCATATATGAGTCACTTTCATAATGAGGGGTATATCACCACCAAATGACAAAGTTGAGGGGTATATCAGACTCTTTTCTCTTAAAACTATTCTAACATGAAATAACTTAATTCCACCTGATTCGAAATCAAATAAAAAGAACATATAGAATTCATAATCTTGGAAATCCAAAGAATAATAGGTAATATAGTAAATGTATACTTTTTTGAATAGTCTTTTATCTAAATAAATAAAGAAAAAGAAATGATGGTGATTACTGATCTTTATGTGAAACATGCAATGATGAATGAATTCTTTATCTCCTTAATATAATTATGTAAGTGCCACACCTTGTTATATTTTATGCAACATTCTTTCAATGAAAAGTTTAAAGGAAAAGATGCTTGTTTTTCAATTTGGTAATCACAATTCATAATATATATAAATACCAAAAGTTAATCATTTTCTATCCACGCTTTTCTATAATTTTTTAAATTAATGATAATGTCATTGTCTAGAATATTAACCAATTAATTTATTCATATAATGTACTATTAAGATATGAAATTGATAATTAATTATTTGCAGTGTTGGAGTCAGAATTTTTTTAAAGTGTGTCCAGAAATAACAATTTGTTATGTTAAAGATATCAAAAATAGGTTATTTAATTATTTCGTATATCATTTTTTGTGTATATACGTTAATTTTTTTTTTCGACGAAGGATATCCAATTGGACATCCTTGACAGTATATGGCTATGCCGCTAATTATTTGAAATAAATAATGGTTTGTAAGAGTTAAGACGAGTAAAAAGAAGAAAAAATAAAATGCGACAAAGAAGTCTTATTTGATTAATGAAGTAAAATAAGTACATAGTAATATAGTTTTATTTCAAAATAGAAAAAACAAAGTACATAATTTTTTTTTCTCGCTAGAAGTAAAGTGAGTAAATAAGCTATGATCAACGCATGCATTTACAAGTCAAATATACAGCTTTTTTCCAAATATATTTTTCTATATTTTAAGTTTTTTATTATAATTTTAAATCTACATTATCCTAAAAAAGATTTTGTTTCATTTTAAATAACTTAATTTTATTTTTTATCCATTTAAAAAGAATGATACATTTCCATATTGAATACTAATTAATTTAAAAAAGCTTATTTTATCCTAAATGAATAATTTATAACTATACAAATATCCATCATTAATTTAAAAATCTTTTCTTCATTTTAGAAACCTTTGCTAAATCAAACTAACCATATAAATTAGAATACAACTAACTATTTTCACATAAACCATATTATTCTGTCTATTATTTCACTTTTAATAACATAATTTTATAATCATAGTAATATATTTCACATTCACATGTTATTTCTTTTTTAAGATAAAGAAATTTCTATTCAAAAGGAAAATATCCACAAAATCATGAGAAAATAGATAAAAATGTTACATTTGTTAACTCAATCAATCAAAATCATATTAATTAAATAAATAAAAATTATCCGATTAGGTAGAGTAAAAAAAGGAGATTGGGTGGTAAAACACTACTGGAAAGCGCACTAAAGACAGTGGCACTAACGTAATAAGGTCAAATTTGAAGCCTTTATAATAAAGATAGTGGTAATATAAACCCGACAGTAGTCCTCCATAACTCCTTCGATCCTCTCTCTCAGTCGCATTTACCGGCGACTGTCTCCTCTTCTGTTCTTGCTTTTCCGATGGGTTCTCTTTTCTGTTTCTCTCTCATTGCTTTTCTCCTTGTTCTTCACCCATGTTTCGCAAAGAAAACTTACATTGTTCATGTGAAACATCAACAAAAGCCGCCTTCTTATTCTACTCATCATGATTGGTACGATGCTCAGTTGAAATCTCTTTCTTCTTCTTCCAACTTTGAATCTCTTCTTTACTCTTACGATACTGCTTATCCTGGATTTGCTGCTTCTCTTGACCCCCATGAGGCTGAATTGCTCCGACAGTCTGATGATGTGGTTGGGGTGTATGAGGATACTGTTTATACACTTCATACTACTCGGACCCCTGAGTTTCTTGGGTTAGATAATCAGTTGGGGGTTTGGGCTGGGCATACTCAACAAGAGCTTAACAGTGCTGCTCAGGATGTTATTATTGGAGTGCTTGATACCGGTGTTTGGCCAGAATCTAAGAGTTTTAGTGATGTGGGTATGCCTGATGTGCCGTCCAGATGGCGTGGGGAATGTGAATCTGGACCTGATTTCGATCCAAAGGTACATTGTAACAAGAAACTGGTTGGTGCGAGATTTTTCGCTAAAGGTTACCGTATGTCGTCTTCTAGTTCATTTACGAATCAACCCAGACAGCCTGAATCGCCTCGGGATCAGGACGGTCATGGCACCCATACAGCCAGTACCGCCGCTGGTTCACCAGTGGGTAACGCTAGCCTTTTTGGTTATGCTAGTGGAATCGCTCGTGGTATGGCTCCTCGTGCCCGTGTAGCTACTTACAAGGTGTGTTGGCCTACTGGTTGTTTTGGGTCTGATATTCTTGCAGGTATGGACCGTGCTATTTTGGATGGGGTTGATGTGTTATCTTTATCTTTGGGTGGTGGATCAGGTCCTTATTATCGTGATACCATTGCTATTGGTGGTTTCTCTGCTATGGAGAAAGGAATTGTTGTGTCGTGTTCTGCAGGTAACAGCGGTCCTGCTAAGGCTTCACTTGCAAATACAGCTCCATGGATTATGACTGTTGGTGCTGGTACCATAGACCGTGATTTCCCTGCTTATGCTGTTTTAGGTAATGGCAAAAAGATTACTGGTGTGTCTTTATACAGTGGTAAAGGTATGGGTAAAAAGCTAGTTAGCTTAGTTTACAACACAGATAGTAGCTCTAGCCTTTGCTTGCCTGGTTCCCTAAACCCTAAAGATGTTCGTGGGAAGATAGTGGTATGTGACAGAGGGACTAATGCTAGAGTAGAAAAGGGTCTAGTGGTTAAAGAAGCTGGTGGGGTTGGGATGATATTGGCCAACACCGTCGAGAGTGGTGAGGAGCTGGTGGCAGACAGTCATTTGTTGCCGGCGGTGGCTGTTGGGAGGAAATTGGGAAATGTGATTAGGCAGTATGTGAAGAGTGAGAAGAATCCGACTGCGGTGCTCAGCTTTGGAGGTACGGTTGTGAACGTTAAGCCATCGCCTGTAGTGGCAGCGTTTAGCTCAAGAGGGCCTAATACAGTGACTCCACAGATATTGAAGCCTGATTTAATTGGACCTGGAGTTAACATATTGGCAGCTTGGTCTGAGGCTATTGGCCCTACTGGCCTTGAGAAAGATACCAGGAGGACCAAGTTCAACATCATGTCTGGTAAGTATCACCAACGGATACTTCCTTTATCTATTCGTGTGTAGTTTAATTAAATACTAGATCCATCAATTGCAACATTTTACAATTGGTATAGTGATAGTCTGTCTTTCATTATACCATGATCCCACTCTCCCTGTGTTAGATTGTTCAAAAATAAGAAGCATAAAGGTCGTAAACTTGTAATGGATTTAACATCATCATATGGACCTACCTGAATCAGTTCATTAGCTGGAGATAATGTGATGTACTTTTTATAAAAATCTGACACACAATACACTCATTTGAATTTTATAGTATTTGATCTTGTTTTATATTGAACTCTATTGCAGGTACATCCATGTCCTGTCCTCATATCAGTGGATTGGCTGCACTGCTGAAAGCAGCACATCCTGAATGGAGTCCAAGTGCAATCAAATCTGCACTTATGACAACTGCCTATAATCGCGACACCACTAACTCCCCTCTTCGTGATGCCGAAGGTGATCAACTCTCCACTCCATGGGCTCATGGAGCAGGTCATGTTGATCCTCACAAGGCACTCTCCCCGGGTCTTGTCTATGATATTAGGCCTAAGGAGTACATCAAGTTCTTATGCTCGTTGGACTATGAGATGGAACACATACAAGCCATTGTCAAGCGCCCAAATGTCACTTGTGCTAAGAAATTTTCAGATCCTGGGCAGATCAACTACCCATCGTTTGCAGTTTTGTTTGGCAAATCAAGGGTTGTTCGTTACACCCGTACCTTGACCAATGTGGGAGCTGCAGGCTCTACCTATGAGGTAGTCATTGATGCTCCCCCATCTGTTACTGTGACTGTGAAGCCATCAAAGCTTGTATTCAAAAAGGTAGGAGAGAGGCTGCGATACACAGTCACATTTGTGTCAAAGAAGGGTGTTAGCACGATGAGCAAGACTACATTTGGTTCGATATCATGGAATAATGCTCAAAACCAAGTTAGAAGTCCAGTTTCATATTCGTGGTCACAATTATTTAACTGAAAGGTTGTTCCTTCAATCTAATGTATGGTTTTCCCTTTTTGAATTACCAGCAAAAATTGTGGTAATCAGATGCTGCAAATGGAAGTGTTTTTTTTAGCAATCTGAGTGATAGGGTTCCTCCAAAAATTTTAGTTTTATGCAATGCAATTATAGCCCTTGCTTGTATGATATCATGTGAGGTAATGTATTTATTACATGTCAAGAAAATTCTTAATAGTGTTGGGTAAAAGCAATTAAAACACTAAGGACAAAATCTCTCTCAGTGAACTTCAAGGCCAAAAACACCCACTATATTAATAATAGAGTTATAGACTGAGCCTCAATCTGCAGCTGCAGTCTCAACCAACGAACAAAACACTGAAAGAAAATCACCCAAAAATGCAGCTACAGAAAATGTGGTTTTCTAATTGAACAGAAAATGGGCTCCAGTGACAGGAACTGAAAATAGAGGGGACATCAATGCTTTAAAGGGAAAAAAAAAAGAAAAGATTTAACTAGTTCTCCCAAATGAGTTATGATGTATGGAGTGTATAAAATATAGGAATAGGAAATACTAAGCAAATAGCTCTTATAATGAAAATATTACAAGCATATATAGCTCCTTGCTTTCTTTCATAGCCCCCTAAATAATTACATTATATACTCCCTCAAACATTGGCTCATTAAAAATAAACTTTCAAAAACATCAATTTCATGTCCACTTGAACAAATTAGAAAATTCAATTTTGATCAATTCTTCACGATTCTCATTGTAATTTGATCGTGGGATGTAAAATGAAGTTATGCCACAAACTTTGCAGACTGTGTGAGTACCGAATATATAGGCCTTTGAGTCCCCGAGAAGTTCAAATAAAGTCTCATGGAACAGTCATAGCAGTCGCAACAATGCTAGATGCTAACTCTTTTACAGTGACAGCCACCGGTATGTAGTACCAAATCCAAATCCATTCTTCAGAATTCTCTATCATATATTAGTGTTTCATCTTTCAATGAAGATTTCATGGAACAATTTCATACTTATGCAAACAACAAATCGAAAGATTGAACATACTCTGGCGTATCTTGCCTCCGATATTGGAAAACTGGAGATATCATTGAGATTTCTTTTATTCAAAACTAACTTAGTAAGTGATACTCAAAAGGTATATATACAAGATGGGTATCATTGAAGTTTCTCTTATTCATAACTAACTTAGTAAGTATATATATCTACAAGATTGCAATCATTGGGATTTTCATTTTCATAACTATCTTAGTAAGTGATACTAAAATAGTATATATCTACAAAATTTGTATCACTAAGGTTTTCCTTGTTCATAACTAACTTAATAAGTGATAATAAAATAGTATATATCTACAAGATTGGTATCATTCACGTTTCTCTTGTTCATAACTAACTTAGTAAGTGAGACAAAAAAGATATATATACCTATATGATTGGTATCTTTGAGGTTTCTCTTGTTCATAACTAACTTAGTAAGCGATACTAAAATAGTATTCATCTATATGACTGGTAATATTAACTTTCTCTTGTTTATAACTAACTTAGTACGTGATACCAAAAGATACCTATACCTATAGGAATGTTATCATTAGAGTTTCTCTTGCTCATAACTAACTTAGTAAGTTATACTATATGAGGTTTTTCTTGTTCATATATATATACTAGATGGGGGAGGCCCGTGGCAAGCACGGCTCAATAGTCAAAATATCAGTATTAATGAATCATTGATGATAGTTGTTGCAGAAGATGGATAATGTGATATGTTATATACTATTAGAGATATTCAAAATATATGTACAACTGATATTGGACATCAAGATGATCCATATTAACTAAGGTAATAAAATTAATTTTTTTTTTACATATGAGATCAACATGTGATTGTTTATCATATCATATGTAGAGGATGCTGCTGTTCATTTTTAGTTGCTGATTTTCTTCATCATTCCCAAAACCATAGCATAGGGAGTTGTTAGGGGTTCCTGAGAAAATTGTTAGTGTTAGTAAATTTAGAAAGTTGAGTTGTTAATGATAAAAGTGAAACCGTTCGAAAAGTATATATGACAAAAAAAATATGGGATATAATATTACCAGCGAAGCTAAATAACGAAGGCTTCACAAAAAGTTAACTGATTCATTTCCTTGACAAAAAGTTAACTGATTCATTTCATTCTCCCTATTGAGCAAACTTGAATCGACTGAGAATCCAAAAACTTCATTAAGCAAAAGTCACAAAATCAAGTGAGGAAGTTCCTGTAATTAGACAAATTAAGGTATGTTAAAAAGTGAAAGTACAATATTCAAATTCATATCAGCTGGATGTTGTCATTGTCCTGTATGTAAATAGGCAATAACACATGAGATAATTGGCAGAAATAAAGTCAGGATCATTAGCAATACATAAGTCGATTATACTATAACAAAAGAAATCATTTGCAAGTATGTAGAGGAAAACAACTGGACATAGAATTTTACTAAAATGAGGGTTGTCTTAAAGTAAAACTATATAGAACACATCAGTCAACATTTATGACTATATAATATATACAAATATTGAACATCTTACTTCTGTCAAGGTTTGACAGGAATGAAAAATTCTGTTGATTTCCATTATCTGTAAGCACCATATTTGACACAAACATATCAAAGTTTTAAAGAGTGGTGAACAAAAAATATTAGAAGGATATAAGATGGTTTAGCAGAAGTACGCTTACATCCACAACAAGATAAAATACATTAACAAAAGCTGATATATTGTCAAATCCTAATGAACTGTAATTATTGAGAAATATCATCTACCATGTCTCCTACATCAAAACATTAATTCTGAAAGCATCTATTGTTTACAAAAGACATGAATTTTTGGAGTAACAATTGAAGTCCAAACCTTGAAATAATATTACACCATGTCACCAATGTAAGCCAAACAAATTCAAACAGGGGTAGTTATAAGAGTTTCTCCTCAATGGAGATGTCAAATGAACAAATTCCTCTACTAAGGTGTCTTTGAGCTATAAAGCTTGTTATCAGTGATGTCAAAGACCTAAGACCTCTCTTAGGAATTAAGTCATATAGATTGTACGCCAAAGAAAATCTTCACATTCAAATAGAAATTAAGTGAAGAAGAAACACATAAATGTAAATCTAGTTATATATCTTATACCATACGTCTTGTTGGGAAAGACAAGGCACTAACAAAGAATGCCTAACAGGATAACAACGGAAGAATACCCAAGTCTATACTTTCCCTTCTCGATTTGAACCACGAGAAGACAAACAACCACAAGCAATATGATAGTAAGGCAGCAAGTAATTCAACCAAACAAATATAACAAGGCAATAATAAACCAATCACACAAGACACCAAGATTTACGTGGAAAACCCTTCGATGTGAAGAGTAAAAAACCACGGGACCAAAAGCTCCACTATAATCACCAAGAGTTACAATATTTTTCTCCAAAATTGTCCACAAAACAAGTGCCAAACAACGAGCAACAACAAAATAACATTGCACCAAATCTAGAGAATTAAAGGAGCAAAATATCAATTTCGCAGCTACTGTTCACGACAACAAAACTGAAGCTGCAGGTCACCAAATCCAACTCTGCCAGTTCCTAATCAAAGATTGAGATGAATATAATATGCTGTCCAAAAATCAGCTCAATTGGACTAGAAACGAAGCGGGAATCGCAATTGGAAGTTGGCTGTTAGGGCTGAATTTTGACTGCGAAAACTGCCCTCTTTCTCTCTTTTTGGCTGCTGAAAAAACTCTCTGTGTATATGAAAATAAGACCTAAATAGGCTTATATTTGCCTCAATTTCAGTTTCCGTCTCCGTTCTTCTCCTTCGATCGAAGCAGCTCCATTGTTGACAATTCAAAAAATTGATCAAGCTATTGAAGATTTTAAGCAAGCAAGCAAGATAAATTTGTTTTTAGAGATAGAAATAAGAGGTAATTCTGATTGTGTTTTTGATTTTGTCGATAATGGTGTTTAAAATTCAAATTTTGTTTTTCAATTTCATCAAATCAGTTGAATGTATATTGAGATGTGAATTTATGTCTGTAATTGATTTGATTAGTTAATGTGAATTACAAAAAAAATTGTGAAAAAATGTTGTTAATTTGAAATTACTGATCTGAGATTTGCTCCAATTCATAGAATTGTTTGAATTTGAAACTGTATAAGTGTTTAAGTGTATTAGATTGTTGTTTGTATGTTCGAATCTATCATATTTAGTGTTATTTTGTAAATTGTATAATTGAATGGAACTGTTGTCTATTACATACGAATTTGTCCATTGTATTCATGTACTTTTTAGTTGTTGCTATTGAATTGTATACTTCTATAAAGCTATAATTTTGTGTATACAGAGATTTTTTTTTGTATAATTTGAAAATGTGTATAATCTTAAAAATGAAGTTTCTATAATATGTATAAGTACATATTATGTTTGTTACTGCATTTATTTAGCTGATAACTGTATATGTATATAATTTGATTTTGTATACAGAAATTCTGAAAATGGCTTCACTGGCTATATTGGTTAAGCATTCTGGTAGATGGGATAATGACAATTGTTACGTTGATTATACAATTGATAGGATGATTTTTAAAGAAAGTTCATCGTATAATGATTTGTATAATGTCATTGCAATGTAACTAAGGATTGATACGAATGTGAATAACCTCAAAATTGAGTATAATATTGAAGAAGACAAGACACCCATGTTGATTCACAACGACATGGGTGTTAGAGTGTATATTATGCTTAAAAAGTCTGAAAATGAGTTCAACAAGTATCCACTGTATTAGCAAACTGCCTAGTATAATTGTAACCAATGAACGGTGTGGAAGTTCAAATCAGGATAGCGATACGGTAACATCTATCAACATCAATGAAAATGATGAATTTGATAAAAGGCAGCTGAGTATTGGTGAGTTGGTAGAGCCGCTTCATATTTTGTGGTCAGGGAGCTGCGATGAAGTTATTTCAGATCCTTGTAATAAGTTTGTGGATGTAGACCAAGTGTATAAGACCAAAGACATATTGAAATCTGTGATGGAAAAATATGCAATTGAAAAAAGATTTCAATATAGAACAGTGAGGTCAAACGCAATCAGGTACCTGCTTTATACATACAAATATGTAATTGTATAAGTTGTTTTAATTATTTGTATATTGATGTGTTGTGTTGTTTTTGCTAATGTAGTTATACACTGGAGTGTATTTCTGATGAATGTGAATGGTTAATGAAAACATCTAATGTCAACAAGTCTGGTATGTTTAGAATAAGAGCATTTAATACATACTATACTTGTCCTTTGAAGGATAAAGTGTATTCACAAAAACATGCCACAAGCATGCTGATTGGAGGGATCATTAAACCCAAACTTGTTGATCACAAGAGAAATTATACACCTTCTGATATTCGCAGTGATGTAAAGATATATTTGGGAGTTGATGTAAATTACTCGTTGGCTTGGAGGGCTAGAGAAAAGGCTCTAGTTGCATTGAGGGGGACTGTAGCTGCCTTACAGCAAGCTTCCAGCATATTTTGTATATGATGACTATAACATATCCAGGCTCGCATATA
>JAKWIY010003058.1:54925306-54979390 GCA_027704805.1 Solanum corneliomulleri
ATGAGGCATCCATGCGGGGAGCTATAGTAGCCGCATGTCGTATCTCTGAAACCGGAGGTGTTGGTGCAGAAACCACTGGAGGTGCCTGACCCTGATCGGATAACCCGCTAAGATAAGCAAGTACCTGGTTGATCATCTCTGGGGTAGGTTGGGGTGGCATTTCCTCATGTTGCACTTGTTCAGTCTCTCCTTCCTCACCCTGTCTTATCACCTCTTCGGTCGGTGGAGGAGTCACTGCCCTAGTATCAGATGGGCTAGGGGCTCGTCCTCTCCCTCTAGAGGACGTCCTCCCACGACCTCTCCCACGGCCTTGTGCCGTTGTCCTCCCTCGAGCCACAGCCCCAGTGGCTGGCTCAGTCGTTTCATGTCTTTCCGTTGTTGCTGCTGGTGTGTCGTCCTGCTAGGTGCTCATGCTCTATTTCTATACCATCGCAAATAGAGTGAAGATGGTCAGATACCAATTTGTATCATCTAGATACCAATTGGACTCAAGTAGTAGCACGAAAGAAAGAATGAAAGAATGGGAATTTTCCCAGTCTTATAGCCTCTCAAAGAAAATAAGGCGTCCCCCTACCGTTCCTTAAGACTCTACTAGACTCGTTCTTGTGTGATGAGACCAATGAACCTAATGCTCTGATACCAAGTTTGTCACGACCCAATTCGGGGACGCGACTGGCACCCACATTTACCCTCCTATGTGAGCGAACCAACCCATCTAAACCTTAACATTTCAATATAATATCAACAGAAAATAATGCCGGAAGACTTAAACTCATAAATAAAACAACTCAACTATTATTAATATTCCCCAAATCTGGAAGTCATCATCACAAGAACATCTATGATCAAATACTAATCTAAACTATCTAAGAATGTCTAGAAGCTAAAAATACATAAGGAACTAGTCCACGCCGGAAGTCAAGGCATCAAGACTTATAGAAGAAGATCCAGTCCAAGCTAGAGCGTTAGCTCACCCTGAGATCCGGTATGACGAAATCTGGCCCGAATTACTGTTGTGTTGAAGTTGACGGAACGTTTGGCTGCATAACACAAATAACAAAGGGAAACATAAAAGTAGGGGGTCAGTACAACCACACGTACTGAGTAGATATCATCGGCCAACTCAAATAGAAGATAATACATATCAAGTAATATTATAATCAACTATAAACTCAACATGTAACAACAACAAGTATTATAATCGTCAATAAATACCATCAAGTTCATCCATGAGGGCTCAAGCCTCAATACCATACTCATTTGGGAATTAAGGTCATTATGTTGAGTATATTAACATCTTTCAAGATTCATTATCTTTCTTCCTCTTGTGTCGGTACGTGACACTCCGATCCCCTACCACTATGTGTCGGAACGTGACACTCCGATCCCCTATTGTGTCGGAACGTGACACTCCGATCCCCTATATGTGCGGAACGTGACACTCCGATCCCTATATCTACGTGTCGGTTTCGTGACACCCCCTCCCACTAATACTATGTGTCGGAACGTGACACTCCGATCCACTATACTATGTGTCGGTACGTGACACTCCGATCCACTAAATCATTCTATCCGTTCATCAAGCCTTCTCTATACTAAGGCATCATCAATCCCATTACTTTAATTCATCAAGCCTTCTTTTATACCAAGGCATCATCATTAATATCATAGATATAAGTTTCTTTCAAGATTTGGGATTCAATGGTTTTCATCATGCTTGTTTTATCAAAATCACATAATCATATTCATGCAAGCATACAATTAAGCATATAGACAGGTTACAATATCATCAACACATATTATTCACTATTAAGAGTTCACTACGAATATCGTAATATAACCATAACCTACCTCCACCGAAGAATTGAATCAACAAGCTATCTTCTCAAAATCCTTGCTATCCTCTTCGTTTCTCTCTCTCTACTCGTTCGTTTCTCCTCTCTTTCTGTTCTTTTCTTTTGTTTTGTTTTATTCAAACCCTTCTTCTTTTTACCCTAATTAAAAGTATAATTAAGTGTAAAGGAGGACAATAAAACCCACTAATTAACTTAAGGTTACCCCTTTTAACCCCTAAGTAATTAGACTTATAAATGTTAACCCTCAATCTTTATAATTAAGGAAAGAATAGTCAAAAACGACCCTTAAAACGTGTGGAGAAATCCTAAACTGCCTGGGATTGCGCAACCTATGACGGGCCGTCGTACTTGAGACGGTCCGTCACGCAGGTCGTCGCAACTGCCCAAAATCCCATCGTCACCACGGACACTGTGACGGTCCGTCACGCCTGTGACGGTCCGTCCTGCACGTCCGTCATGGCGGTCAGAAACTCGTTTCCTGTACCAAATTCTCAAAAGTTGAAGTGTTTTGCGACGGAACCTCACGACGGCTCGTCGTGGATGTGACGGAACGTCCTGCAGGTCCGTCACAATTTACAGAGAGTCGATTTTAATATCCAATTTGAAGAATTCTAAGTGTCCTGGAACGACACCTACTACTCGACGGCCTCGTGACCACGACGGTCCGTCGTGACACTCGTCGTTCCACCAGTTTTTCCAGAAATGAACTCTGTTGCTCAAAACGACTAAACAGGTCGTTACAGGTGCCGCATCTCATGTTACATCAAGGAAGGATTTTTTCTCTTCCTACACTCCTGGTGATTTTGGAACCTTGAGTATGGGTAATGAGGCTGTTTCTAGGGTGGTTGGTATTGGTACAATTTGTTTGGAAACTAGTGTTGGAACTAAACTAGTTTTGAACAATGTGAAACATGCTCCTGATGTTCGTCTGCACCTAATTTCTGTTGGTGTTTTAGATGATGAAGGATATTTTAGTACCATGGTGATGGAAAATGGAAGCTCATTAAGGGTTCCTTGGTTTGTGGCTCGTGGTACAACGTTGTGGTCTATACTGGACTACGGACTCTGCTTGTGTTGATATGGTGAATGCGGTTGAGAGCGATAACTCTTCAACATTATGGCACAAGAGGCTTAGCCACATTAGCGAGAAAGGACTTAATGTTAGCCAAGAAGAAATTATTATCAAATTTCCAAGTGCTAATTAGAAAAATGTGAGCACTGCTTGGCTGGTAAACAAAATAGAGTTTCCTTTAAGTCCTACCCTCCTTCGAGAAAGACAGAGTTGCTTGAGTTAGTGCACTCTGATTTATGTGGTCCAATGAAGACAAAGACATTGGGTGGTGAACTTTACTTTGTCACTTTCATTGATGATTGCTCGAGAAACTGTGGATCTATGTCTTGAAGACTAAAGACCAAGTGTTAGGTGTCTTTTAAGCAATTTCACAGGCTTCAGTTGAAAGAGAACTGGAAAGAAATTGAAATGTATTCGTACTGATAATGGTGGTGAATATTGTGGACCATTTGATGAATACTGCAGGCATCAAGGTATTAGACCCCAGAAGACTCCTCCCAAGACTCCTCAGCTTAATGGTTTGGCTGAGAGGATGAATAGGACCTTGATGGAAAGAGTTAGATGTTTGCTTTCTGAAGCAAAGTTGCCAAACTCATTTTGGAGTGAGGCTTTATTGACCGCTGCACATGTTATTAATCTATCTCCTGCTGTTACTTCTGCAAAAGTGATGTACCAAATAGTGTTTGGTATGGAAAGGATGTTTCCTATGACCATTTGAGAGTATTGGTTGCAAAACTTTTGTACATGTGCCGAAAGATGAGAGGTCAAAGTTAGATGCCCAGACAAGGCAATGCATCTTCATTGGATATGGCCTAGATGAATTTGGTTACAGGCTATATGATCCAATTGAAAAGAAACTTGTGAGAAGCCGTGATATTATTTTCATGGAGAATCAAACAATTGAAGATATTGACAAAGCGGAGAAGGTAGAATCTTCAAGTTTTGATGGTATAGTTCATCATGATGAAGTTCCTCACACAAGTGTGCATGATGTTGTTGGGTTTGATAATCATGGTGACACCCAGAATCATGTATCGAATCAACATGTTGATGTTGATAATAACAATGATATTGTTATTGATGATCCTGTTGCTCATGAAGTTGTGGACGAATCAAATATTCCGCTTCGAAGGTCCACAAGACAGCGGTTTCCTTCCTCCCGTTATTCACCCAATGAGTATATGTTACTCAGTGATGGGGGAGAACCTGAATGTTATGAGGAGGCCATGGAAGATGAGCACAAGAATCAATGGATTGAAGCCATGCAAGACGAGATGAAGTCTTTGCATGAGAACCACACTTATGAGTTGGTAAAATTGCCCAAGGGCATGAGAGCTTTGAAGAACAAGTGGGTGTTCAAAGTTAAAGTTGAAGAACACAACTTGAAGCCCAGGTACAAAGCTAGATTGGTTGTTAAGGGATTCGGTCAAAGGAAGGTATTGACTTTGACGAAATATTTTCTCCTGTTGTGAAAATGTCCTCGATTCGCACAGTTCTAGGTTTGGCTGCTAGTCTTAGTTTAGATTGAGCAGATGGATGTGAAGACGGCTTTCCTTCACGGTGACCTAGAAGAAGAGATTTATATGGAACAACCTGAGGGCTTCAAAGTAGATGGTAAAAAATTTTGTATGCAAACTCAAAAAGAGTCTCTATGGCCTCAAACAAGCTCCCAGACAGTGGTACAAAAAGTTTGAATCTGTTACGGGGGAGCAAGGCTATAAGAAGACTTCTTCAGATCATTGCGTATTTGTACAAAAATTTCCTGACAATGATTTTATCATCCTTTTGTTGTATGTGGATGATATGTTGATTGTGGGCAAGAATACTTCCAAGATTGAAAAGCTAAAGAAAGAGTTGTGTAAGTCTTTTTCTATGAAAGACTTGGGTCATGCCAAGCAAATTTTGGGCATGAGAATTACTCGTCTTAGAGATAAAAGGAAGATTTATTTGTCCCAGAAGAAGTACATTGAACGCGTACTGGAGCGCTTTAATATGAAGAATGCTAAGCCTGTTAGTATACCTCTTGCTGGCCATATGAAGTTGAGCAAGAAGATGTGTCCTACAGCTAGGGAGGAAAAAGAGAACATGGCCAAAGTTCCATATTCCTCCGTCGTCGGAAGTCTAATGTATGCAATGATGTGCACTAGACCTAATATTGCTCACGCAGTTGGTGTTGTCAGTAGATTTCTTGAAAATCCGGGAAAAGAGCATGGGAAGCTGTGTGAAATGGATACTCAGGTATCTTAGAGGAAGCTCAGATGAATGCTTGTGTTTTGGAGCATCAAATCCAATCTTGAAAGGCTATACAGATTCTGATATGGCAGGTGACCTTGATAACGAAAATCTACTACTGGATATTTGTTTACTTTTTCAGGGGGAGCTATATCATGGCAGTCAAAGTTGCAGAAGTGTGTTGCATTATCTACAACTGAAGCTGAGTATATTGCGGCTACTGAAGCCGGCAAGGAGATGATATGGCTAAAGCGATTTCTTCAAGAGCTTGGTTTGAATCAGATGGAGTATATTGTCTATTGTGACAGTCAGAGTGCAATAGACTTGAGCAAGAACTCCATGTACCATGCAAGAACAAAAAACATTGACGTCAGATATCATTGGATTCATGAGAAAGTGGAGAATGAATTATTTCACGTCAAAAAGATTCACACAAGTGAAAATCCTGCAGATATGCTGACCAAGATGATACCAAAAGACAAGTTCGAGTTATGCAAAGAACTTGTGGGTATGAGCTCTCTCTAAAGAAGTTGAAGATACCTTCTTCCAGTAAATGGGACTGGAGGGGGAGATTTGTTGAATCCATCCCATTGTTTTAGTCAACTTTAGCTATTCAATTGGTACAAGCAATTGTTAAAAAGGAATAGTAATTGGAGTTGAAAAGAAAAGATTTGGTAGTTGGCAAATTGGTAAGATTTGCAACCATTTTTGACTTTGCTATGTTTACATATGTCATTAGTGACATAGGTATGGTTTTATCCCTCTATAAATAGAGCATTCTTGCTCATTTGTAGAACACACCAAGTTATAGAGAAAAACCATTTTGAGAGCAAAGTGAGGTATTCCATAGACTATACAAGAAAATAGTCTGTGAAGAAAAATAGAGTGTGAGCGATATTTTAGTAAGACGGAAACCAAAAGAGTGTTGTTCCTTTTGAGTGTGTAGTAGTCACTTTGAGTCTAATTAAAGAGTCTAGACACTTTAGACTGTGTATGTTTATCAAATAGACCATTCGAAGCGGGACAACACTCATAGAATCAAATTTGCAAAGCAAGAGGAAATCCACCAAGTTTATAGTATCCAGGCTTTGTCTTACATTTTTTAGAACATGCATCAAGAGTAATATTGAATATATCAACTCCCCAAGCATATAAGTTGTAGTCTCCACTCTCAACCAAATCGAAGTATAACATATTTTTCTCTTAAGTGTGAACACTAAAAAAGTGTTCACAAAAATAGAACTACCAGCTTCACTGCATCAACATCAGACTTGAGTTGGACGACATGAAACAAAGAATAAGATCATATCATATCACCATGGAGACCAAAGTAACGTTTCACCAATCAATTTCCATCTGTTTGAATTTTGATTGTTGTATTATCATTACACAAAATCCCAGTAACAAGGACAAATTTAGCAAGTTCAAAATGGAGTTGTACCCCATTAACATTAATGTATAAAGATTTGGAATCATGTTGCTGGACTTGTCGCATCATAATATTATGTATAACGCAATCATGAAGCGCAATAGAAGGTAGACCTAAAAACTTCCCAAAAACATATTTTCTAAACATAGCAAGTTGTTTTTTTGATAAAATTGAAGTTCTGTTCGCAACAACGATAGGAATAAAACTATGATCGATCTTCAGTGTATAATCAACATCTATTTAAATTAAAAATTCACCTCCATGCAAATATTAATAACACAATTCATTATGAAAATGCACTATTATTGAATAATATGACAACAACATATGACATACTATCTTGGTATCATGCAAAAATAATCAGTAAAAATAAACAATTACTGAATGATACTATAATAGTATATGCCACACTCATCTGGTATCATTAAGAATAATAAGTGGAAAATGAACAATTATTAAATGATACCATCATAGTATATGACATATTCATATGGTATCATTCAGTAAATAGTAAGTGAAAAATGAACAATTACTAAATAATGACAAATTACTACACGACATATTGTTGTGGTATCATTCACAGATAATAACACAACTCAAAAGGAAATGATCATTTATTAAGTGATACTAAAATAGTATATGACATTGCTGTTATGGTATCATTCAAAAATAACAATATAGTAGATTAAAAATTTCACATTTATTAATGTGATACCAAAATAGTATATGACATATTGTTGTGGTATCATTAAAAAATAATAACATAGTAGAGAAGGAAATTCACATTTTCTAAGTGATAGCATATTAGTATATGACGTACTATTCTGGTATCACTAAAAAATAATCAATGAAAACTGAGCAATTACTGAATGATACCAAAATAGTATATGGCCTGATGTTGTGGTATCATGTGTTACTACACTAATGTCAAAGGTATACTTAACAAATGACATAGTCATAAACTTAAAGTGTACCCTATCTCCTTTACATTATTGAAAGAAAGTTTTATCTTTTAGTGATTCTTAATTAGTTAATTATATGGAGTAACTATACCTTGTTCAATCATTTCTTCGATGTGCCCTTATTTGTGGACAACTGTTGCTCCACTAAAACACACCTGACATTCTATTGATCGGAGTGTTTTCAAGATCAAGAAATTTTACTACACAATATTAGGATGCGATAAATTTAGTATTATCTATAGATGAATCTTGTTGTCATAATTGTAGCGTTAATTTGATCCATATTAATCTAGAAGGAGAATAGTGTATATTGAAATTGCTTATATAGAAGTTGTATGATTATTTTTTAGTATCCTATTTTACGCGTCTCAATAATTAGAAATTGAAAAGAGTATCCTGTTGTAACCAAGTCAATTAAATCAATTCAATTTACTAACTGATATCAAACTATTATATGACAAACTGTTGTAATATCATTAAGAAATAATAAAAAGTACAGAAGAAAATTTACTAAGTGATATCAAAACAATATATGGGATGCTATTGTGATATCATTCAGAAATAAATATCACACTAGAGAAGAAAATGCATATTTGATTAAGTAATACCATAATAGTATAAGACATGTTGTCGTGGTATCATTCATAAATAATAACACAATGCAAAAGAAAATGCAAATTTACTAACTAATACCATAATGGTATATGAGATACTATTCTGAAGTCATTCAAAAATAATCAGTCAAACTGACCAATTACTAAATGATACCATAGTAGTATATGACATACTGTTGTGATATAATTCAACACAAAAATATATATATTTCACAAAAATATACAAATACTGATATCTCTTACCATTCTCCATTTGAAATTTCTCCAGATTTTATCTTTCAGCACTATAGCTCATTCTATCTAAAACTATAATGTAGCCTTTCACTAAACATCTTAAATGAACAAGTCATACACCCTCAGAAAATATACAGTAGATTCACATATATCCAGAACTTCATATGATTTACATTTGGTTATCCAAAAGAAAATATCAATTAGATTCCTAATACATTAAATAACAAACCACTAACTAAATACTAAACACCATGGACCAAAATTTCTATCACTAAATTACTGATCAAAACATTTTAATACATAAAAAGAATGCACGCATAGAGAAATCAGTCAAGAGAAAGAGACATGGATATCATAATAGTATATGAGATACTGTTTTGGAATGATTAAAAAATAATCAATCGAATTGACCAGTTAGTGAATGATACCAAAATAGTATATGACATACTGTTTGTAATACCCCAAAAATTTTGATAAAAAACTCGAACTGTTCTTCGTAGTGAGTGAGATTTTACCAAGAGATTAAAAATTTCTTAAGTATTAAGGTCAGGTGACTAGATGTAGCACCTTGAGTTCTAAAAAGAACAAAATTAGAAGCAACAAAAATCTGAAATTTGGGAGAGTTAAGCTAAGTATGAGTTTTGGGTCAACGTCCAATGACCATAAATCATAGAACATGGTGAGTTAGGTGTGATACAAGATACCTTTGGAATTATATTTGAATAATATTTCTAGTCACCGAGTTTGCTAAGTTTTGAGTTCGAACGAGTGAGATATGACCTTTTAAAGTTAGGTTGTCCAGTTAAGGAAAATTATCGAAAATAGTGAGGGGTATTTTGATCTTTTCTTTACCCAACCATAGTCAGTTTGTTTTAAGTAATATTTTAGGGGTATAATCCTATTAGGTTCAATTTTGTAATCGTAGTATTCACCTAGAGTTTTATTTAAGAGTTTAAGAAAACAAAAGAAGAGATAAAAAGAGAATAATAGGGAGGATCAAGCGTTCGTCAAGATTCAGTTGCTCCATTTGAGTTCGTTTAAAGTGCATCTTCACTTCTTTTCGATTCTAACTGACCTAAGATACTTTTAAACACATAAAATCATTCCTAACATGATCATAACCTTGAATTCACATTCAAATTTAGGGTAGAGCTAAGAGTTAAGTTTTGAGAATTCTTTTCAATATTCTAAGAAAGTCCCTTTGGATCCTTTTGTGGAGTCTTCTACAACTTTTAATAACATGTTTCAAGACTTGAGCAAGTGAGCATCAAAATGAGGAGAATGTATTCATGATTCTACATTATCAAATAGATCTTTCATATCATAAACCATAACTCTTAAATTCATAATTCACATTTAAGAGAGAGTTAATATTAGAGTTCAAGAAATCTTTTGAGTTCAATTGTGGATCCTTTGAGGTAAAGTATCAATTTGAACTAAGGATTGAGTAAGTAAGTATATGAATGAAAAGGGTTGTACACATGAGTATATTAGTGATATTTTGACCCTTGAGTCGAGTTGTTCATGCCCATAATTTTTGCATGAATTTCATAAATTGAGTATCATTGAGAGGAGTAGTATCTCACGTTCTAAGTCTTGAGCATTGAGTTTCTTATTCCTTTTGAGACTATATTCCTAATCATGGGACTATTACATATTAACCATGAATTCCTTGAGTTGAGTAGTTCCCATAATTCCGCATGAACCCTATAAGTTAAACAATCTTGAGATAAGAAGTGTATTTGAGTCCTTTTAAGGAGTCCTCTACACTTTCTAGTAACTAGTTTCAAGACTTGAGCAAGTGAGGATGAAGAGAATATATTCATGATTCTACCTTGTCATCACTATATCCTCCATGTCATGAACCAAATTCTTGAATTAATAATTCACATTCAAGAGAGAGTTAAGAGTAGAGCTCAAGAAAGCTTTTAAGTTCAATTATGAATTCTTTGAGATCCACTATTGACTTGAACTAAGTTTTGAGAAAGTAATAAGTGAATGAGAAGAGTCATATAGTAAAGAGTTGAGTTCATTTCTCACAAAGTTATAAGTTAAGTAAATAGTAAAGAGTTGAGTTCATTTCTCACAAAGTTATAAGAGAACTAAGTATTCCCTAAGAGTTTATAAATGTTTTCACACCTAACCAAGAAAGAAAACTGAGATTTCCAAAAGAGCCATTGAATTAGTTTTTTAGTAAAGAGAAAACTATGATTTCCAAGATTACTTTTAAGTTAAGTTTGAGAAATTATCTCAAATCAGAGAATAAGTTGTTTTAAAAACATATGAATAAGTATATTTTGGGAGTAATATTGAGCACAAATATGGAGATGCGAGTTCATATTAACTAAAGCCCCCATAAATCATGTAGTCATCATGGGCAGAAAAAGGATCATACTTTTAAGATGATTCTATAGTGCTTTTTAGCAAGGATTAGTGGATCCACTTAGTAGTTCAGGTTCTATACAGATGACAAGGTATAGGACGGTCCTTAGCAACGTGAGGCAAAACGTTGTACCATCACTTAGGCTCATAGTGATGGTTGTCGGCTAGAGAATCTCCCACTGAACCTAAATTACTTTATTATATAAGTAAAGTTGAATTTGTTGTTGCATTTTCTTTAACGAACTAAGTTGCTTTTAATATTTCATAAGCTTTCTATATATTGCATGTGTATTCTTGCTTTATATTGAGTTGAGTAGCCAGAGTCGAATATCATATCTTTGAAGTTGAGTATATGATCTTTGAATTGAGTATCTAATCTTTGAGTTGAGTATCTAATCTCTGAGTTGAGTATCTTATCTTTGAGTACTTCTGAGTTGAGTAGTTTTGAGTATCCTTGAGTATTCCTTGAGTTGAGTAAGTTTGAAAAGAGGTAAGTATGTATCTATTTTTATCAAGTTCAAACTTATGTTATGTTTTATAATTTCCCTTACATGTTCATACATTTCACGTACTGAGCCAATTGGTCTACATCTTCTCATGATGCAGACAAATGTATTTAGGATCTTCGACAGGAGTTTTCGTTGATACATTTGAGAGTTTGAGTTAGACATGGTGAGCCTCCTTGTTTTCGGAGGATTTCATTGACTTTTTAGTTTAATTAGGATGTCGTAGGTCTTGTACCGACTTCCATCTTTATTGATTAGAGGCTTCATTGATAATCGATATAGTTGAGGAGTCTATATTATTGATATATTTAATTAAATGTTTTAAAAACTTAAGTTGCCTATATATGACGAGTTGAATACATTATTTTATTCAAAGTTTTTCATTTGAGTTAAAGATTTGTATTTCAGTTTCATGAATTTTGTTCAGTTTTTAAGCTTTTGTATGTTGAAGTTATCTTTCACTTGTAGTCAGCTAGGATGAGGGTTCGTTTGGGGACCAACAACAATCTTCGAGTGTCGGCCACGTCCAGGGTGTAGACTCGAATCGTGACAATGTTATGATATCATTTAGTACAAAAATATAAATTTCTCAAAAATATACAATACTGATATCTCTTATCATTATCGATTTGAAATTTCTTCAGATTTTATCTTTCAGCACTATAACTCATTAAATCTAGAATTATAATGTACCCTTCCACTAAACATGTTATGTGAGCAAGTCGTACACCCTTAGAAAATATACAGTAAATTCACATATACCCAGAACTTCATATGATTTACATTTTATTTAATCCAAAAGAAAAAATCAATTAGAATCCCAATACATTATCAATAACTACTAACCAAATACTAAACACTATGCATCAAAATTTCTATCACTAGACTATTGATCAGAACATTTTTAATAAATAAAAAGAATTCACATACAAAGAAATCAGTCTAAGAAAACAAGACACTGATAGCACAATAGTATATGAGATATTGTTTTAAAATCATTCAAAAATAATCAATCGATTTGACCAATTATTGAATGACAGCAAATAGTATATGACATACTATAATGGTATCATTCAGCACAAAAAAATAAATTTCACAAATGAAAAAAAACATTGTTTAGTCACATACACATTTAATGCAGATGTACTGTTATTTGTCTAGACAATACATGTTGACTCTAAAGACAAGAAGAATGCAAAATTGAAAATCTTCCAAGTAACAAATTTCAATAATGTCTGCAACATGAAAGATCACGTGAAAAAATATTAAATTGTTCAAAAAAATATACAAATAATCAAGTAAAAGAAAAAAGTAGTATTATACCTTCAAGTGAGAATACTGATCAATGAGGTTGTTGCCGAATCCATCAATATTCTCAATTTTTATTTTGGAGAAAGACTTTGAAGGAATGAATGGAGCAGAAGAACAACCTAAATTATTTTTTTTAAAGACAAGAAGAATGCAAAATTGAAAATCTTACACAATCAGGTGGGTCCGTCTCTACATATTTATATCAACCTCCAACTATAACAGTCATGAAACTTTCAGACAAACATTGTCATCACTCTAAGGAGGTTTGAGTGTACTTATTAAACACTAATACCGGTACGATTTGGTCACTTAAACACTTTTTACTAACATGGTATAATGAGTGTAATATAAATGAAATTGACGATGATATAAATCATCATAGTGCGCGTAAATTCATCCGAAGATAATCTAAACCGCCATAGTATGTGTAAACCATCATAGGCCAACAATATGGATACATATACAATGGTTATACATAATTATATAAAGAATATACGTTTTTTATACATTACATATACAAATTTCTTATTACTTTTTCAATATTATAATGAAAAACTAAATGAAAAGATTCGTTTTATTCAGAACTCCAATTGCGGCATTCATTCTCTTCCACTTGACGCCTCAGAACACATCCCTCTTATAAAAAAAAATACATCTTCATATTTTTGTAATCTCAAATGGCTGAAGAAAGGAAAGATTCCTTCTTTTAGGATACACCCAAAAACAAATTCACTGAAAACAACAAACATGATTGGAAAAGAAAGAGTTCAATGATAGCATGTGAAAGAAGTAAAAGAAAAACATTTAAAATAGATTTAACTTAATGTAAACATATGTTAGTTACGTTATTATAAATGTAAAAGATATTGGCTGTGTTCATTGAAAACAATTGGGCAAAGTGCACAAATATATGTTTTTGAGATTGTTATGTAATTAATGTCTGCTATGGTACATTTTTACAAAGTTTATTTGCTTTTAGAAACAATTCAAGCATATTCATGAATATGAGATTGAAAATTCATATATAAAGTGCATGCATGTAAAAATTGTCTTAATACATGTGTATCTAAATTTGTTTTGTCAATTTTTACTCATATTTTTGAATTTCAATAATTCATTATTCAAATTTACTCTAAATAATCTCAACTTTAAATTTTAAAAATATAAAAATTAAGTTATATATATGACACTAGGGGGGGTATACATGGTCGGGTAGATTCGAGTTTTTCAAATATCAAACCAAATCATTTATGTCGAATTTTTAAACAAACCAAACCAATAAAACTCGGGTTTTTCAACATCGGATTTTTTTCGAGTTTTTCGGATTTTTTTTTATTTTTTTCGCTATTATATTCATATAAACATATAATTTACTTGTAATTTAAATATTTCTTCAGTTCTATCAAATACAACTATCTAAGGTGCTTCTTAAAAATATAACACAAACAATGAAATATCCAAATATATATATATATATATATATATATATATATATATATATATATATATTATATATATATATATAACAACAATAATAATAATAACAATAATAATAATAATAATAATAATAATAATAATAATAATGAAATTGCATAAATTTTTTTGTAAATTAACAAGTAATAATGAAAATGATCATAATTTAGAAGTACTAAATCATGCTAAAATAAGTTTAGTACGTATTAGTTACATGACTAAGTATTAAAGGAAATTAAAATTAGATTATATATTTCAATTGTCTAAACCAATGTAAAATCAAAGAACAAATATTCAATATTATTGTCATTCTTCGTGTCAAAATGATTTCCTTTTTGAATTAGTATTATTTTGACTTTGATTTATGTTTTCTTATAATTACAACACATATGGACTATAATCTTTATGGAACCATCCAAAATTCTAAGTTTCAAACTTGAAATATATATTAAAAAATAAAAATTATGAAAAAGTATAAGAAATATTTAAAAATTATATCAAAGTAAATATTATTATGTGTAAAATAAAATTTTAAAATTATATATATAATATGGGTTGGTTTGGTCTTGGATTATTTTTTTAGTTGAAACCAAACCAACCTAAATATAGTCGGGTTTTTTAACACAAAACTTAGTCAAATCAATCACTAGTCGAATATTTTTTCAGGTTAACTCAATTTGCGATTTGATTTGATTTTTAATTCGATTTTGTACACCGATGTGTCACACAATACAAACTAATATTAATTTGTCAAAATAATAATAAATTTAACAAACCTATTTAATATACCTTTATTTTTCATGTATATTTCTTTAAAGGGAAAATTAGCTAATTAATCAAAATTTCAAACATAATTGTTAAAAATAACGATATTTTAAAATAATTATTAAAAATGTCATTATAGCAATATTTTAAGAAATATAATGTATCATATTTTAGTTCCTAATTTATTTCACATTAATCACATGTTTTCTCTCCTACATTATTTTTATAGCAAATTATATATTTATGATTATCCTCCTAAAATACATTATATTGTCACTCCTCATCAATTTCACTTTCTCGATATTCATTAATTTTATTTTCAGATTTTTTTTTTTAAATTAAAATGAAAAAGATCAAATAAAATATTTGCACCATATTCTCATTTAATTTGATAACTTTCTTTTGATTTGTATTTATTGGGTTAGTATCAGAAATTTTTAGTTTTGATTTGTATTTTCTTTGACCGTTTGTGATTTTTTGAGTCCAAATTTATTCAACTTCAAAATTATTTACTTAGTAAATTTCCTTTTGAGGCTGATATTTTAGATTTCGCTACTATTTAGGATAAGTTTTATATTTTGATGTTTACATTTTTTAATTTTAGTTAATATTTAATTTAATTAATTTCATACTTAATTTATGTTCATATTAGTATTGTCAGTTGTATTTTTTATATGTCAATTGTATTTTCAGAATATTGTGTTTATTTAAATAAAATTATAGACGACCAAAATGATATATATTCTTACTTTTATATTAATATTAGTATATATGTTGTGCTTTTTATATTTTAATTGTATTTTTTCAGCAATATTATATTTATTTAAGCATATTGTATCCATGTGCATTCAAATGAATCATTATGTATGCTATCTTTAAATTCAGATATCAACTGTTTGTATTTAAAATAATGTATTTTGTATGTCGCATATCAATTATTTGTACTCGTGTTATTTTATTTTTAGCTTTTGATTAAAAAAATATATATTCTAAACTGATTTTATATTTTAAAAGTTGTATTTTAAAAATCGTATTAAAAAAATTGATACCTAATTGTTGATTAAATTCATTATTCACTTATACTTATAACTTTCAATTTAAGAAAAAGTTGTATTTTAACCTAATTTGTATTCGTGTATTTTAAAAATTGTATTTGAAAAAAATATATTCTATAAGTTGTTGTCTATAATTGTTGAACAAATTTGTTTTCCAATCAAATTTATACTCCAATCATTCAATATATAAAATCATAATTATAATTCAATATAAAATATCATAATATCATCAAATTTATATCCAAACTAATTCAAAATTTATATTCTAATAATTCAATACATAATATCATCAAATTTTTTATCCAAACTAATTGTATTCCGATTATTCAATATACAATATCACAACAACAAAATTATTTTTGCATAAAATTTCAAAAATCTACTCCCATGCTGCTTCACCACTGATTCTAATGATTCTTTGAGATAATACGAGATTGATCATATCTTAAAAAATAAATATGATTTTTATTGTATACTTCAATTAATTTCTTTGATCAATCATCAATTTCGAGTTTTGTAGGAACACCAATGACGAATTGGTTCACTTTTGTATTTCAAAATTGCTTCTTCCCAGATCTATCAACAATTTTGATTTTTCAAGAAAAATGATGATGAACAGATACAATTTTGAATTTTAACAATGATGCACATAATTTTGATCGTTATGCAATTTTGTATTTTGTTAGGAGAGAAGGATGATAAACTTTTTGTTACCATTGATCCATGACTCTTGACAAATAAAAATAAAAATTCTTACACGAGATTTGTCCATAGATGATGATCAATCGATTTGACTTCTACAAAGAATAAGGATTATCAATGAAGAATCGAAAATCGATAACGAGATCTGAATAACAATTGATTAATTCAAAAATAAATTATCCAACGAAAAGTGAACAGATCAACGAAAACTTAAATTCAGTTTCAATAGTGTTATTCGAAAATGGATATTGAAATATATAGAACAATGGTGAAAGGTGTTTGAAAGAACAAGAGAGAGATGACACTTCATATTTTTCCAATTGTAACTAATTAGTAATTAGAGATTTAAGCAATTTTTACTTTTTCTTAAAATATTATCTCTCATGATTTTCTCACTCTCATGTTAAAGATTTATATTCTTTCTAATTAAATAAATTAAATAAATATAAAAGTCATTCTTATAGCAAATTAAAATATTGTCATTTCAAATAAATATTAAAAGTATTAATAAAAGACCCTATTAAATACTAAAATATTGTTATTTACAAAATTTTCTCACAAAAAATTATGTCAAAAGTAGCGGGTCCAGTTATTTGAAATTATTACTTTCATAGATTCTAATTAGTACCATATTATTTTTTTAATATACAAAGTTGTGTAGTAATTCCTTTTTACTTGGGTGTATACTAAGAAGTTAAACTAGTGTGCTTTTAAAAATTTATTTATTATCTAAATTATTTTTCAATTTTATTTATGGTTTTCAAAATTGCTACATCTTATATCTCTTACATATAAGAGTCATAAGTAGCAAATTAAATTGAAAATATATGGAGAATTATCTTGAAGTAACCAAAACTTAATAAAATATATATTTTCTTAGAAATATCACCTCAAAACAATGTTTTAGGGGATGAAAAAATAATTACATAGATGATACTAATTATTATTACTGACTGCCGTTGTGATTGTTTGTAGCTTCAAATATATAATTATTCTTAATTCATTGTGTTTTTCATTATTTTTTTCTTGATCAAAAGTGAACCAAAACATATATTACCATTAATGTGAACCTATATGTATGATAATAAGAAAATATTATGACAATTTTTATGGTCAAATATTCTTATTTGCATGTAATTCATTTCAGTAATGTCATACTCCTTAATTAATTGCTTTTGAAAAGCTATTTTAAACATATTGTAAATTTTAATAAATGTATATATCAAATAGAATTAATGGCAAAAATATATTATAAATATTTGACAAGAGAGTCAACTTTATAATTACTACACATGATACCTTAGATTGCAAGTAAGAGCTATAAATAGGAGTCCTACATTATTCATTTTTTCATTCCATCACATCACTCATTCAATAACACTAATCTTGCTTCGCTTCTTCATCAACAAGATTTAGCAAAAGTGCTTCAACTGAGAAAAGGTCCTTCAAAGATAAAAACAATGTAAGTTTTTCTAATTTAATTATCTAATGATACTACATATTTACATAGAATCTATTTGTGTAGAAAGTTCTCTTTATTTTCATTTTGTGTTTTCAATTAATTCAAGTATGTGCAAATCAATTATTTTATTTTCTTTTATGGTGTTGATATGACTAATTTTCTTATTTATATATATATATATATACATTCGGATCATGTATAAACGGCCAACTAAATCAGCCAATAATACTTACAGCAAGAAAGATCAAGTGCCTATAGAAAAGACACTCATCTACCCGATATTTCTTATTGTAATCAGCATTGGCCGTTCTAGTTGGCCGCTTACACCTAACCGGAATGCATGCATATATATATATATATATATAAACAAAAAGAGAAAAATAAAATTAGATATTGTAACAAGAGCACAAGAAAATATCCATAAATCAAAATATAACAAAATATCACACTTTCAAGTTTTGTTATATTTTGATTTATGGATATTTCTTGTGCTCTATTACAATATCTAATTTTATTTTTCTCTTTTTGTTTATATATATATATATATATATATATATATATATATATATATATATATATATATATATATATATATATATATATTGGAAATGAAGTGAGATGGTGCAGGTTGAGCTCAACCGCAAATTTTTTGAACTATCCTAACTCACATGAACCGCCGCATAAATTTTAAAGTTCTTTTTTTGTTTTTAATTGAATTTAATATGAAAAATATTAAATTTGTATTTTTTTTCATTTTTCATCAATCAATTGTTTCTAATTAAAAATTAATTCTTAATTGCTAATTAATTGTTTCTAATTAATATTTCAACAACTAACAATTGAATGAACAAGTCTAGTTTAAATTTTTAAAATTAAAGACAAAGCTTGATATAAAAAGATTATATCTTTATTTTTTAATTAATTAAAAAGATCTAATTTTCTTCAGATTCCTATTTGGTAACTTAGATCCGCAATTCATTTCACTCCGTATTAATTTTAAAAATAATTACTTCAATTTTCCCACATAACTTTAAACTCACCCCACATAACTCTTAATTTGTCTTGTTCCACATTGCTTTAAAACTACCCCACCTGAAAGAGGGTCGATTTATTTTTACCGAACACCACCTTAGGCAGTCTTGCAAACGCCTGCAACACTCAACCTATCTTACTCCCACAAATTTGACTAAGTATAGAAATACTTTAACAACAAAATTAAACAACAGACAGAATGTACAGGAACTTGTCTCAACCTTTATTAATTTTATAATTAATACAAAAGGAAGGCTTCACGAATTTGTCTAAGGCCAGAAACACACTCTATATCCTTAAACGAAATTTCCATCCTTATCAAATTTCTGCACATGGCAGTTACATGCAGCAGTTACAAATGACACTTCTCCGACACTTGTCATCCCAGGATTCAAACTAAGTTTCCAACAACTATATTTCTAACAGATTGAATCTAATTCAAATTGCTTCCTTATCCACACGAAATATTAATATTCTAACACTTAGAATATTTCAAGCTACATTCCAACACTTAGAATATTTCAGCCAGCTTCCAATACTTAGAATATTTTAGCTTCCCTCCAACACTTAGTTTTATTTCAGCAATTCATGTGAAATGCCTTTGTTCTTGCCATCATCAAGTCTTCACAGCTTTGCCTTGTCAAGCCAACATGCTGCCTTGCCAATGACTCCAGCCCGCACGTAAGCCTTGCATGTTCAAGTTGCCTTGCCAACACCCAAACACCTTGAACCTGTGTTGCACTGTTTTGTCCCCATTCATGTAAAGACCAATGTCCAAGTCCTTGACATGTCTGAACGTAACTAGATTAAGTAATTTACGGGTCTAACACCACCATACCCTGTTACAATCCATATTTATATAATTACAAGTGTGCAAGGAAATGTGCACTATGCAGGAAATGATTAGTTTATATGAAATGGGCTTCAAGTATGAGTACACACTATAAAGAAGTTGTGTACAAACTAAATGCTACATACCATGTATTATAGCATCATATACATAATTATATTATATTGTATGTATCATGACTATAATTATAATTAATACAAATTTGAGTGTTATAGAAACTAATTAATCACTGCTTTCATTATTGATGCAAATTTATTTTAATCTATTTTGAATTTAATTGTCTCTTATTTGTAATCACAAATATATGTGATGAAAGCTACTGAAGGTGACAAATCCTTCAATTTTCTTTATATTGACAAAGCAACTTCTAAATATAAATTATATGTAATATTATGTTATTCTTTTTGGGCCACATTATTTACCATATGTTTTGATAGGAAAATTACATAATTAACATACTTCATTGTCATACATTCTTAATTATTTATACTATCAAAATATTACATATCTTACTATTAATTAAGAGTTTCTTATTACATATTGAGAAAGATACACTTAGATACATGTATTTTTCCTACCACACACACTAAAATAGAGAGAGAGGTGAGCAAGATTTGTTATGTATCTTGGATACATTCGAATGATACTAGATACATGTATATCTATGTATTTGGTGTGACTCACATGTATTTGGGATGTCAAATATATGGGAGAGTGGCGAGGGAGATGAGAGAGAGGTGAGTTATTTGTTGAGTTACTTGGATACAATGTATATAGAATAAATTACACCTTATTTTGATCTCATGTATTCCGAAATTAATGTATCTGGACATATCTAAACGTGTCTAGACACACCAAAAATTAGTAAGATTTGTAATTGCAAACTAGTGTATATCGAATTAGTTAACCTTTAAACTAGAGGAATTTGTGTAAGTCCCGTTTTTGTTTACATGCCTTTTGAGAAGGTACGTGTTTTGACTATCATATCTTTCTTTATTATTTTTAGTCATTAAAATATTAATCATTCTTTATTTTTAATCATTAAAATGTTAATCATTTTTATTTTTAATATCATTAAAACTAATCATTCTTTAATAAATAAAAAGAAGTTTAATCTAAGCTATTACAATATTGGAGTATAAATATATGTCCATCCCTTAATTTTTCATGCTAACAAGTCAATGCTTGTTATTTTCGAAAATTAGTAATTAAGTCATAATATCTAATATATTAGTTAAAATAACAACTTTTTAAAATATTTATTTAAAATGTCAGAATGACAATATTTTAGAAAATAATATGTATTCAGATTTGAGTTTAAATTGTATCCATCATCAATCTACACTTTTTTACACCGATTCATACTTTTAAGGCAAGTTTCTTTTTTATTATTAATATTTTTTATTTTATAAAATATAAATATCAAATAAGTAATATAAGGTAATTAAAATTCTGGTTTTTTATATCCATTAATTTATGATTCTCTTTCCTTACTAAATGAAATTATCATATCTTTTACCATTCACAATACCAGTGAAGCAAATTGAAAGCATCCACCATTGATACAATTTAAAGAGACATTACTACCAATCATCAGAATTTCTTTGTTTTCTTTCTTAATAGAGTTACGTGAATTCTTGCTCCTCTTTCTTGGAATTTCACTCTTCCCGATTAATCTAATACCCAATAAAATTTCTTTTTCACGTTTCCACGCCCACCTTTCATGTGCTAACACTTTTTAATGTTTCCATATCTCTTTCTTGAAGGTGCTCACAAATTGGTCATCAAAATATTTATTTTAATTCAAGAAATTTTCCTATCGTTAAACAAAATCTCTTTATTAATTAAAGTTGATTTCTCGATTGGCAAGGTAATTTTCATTATTTATTTAGATTTATTTTGATTTGATGTTTAAGATCACCGATAATGGTATGTATTTCAGATTCTATGTATTACAGATATCAATATCACTTTTATGATTTATATTTCGCATTACACATATTGCAGATATTTCGTTAATATTTTTTATTTTTATGCAAGTTTGTTTACATGATCATCTAATATTTATGCATCTCAAATGTTTAGTGGATTAAATAATTTTTTTTTGACTTTTTTTATTTAGTTTTAATATTTCAAATTTATTAGAATCTACAAATTCATTCATATTTTTATTTTGTTTGATTTTTAATATATTTGTATTTGCTTTTAGGATTTTAGATTCGGGGAGAACATATGTATGTCTACAATGTATGAATCAACACTTTATTTGTGTATTCATTCTATCTATATATCAAAAAGTTTTATATTTTTTATTTTTACATTGTATTTCAATCTCAATTAGTATACCGACATGTTTGTATTTTCTTCTTAATTGTATTTTGTCCTAACTGTATGCTAACAACTTTATTTTTGTCACGACCCAAATCGGGGACGCGACTGGCACCCACATTCACCCTCCTATGTGAGCGAACCAACCAATCTAAACCTTAACATTTCAATTTATATCAACAGAAAATAATGCGGAAGACTTAAGTCGTTAATAAAAACAATTCAAAACTATTATTATCATCCCCAAAATCTGGAAGTCATCATCACAAGAACATCTATCCTCAAATTACTAAACCAAAACTGTCTAAGAAGCTAAAACAAATACTAGCTAGTCCATGCCGGAAGTTCAAGGCATCAAGACTTGAAGAAGAAGATCCAGTCCAAGCTAGACGGGTTAGCTCACCCTGAATTTCCGATGGAGTGAAGACTGGCTAGATCTACTGTTGAGTTGAAGATGACGGAACGTTTGCTGCATTCCACAAATAACAAAGAAGAAAACATAAAAGTAGGGGGTCAGTACAACCACAAGTACTGAGTAGATATCATCGGCCAACTCAAAATAGAAGATAATATATATCAAGTAATATCATAAAATCAACTATGATGCTTAACATGTAGCCACAACAAGTACTATATCATTAACAATTACCGTTAAGTTCACCCATGAGGACTCAAGCCTCAATAGCATACTCATTTGGGAATTGGGTTCATTAGATTGAGTATATTTACATCTTTCAAGATTCATTATCTTTCTTCCTCTTATGTCGGTACATGACACTCCGATCCATATACTATCCTGGTGCCGGAACGTGGCACTCCGATCCTCATATACTATCCTGGTACCGGAACGTGGCACCCGATCCATATACTATCCTGGTGTCGGAACGTGACACTCCGATCCTCATTCTATCGTGGTACTGGAACGTGGCACCCGATCCATATACTATCTGGTGTCGGAACGTGACACTCCGATCCTCATTCTATCCTGGTACCGGAACGTGGCACCCGATCCATATACTATCCTGGTGTCGGAACGTGACACTCCGATCCTCATTCTATCCTGGTACCGGAACGTGGCAACCCGATCCTCTATTTCTGTCCTGGTACCGAACGTGGCACCCGATCCCTAATTCATCAAGCCTTCTTTTATACTAAGGCATCATCAATCTCATATATAATATATCAAGCCTTCTTTTATACTAAGGCATCATCATAACAAGTAAATTAGGGTTTCCTTTCAAGATTTAGGATTCAATAACTCATCATGCTTAGTTTATCACAATTTCATATCACCATCATGCAAGCATACAATTAAACACATAGCAGGGTTTACAATACTATCAATACATACATTCACTATTAAGAGTTCACTACGAATATCGTAAAAACCATAACCTACCTCCACCGAAGACTAGAATCAACAAGAGTTTTCAAAGCCTTGTTCTCTCCTCTTTGATCGACTGCTCTCTCTCTCTTTCTTGTTCTTTCTGTTTTCTTTTGGTCAACCCTCTTTCTTTTACCCTAATTAATATAAATAAGTGTAAAAGAGGACAATAAAACCCACTAATTAACTTAAGGTTACCCCTTTTAACCCCCAAGTAATTAGACTTATTAATATTAACCCTCTAACTTTATAATTAAGGAAAGAATAGTCCAAAATGTCCCTTAAAACGTGTAGAGAAATCCGATTCTGCCTGGGATTTGCGCAACCTGTGACGGCCCGTCGTGCCTGCGACGGTCCGTCACGCAGGTCGTCGCAGCCCCTTATAACTCGAGTGGGCTGTGACGGCCCATCACACCTGTGACGGTCCGTCCTGCACCTCTGTCACAGATTACAGAGAGTCGATTTTCAGTACCCAATTTCAGAATTCCTAAGTATATTGAAACGAGACCCTGCGACGGCCCGTCATGTCTATGACGTCCGTCATGGGGTCCGTGTTTTCAGCCAGTTTTCCCAGAAATAAACTGCTGCTCAAAACGACTAAACAGGTCATTACAATAGATACCAATTTACCCATCGTTCGTGTCCCCGAACGATCAAAAGAAGAAAAACATTGGCGAAAAGGAGTACCTGAATCTGTAAACAGATGTGGGTATTTTTCTTTCATGTCTGCCTCCTTCTCCCAATAGCCTCTTCAACCGGTCGATTCTTCCATTGAACTTTGATGGATGCAATCTCTCTCGACCTCAACTTCCAAACCTCTCTATCTAAAATAGCAACGGTTCCTCCTCATAAGTCAAATTCTCATCAAGCAAAACTGAATCCCAACGGATGATTAGTTTCCATCCCCATGGTATCTTTTCAACATGGACACATGAAACACCGGATGCACTCCGGACAGCCCTGGAGGCAAGGCTAATTCATAATTAATCCATCCCTCCCCTACTCGCTTAAGTACCTCAAATGGTCCAATGTACCTTGGACTTACTACCCACTTTTTCCTTTTCCAACCGCATCACCCCCCTTTCATGGTGAAACCTTCAACAAGACTTGTTCACCTTCCATGAACTCCAAGTCTCTAACCTTTCGGTCTGCATACTCCTTTTGTCTACTTTGCGCCGCTAGAAGCTTTTCTTGAATGCACTTCACCTTATCTAACGAATCCCTCAAGAGGTCAGTACCCCCAAGGTCTAACCTCAAATGCATCGAACCAACCAATGGGAGATCTACACCTCCTCCCATACAATGCTTCAATGGAGCCATATCAATACTAGGTGTATCTATTATTGTATGAAACTCTGCCAAAGGTAAGAAACTATCCCAATGGCCACCAACTCTATCACACATGCACGAAGCATATCCTCCAACACTTGAATCGTTCGCTCACAGACTGACCATCGGTCTGAGGGTGAAATGCAGTGCTAAGGTCCAACCTAGTACCCAATTCGTCATGCAATGTTTTCCAAAACTTAGAAGTAAACTGCGTACCTCTATCTGATATGATGGATAGTGGAACCCCATGCAATCGAACGATTTCCGAGATGTAGATTTTTGCTAACTTCTCTGCATGTAAGTCACCTTGACCGGAATGAAATGAGCAGACTTAGTTAACCTATCAACAATCACCCAAATGGAGTCATACTTACCTATTGTCTTTGGAAGACCAACCACAAAGTCCATTGCGATTCTCTCCCACTTCCATTCAGGAATGGGCATTCTCTGAAGCGTTCCTCCGGGCCTCTGGTGTTCATACTTTACTTGTTGACAGTTTGGACATTTGGCAATAAAGTCAACAATATCGCGCTTCATTCTACTCCACCAGAAGTGTTGCTTTAGGTCGCGATACATCTTGGTTGCACCCGGATGTATAGAATACCTTGTACTATGGGCCTCTGTCAGAATAGTGTTGATCAAATTATCGACGCGGGGTACACATACCCTTCCCTTAATCCTCAAAACACCTTCCTCATCAATTGTTGCTTCTTTAGCCTCGCCTTGCAACACTTTATCTCGAATCCGGACCAATTTCTCATCATCAAACTGCTTCCCCTTAATCTTGTCAAGGAAGGAGGATCTTGCCTCCACACAAGCTAACAATCCTCCCTTCTCATTTACTTCTAACCTCATTAGGTCATTAGCCAAAATCTGCACTTCTCTAGCCAGTGGGCGTCTGGAAGCTTGCAAATGAGCTAGACTTCCCATGCTTCCCGCCTTTCTACTCGAGGCATCTGCCACAACATTCGCCTTCCCCGGATGATACAAAATAGTGATGTCGTAGTCCTTCAGTAGTTCCATCCATCTCCTTTGTCTCAAGTTCAAATCTTTTTGAGTAAAGACATACTGTAGACTACGATGATCCGTATAGATTTCACACTTAACCCCATATAGATAGTGCCTCCATTGCTTCAATGCAAATACTACCGCGGCCAATTCCAAGTCATGGGTTGGATAGTTACGTTCATGCACTTTTAATTGTCTTGAAGCATAAGCAATCACATTCTTTTCTTGCATTAGCACTGCACCCAAACCCGAATAGGATGCATCACAATAGACAATAAAATTCTTACCTTCCCTGGCAAGGTAGGAGGTAGGCGCGGTAGTCAACAAAGTTTTGAGCTTCTGAAAGCTTTCCTCACACTCATCCGACCATACAAATGGAACATTCTGCTTGGTCAAGTTCGTCAATTGGGAAGCAATAGAAGAGAATCCCTGACAAGGCGGCGGTAGTAGCTAGCTAACCCAACAAAGCTCCTTATTTCTGATAATTAGTAGGCTTACCCAACTCTTCACTGTCTCAATCTTAGAAGGATCCACCATCACTCCTTCCTTAGAAACCACGTGCCCCAAGAAGGACACTGCATCTAGCCAAAAACCACACTTAGAGAACTTGGCATAAAGCTTTTTCTCCCTCAACATTTCCAATACAATTCTCAAATGCTCCTCATGTTCCTCCTTACTTTTAGAATATACCAGTATATCATCTATAAATACGATCACAAAGAGATCCAAATACGGCTTAAATATCCCATTCATCAGCTCATGAAAGCAGCGGGGGCATTTGTAAGGCCAAAGGACATCACTACAAATTCATAATGCCCATACCTAGTCCGAAAAGCAGTCTTTGGCACGTCCGTTGCCCATATTTTCAATTGATGATAACCGGATCTCAAGTCGATCTTCGAGAAGACACAAGCACCTTGTAACTGATCGAACACAGTCATCAATGCGAGGAAGAGGATACTTGTTCTTAATAGTTACCTTGTTCAGTTGTCTATAGTCTATGCACATCCAAAAACTCCCATCCTTCTTCTTCACAAACAAAAACCGGAGCACCCCAGGGAGATGCACTTGGTCTAATGAAGCCTTTGCTCACACAACTCTTGAAGTTGGGCCTTTAGCTCTCTTAACTCCGCGGGAGCCATTCTATAAGGGGGTATAGAAATGGGGCGAGTACCGGTTCAAGATCGATACAGAAGTCAATATCCCTATCTGGTGGCATACCAGGAAGATTTGCAGGGAACACATCCAAAAACTCACAGACTACCGAAACCGACTCAATCGAATGTACTTGGGTAGTGTCATCCTTGAGATGTACCAAGAAAGCTAAACACCCTTTACTAACCATTCTCTTAGCACGAAGAAAGGAGATGATGCGCACCGGATTGGAAGTGTAGTCACCCTCCCACACTAACGGATCGGCCCCAGGTTTGGCTAACGTCACAGTTTTAGCATTGCAATCCAAAATCGCAAAATTCGGGGAAAGCCAAGTCATACCCAGAATTACATCAAAGTCACCCATTTCTAAAATAACCAAATCTACATAAGTGTTGCTCCCCACAAAATTCACCAAACAAGACCTATATACCTTTTCAACTATCACAGACTCACCCACCGGAGTAGAACACGAATAGGCATGTCAAGTAATTCACAATGTAAATTTAGACCATTAGCAAATGAGGAAGATACATAAGAAAATGTGGATCCAGGATCAAACAATACGGAACCATGCAATCACAAACCAGAATTACCTGTGATAACAGCATCAGATGTCTCCGCCTCCGATCTCCCAGGGAAAGCATAACAATGGGCCCTTTCGTTGGTTTGCCCGTTGCCCCTACCATGTTGTGATGTAGGGGCTCCAGTTTGCCCATCACCTCTGCCGTTTTGGTGACCACCATTACCTCGGCCACCACGCCCTCCAGAATAACGGCCTCTACCATGACCACCTCTACCTCTAGCTAGTGGGGTTCTGTAACTCTGGTTTGGACAATACCTCTTAATGTGTTCCAATCTCCCCACATCCATAACATTCTCTGGGTTCACGCATCGGCCTCTCAGAGAAGTGTTGACCGGTCTGAGGTGGACCCCCAACTACAGTCTGTAGTGAAGACTGAATTGGTCGAACTGAGTAGCCTCCAGAACTCTGTCCTCTAGTATATGAACCGTTGAACTCACCTCCCTTTCGAAACCTCTTTGATGTTGACGTTGTGGTGAAGTCATCTGACTTCACTCCTTCCACTTCTATCACAAAGTCTAATACCTCTTGGAAGGATGTTGCCGTAGCCGCTACCTGTAAGGCTGAAATCCGCAATTCTGACCTCAACCCCTTTACAAAACGGCGAATCCGCTCTTGTGGACTGAAACAAAGTTGGGTGGCATACCTTGATAAAGCACGAAACTTAGCCTCATATGCGTTAACCGTCATCCTACCTTGCTCGAGACTCAAGAACTCATCCCTTTTTCTATCTCTCAAGGTCCTTGGGATATACTTCTCCATAAACAGGGTAGAGAAGGATGCCCAAGTCATAGGTGTGGCCTCTGTCGGTTGACACTCGACATGTGATCGCCACCACATTTTGGCGTTCCCTTGAAACTGATAGCTTACGAACTCAACGCCAAACCGTTCTACTATCCCCATCTTGTGTAGTAGCTCATGGCAATCAACCAGAAAATCATAAGCATCTTCAGATTCTTCACCCTTGAAGACTGGAGGTTTCAATTTTAGGAACTTACTGAAAAGTTCATGCTGATCATTTGTCATTATAGGTCCAGTAGTCAGACGTGGAAATGTGCCTATCTCCAATGATGCATCCATGCGGGGAGCCATTGTAGCCGCATGTCGTACCTCTGAAACCGGAGGTGTTGGTGCAGAAACCACTGGAGGTGCCTGACCGTGATCAGATAACCCGCTAAGGTAGGCCAGAACCTGATTAATCATTTCTGGGGTAGGTTGGGGCGGCATTTCCTCATTCTGCTCTTGTTCAGTTTCCCCTTCCTCACCCTCTCTTACTACCTCCTCAGTCGGTGGAGGAGTCACCGCCCTAGTATCAGATGGGCTAGGTGCTCGTCCTCTTCCTCTAGAGGACGTCCTCCCACGACCTCTTCCATGGCCTCTTACCACTGATCCTCCTCGAGCTACAGCCCCAGTGGCTGGCTCAGTCGTTTCTTGTCTTGCCGTTGTTGCTGCTGGTGCGGTCGTTGCTCTAGTTCTAACCATCTGCGAAATAGAGTGAAGATGGTCAGATACCAATTTGTATCACCTAGATACCAATTGGACTCAAGTAGTAGCACGAAAGAAAGAATGAAAGAATGGAATTTTCCTAAAGTCTTATAGCCTCTCAAAGAAAAGTAAAGGCGTCCCCCTACCGTTCCTTAAGACTCTACTAGACTCGTTCTTGTGTGATGAGACCAACGAACCTAATGCTCTGATACCAAGTTTGTCACGACCCAAATCGGGGACGCGACTGGCACCCACATTCACCCTCCTATGTGAGCGAACCAACCAATCTAAACCTTAACATTTCAATTTATATCAACAGAAAATAATGCGGAAGACTTAACTCGTTAACAAAAACAATTCAAAACTATTATTATCATCCCCAAAATCTGGAAGTCATCATTACAAGAACATCTATCCTCAAATTACTAAACCAAAACTGTCTAAGAAGCTAAAACAAATACTAGCTATTCTATGCCGGAAGTTCAAGGCATCAAGACTTGAAGAAGAAGATCCAGTCCAAGCTAGACGGGTTAGCTCACCCTGAATTTCCGATGGAGTGAAGACTGGCTAGATCTACTGTTGAGTTGAAGATGACGGAACGTTTGCTGCATTCCACAAATAACAAAGAAGAAAACATAAAAGTAGGGGTCAGTACAACCACAAGTACTGAGTAGATATCATCGGCCAACTCAAAATAGAAGATAATATATATCAAGTAATATCATAAAATCAACTATGATGCTTAACATGTAGCCACAACAAGTACTAATATCATTAACAATTACCGTTAAGTTCACCCATGAGGACTCAAGCCTCAATAGCATACTCATTTGGGATTGGGTTCATTAGATTGAGTATATTTACATCTTTCAAGATTCATTATCTTTCTTCCTCTTGTGTCGGTACGTGACACTCCGATCCATATACTATCCTGGTGCCGGAACGTGGCACTCTGATCCTCATATACTATCCTGGTACCGGAACGTGGCACCCGATCCATATACTATCCTGGTGTCGGAACGTGACACTCCGATCCTCATTCTATCGTCGTGGTACCGGAACGTGGCACCCGATCCATATACTATCCTGGTGTCGGACGTGACACTCCGAACCTCATTCTATCCTGGTACCGAACGTGGCACCCGATCCATACTATCCTGGTGTCGGAACGTGACACTCCTCCGATCCTCATTCTATCCTGGTACCGGAACGTGGCACCCGATCCTCTATTTCTGTCCTGGTACCGGAACGTGGCACCGATCCCCTAATTCATCAAGCCTTCTTTTATACTAAGGCATCATCAATCTCATTATATAATATATCAAGCCTTCTTTTATACTAAGGCATCATCATTAACAAGTAATTAGGGTTTCCTTTCAAGATTTAGGATCAATAACTTAACTCATCATGCTTAGTTTATCACAATTTCATAATCACAATCATGCAAGCATACATTAAACACATAGCAGGGTTTACAATACTATCAATACATATCATTCACTATTAAGAGTTCACTACGAATATCGTAAAAACCAATAACCTACCTCCACCGAACACTAGAATCAACAAGAGTTTTTCCAAAGCCTTGTTCTCTCCTCTTTGATCGACTGCTCTCTCTCTCTTTCTTGTTCTTTCTGTTTTCTTTTGTTCAAACCATCTTTCTTTTACCCTAATTAACATATAATTAAGTGTAAAAGAGGACAATAAAACCCACTAATTAACTTAAGGTTACCCCTTTTAACCCTCAAGTAATTAGACTTATTAATATTAACCCTCTAACCTTATAATTAAGGAAAGAATAGTCCAAAACGTCCCTTAAAACGTGTAGAGAAATCCGATTCTGCCTAGGATTTGCGCAACCTGTGACGGCCCGTCGTGCCTGCGACGGTCCGTCACGCAGGTCGTCGCAGCCCCTTATAACTCGAGGGGCTGTGACGGCCCGTCACACCTGTGACGATCCGTCCTGCACCTCCGTCACAGATTACAGAGAGTCGATTTTCAGTACCCATTTTAGAATCATCCTAAGTATTTGAAACGAGACCCTGCGACGGCCCGCGTCATGCCTGTGACGGTCCGTCGTGGGGTCCGTGGTTTCAGCCAGTTTTCCCAGAAATAAAATCTGCTGCTCAAAACGACTAAACAGGTCGTTACAATTTTATTGGGTATCCATTCTGTATTTCAATCTCAATTTATATGTGAACAAGTTTGTATTTCTCTTTAATTTTGTATTGTACCTAATTGTATACTAACAGGTTTTGTATTTTATGTGCCTACTTTACCTTTCAAAGTCACTATGTATTTCAAATGAATAGAGTATTTCTTGTATATTCACAATTTTTTTATTCAATCTCACTTTGTATTTATAACTTTGTATATCATCTCATTTTTGTATTCATATTTCAGCATATAGTTCATGATCGATTAGTTTGTATTTTACCTTTCAAATTCACTTTGTATTTCAAATGAAGAAATATTTCTTTTTGTATTCACAACTTTATATTCAATCTCACTTTGTATTTATCACTTTATATTCTCATCTCACTTTTTTATTCATATATTGTTGTATTCAACTTATAGTTCATGATTGATTAGTTACATTAATTTAATGGGATTCAAACAGAAAAAACAACTACTAAACTATAACAAAAAACAATTTCATTCATTTTTTACATCATAATTTGGATACAAAATATTCGGAAAAAACTATAAATCTCAATACATACAAAGATTTCACTGATTCAATTAGAAAAAAAACACTCTTGCACTCTACATATATGATATCTCATCCAAACAAATAAAAAAATAAAAAAAAAATACTTGAGTTTTTCAATTATTCACTAGATGAGACACATTTATGGTCCTCAATTTTGAACATTATGTTTCAAATATATGTTGTATTCAACTTGAAGAAGCTTTGAAAGTTATCAGATGAATGATTCGGAAGACAAACTAAATTATTTTAATTATTTTTCTTATGTTTTTAAGAAGAAAGCAAAAAAAAAAAAAAACACTCAACAAAAGGATGACTATTATTGCTCTTTTCAAAATGTAACTAATTTCTGTTTAAAATCTTTTTTGCCTTTTTTAAATTTTTTTGTTCCATAATTTTCTCTGTTATTAATTATTTGTATCCAGTCAAATTAATTAAAATAAAATAAATGCATAACTAATTCCTTAACAAACTAAAATAAAGACATTTTTAATAAATAATGAAAATGTTGCTAAGGAATCCAACTAAAAGCTAAAATATTGTTATTTTGAAAATTTTCCTTTCTCTAAATCATATACCTGAAATATATATTATAATTGACTAAAATTTCAGACGTAAGCAAATGATTTTCTTGCAATACTATTTTATTTTGTTCAAATTTGAAACATAAGTTAAACGTATCATTTTTTCCATTTATGATTGCTTACATGTGAAATTGGCTAAAATTTCAGGTGGATCTGAAATTTTGTTGAAGAAATACTATTTTTATTTTTCAAATTTTAACGCAAAATATACTCCAAATAAGTTCAAATTTGATATATAAGTTTTATATATTATAAAGAACAAAACTTCAATCATCAACTAATCAAAATAAAGGTATAATACATAAATGTGACTCTTAACTTAGTTTTATCGGTCAACTATGCCCTCCAACTTTGAATATGCACAATTAGACACTTAAGCTTGTGTAAACTTGAACAAGTAGACACACGTGTCCTATATGACATGATACATGTAGGATGCCACATAGGACACAAAGTTGTCATGTAGTGTGTCATGTAGGGCGAATGTGTCTATTTGTTTAATTTATACAAGTTTAAGTGTCTACTTGTGCACACACAAAGTTAAGGGTCATAATTGTCAGTTGACGTGGCAATCCAATCCCATTTTTATGTCAAAACGTGGAAACCGATCCAGTTAGTTATGCCGGAACATGACAATTTAATTTATCAACACACCACAATCACAAACACAAGTATACTTTAAGGTCATACAATCAAGAGTGATTTTTCATGGCATATAATCATTCGTCTATCTCGTTTACAACAAGTGTGACCAATAATTCAACATTCATATACATACAAGTATCATAATGAATCAAGAGCATGCATACATCACACAATCACAATATTACAACCATCACCTACCTCGAACCAAACTTGAAACCCTAGAGTCTTGACCGTTCCCATTTCGGATTCGTTCCGCTTGTTCTTGGTCTACAACCACCCAATACAATATGGAAATCAATACACATTTACTAACTAAACTTTTAACAATTTCATGAACTCTAGATCATATCCATGATCCCACGTACCAAATTTTGGGTTGTTTCCACCATAGAATCTATAACAAAACCTTTCCCCATTGATATTAACCAATTTTATTACGTACTATGGATAAAAAAAATGAATTCGGGGAGTGAAAAACTTACCTTTTGCCTCAAGAATGGTGGAAAACGAGTAGGAGTCACCTGAGGTTTGTTCCTTAGCTCTAAAAATCGAAAAGTGCCGACTAAGGTCGTTTAGGGGTGTATAAATGAAATGACATAATACATAAATAATGCCCTTTAATTTGGTTTCCAATCACATTTATGCCCCTCAATTTTGGGTGTGCACAAGTAGACACTTGAACTTGTATAAAGTTAAACAAATAGACACAGATGTCCTACATGTCATTTTTTGTCCTAGTCTTACGTATATTGCATCATGTAGGACTCATGTGTTTATTTATTTAAAAGTTAGATAGTTAAAATGTCTGTCTATGCATTATGAAAGTTGGAGGTCAAAGTTAAAATTTGAAGTCAAGTCTAGGGTCTAATATATGTATTATGCCTAATGAAATCAAGTCGCGTCTCGCCCGCCATAGCGATGCCCATCCCGCCAAGCGGCCCCGCCAGAGCAGCAAAAATGCCCTCCAGGGCGGGATTCCCTAGACAAAGCTATCTCAACAATTCCAAAATCCTCATTTCACAACACACCTCTAAACCATGACACTCAGAAAATACCTTCCATGCTAAGACCAATTTCCGGAGTTCTACACGTTCGAATTCAATTTCATAAAGTCGTACAAATTCTTTAACGAGTTATCTAATTATGCATGAAATTAAAATTAAAAGTACATCACCCGATTGTTACCAATTTTCCCACACCTCAAAGACTCCGATTTCGTTCAAATATGGACTAGATTGGTAAAAATTCAAATACTATGAAAAAAAAATTTCTCGCTGACTTTTCTATAACGATAGAACCTGATAGTTACATTATATTATTCAAATTATACAAACGTGCGAACTACACAAAATAAAATAAAAAAACAAGCCATATAATTATAGTTAAAAATAGGTTACAAATTTTAATTAAGACAAACTATAACATTTTAACTAATTAATTGTATATATTTGTTTATCAGTATAACTTTCCCTATACGAATATGGATTCAATGACTAGAGATTGACATGACTGAGAAATTATTATGTGGGGGAGACAGTCAGAGAAAATGAACAAGTAAAATAAAAGGGGTAAAAGAAAATTTAATATGGGTAAAAACAGGTTGATGCAAGACAGGCTTCTAAAGCTACACAGAGGGGGGACAGGTTTAGTATTCTAATAGACAGATAGGACGATAGAAAGATTCACTTCCACTTGATATGTATTATAATAATAATAAAACAAGGAAACTTCAAAACAAATATATTCACAATTTTATAGAAGCAGTTCTGATATAGGAATATTATTGCATGATATAGTATTATGATGACTACTAACATAAGTAGCAAGGGCAGAAGCAGCAGCACTTTTTACAACAAGAAGTACAATTTAACTTTGGACATCTAGGATAAGAACATGAACATGTACATGTACATGGGTTACTACAAGAGGAGCAGCTAAAGCAAGAAGGACATTTTAAGCTACAGCAACTCCATTTGCAGACAGGCTTGCGGCAGCATTTAGACCGTGGACAGGAGAAACATTGACAACAACACTTAGGTATTGAGCAACTGATAGATGGGCAGCAGTTACATAAATTGCAGTTACAGCAGCAGTTAGGCATCTTCATACTAGGACATCGGCACCAGCAACAAATCCACGAGAGATTGAAACATGAAGAGCCACTACAATGCGTAAGAAACTTGTGTCAATACGAGAAGCCACAAACTCATTCAATATATATCTAATTACTTGGGAGCTCCTGAAAACTGAATGAGTCTCATACGACTCAATGAGAAGAGCAGCAAATTTGTTTAGCTCTTGGAAACATGCTAATTTGACTGAACATAGAAAAATACGTGTCTATGTAAAGATGTAACCTCTTAATTGTTATCTTCCTTGATGAAACAATAACACACTTCATCAGAGCTGAGATTACAAGGCTTAAAAACATCTCTCGAGCACATATGTCATGACTGCACCAATGCAGATGAGGCTAATTACTCTCTTCTTACTGTAATCTTTCTTTTCCAGTAAGAATTGGCATTATGAAGGCTAGGTACAAAAATATTCAGTATCCTTTTTTTGATAACTATGGTGTCTGAATCTGAGACCGACATCAAAAGAACCCAAGACTTCATAGTGCTCAACCCCACTACATTGACCACCAAGCCATACTCTTGGATACTACAAAAAGATGCAATATAATTGCACAAAAATAACTTCCTACTCTTCATGTTTATAAATAAACCAAAATCTCTTCCTGAAAGGAGTTCCTCACCATAACTAGATTTCATGAAGCTTATGAGCGAAGGAAGGGCACAAACATAATCCATAAAAATATGAATTGTGACCACACTAAAAGCCACAATTTCCACCAACTTTGGGTACTACGATTTACCATTTATTTTCTAGCTTATGAGCCACCAATAGTATTCTCTCTCTCTCTCTCTCTCTCTCTCTCTCTCTCTCTCTCTCTCTCTCTCTGAACATAGAGCTTTATTCACTTCTCGCAAGTATCCCTAACAGTATGTTAGTACTTAAAATGTGAGAAATAAGCAGCTGTGTTGGATCACAGTTGCAGCTAACCTTGGTTTCTATGTACTGTCTACTCTTCTAGCTTATGACCCACAAAAATATTATAGCTCTGAACAGTTTATGTGCAACATTTTGCAAATTTCTTACCAGGATGCTAAATTTTTATCCATTAAGCCTAAGAACATTTCATAGTAATGCATAAAAAGTTTCTCATGTTTTAAGTTTTAGTCCTCGCATGCAGTTAATGCCAAGATAATCACTCCCTATCTCTTTATTTTTTATATGAATCTCACTTTAATAAAACCAATAACGAATCTCAAACAGTAATCATATTTCAAGCTCAGTACAACCCAAAAAAGAAATGCTAAAAGTTTAGCATACCAGAGCCATTTCCAGAAGCAACGGGATCTACGAGTCTTCTTTATTCTGCTACGACGGAAAAAAGGCAATGAGAAGGTGTACAATATAATACTGGAAATCCACTTCAAGAAAAACTTGTAGAAGTAACGGTTGAATACTATCTTACGTCGGTATAAGAGGATCTGAATGTTCCGATACAAATTCTGTAACCCTGCAAAATTGTCAACATCATTCAATACAGAATCACTTTAAAGGACATACTTAAATTCACTTCACATGACTTCAGTAATACAGAGCATGTGGAAATAAATGCAAATGTAGAAAATATGCACTCTACATACTCTTTACAGGATCGAGAAGCGGGATGAAGGCCTTCAATGGATTTCAGTTCTTCCTGCTCAGAAGAATTGGATTGAAATGAGAGCAAAGTGAAATAACTTCATACAAAAATCTCTTAAGCAAGACTTCGTAACATTAAAAATACTGCACATTTGTCACAACAAAGAACAGACAAGCTTATGCTAAATATGCAATATTATCTCTAGAATATTGTGGAACATCAAAACGCACCACATAAAATGGACACGTGTATCTCCTTTATCCCAACAAAGAAACTAAAGTACATACGGTCAATGATATATGCGAGGCCAAAATCAAGGTTATTTCGCGACAATTCTTTATTGGTTGTAGGTTAGTTGAAGATGATCCTATAAGTAAGTGTTTTCAAACATATCCGGATCAAATTTTGAAAATGCCTTAAAGATCCAGGGATAGGTCGAGATAAGTAATTATCAACTATGAAGTAAGCTTCTTTTCCATAGATAAAATTCATAAGCTGATGCATTATGATTCCTCCAAAGTGTGAGCACAAATCTAATACCTTTATCCTTTTCTGTGTTTCCCATGTGGAGGGGGGGACAGGAAGTCTCCAGTCCCCAAGTTCAAGAGGAGAAAGCAGAAAAGTATGGACCAGTTTGAAGAATGAGATTCCAAAGTTTCAATGCTGGGCAGCATTACATGTGCAAGAAGTACAAATTTTGGTGGAAGTAACTCCATTGATATGTTAACAGAAAAAAAACATGAGGAATCTAAACAGGTAAATATTGCATCATGCAACTTTCTTAAAGCTTGAAGAACCTATTGGATGGGTTTATAAGCTTATAAGCAAAAAGCCATAAATAAGATTTCTTTTGACTTATTTTTGTAACTTACCCTAAAAATAAGTGCTTAGAATTTAGAAACACTTTTTTATTAAACCCAAACACTACCAAAACCCTTAAAAGCTATTTTGTCTCTAAAGCACCTAAAATAAGCCAATCAAAACTTTAAGTTATTCCTCCACCAGCAAGCGCACAACTTGAGAAGCAAATGAGCAGACTGAAAGTCCAAGAGCTCTATAAAGAGAATATCTTGGAATTCAAATTAGCATGTCTTTATGACAGTAATTAATCAAAGGGTAAACTGCTCAGAGTTCAAATTGTGTACATGACAGTACATTCTGTGCATCTAGTCACTAGTTTAGCATATTGGCATGAGGCAACAGTGAAGATTAGATATACTCCATTTGATATCCCAGCAAATCCTAAATCAAACAAAGATTCAGCCCTTAATTAAGCAAGCAATGTACTTTTTGTTTCACATCTCAAGACAAACATGAAAAACTAAAAACAAGGGCTAAGTAAGAGATGCTCTAAACATTTACCTCAAAATAGTAGCCTGGGGGTTTACAGAACACAAGACTAAATTGATTATAAAGAAGAATGACATGAGAATTTTAAGTCAACAGAAGAAAATTGAGAGTTGAGAATAGGCACTAAAGTCACCTCAAGAAAGCCAATTTCTCTTTCAAGCATTTGAACTTTAGCAAATTCTCGACGCTTTCCATACAAATCTGGATACTGAGGTGGTGATTTTGGGCGGGGTGGCGGCATAGATGGCATGAACCAGCCCCTGCCATTTCCCCCTTTTTCTTCACTTTGACCAAAGCTGTTTTTGTTTCCCTGTTTCAACATACAAAAGGGTTTCTCCAACTTAGAATCTTGCAAAATACAATGAATTTACTAAACAGTAGTAGTTTTTCAGAAGTTGCAAATGGGCAAACACCAAAGGACACCTACAGAGTAATAATATTGATAGTTTCAGACTTTCTAGTACAATAGTGGTTATGTCTTGCTGACAAATGCTAAGTTTTTTTCTTTCCTATTTTCACACACACAAGAATTAAACCCCCAAAAAAAAAAAGAATTTACTGACTAATATGAAGAACCAAAGAAAAGAACAAGTGCTAAATGCTTGTTGAATTTACTCTGCTCATGCACAAATTGAAGTTTTCATTAAATGGGTATCTCTAATAAATAAAAAAGATTGAATCTTTGTAAGTAGATGAGCTAAAAAGGGTGTAATAATTACTCTTATTGTGGTGTGATGGGACAAACGTTGTGAATAGATGATAGTAAAAAAAAGCTGGAATCATTGTAAATTTTTTTTATAGTTGGGTGTGGGTGTGGGGGTGGTATCTATGGGGGAAAGGGTTGCAGTATTTGCAGAGATTAGCAGAGAGTGGGACTGTAGGTTTTGTTGGGAGGGCCGAAAAGCTTAACGTTAAAGGATTCAGACCGCACGTGACGATCGACTAGGATAGAGAAAGAAAACACTTCATTTTACCTCGTTTTTACAGTAAATCGGGAAATACTTAGGAAACTCCTCCTTACCCCTTTCAAACATTTTTTATCATCTAAAATCCCCCATTTTTTCTACTATCATATAATTAGAATTTTCATATTAGTGATTGAGGGGTATTTATTTGTATACAATTAATTTAAAATTTCTTCAATATATTATGTACTTTTTATCATTTTCTAAATAAGTTTTAGTTTTTTAGATTGATAAGACACAACAAAATCATGAGCGAGTTGTCAAGTGTCACATAAAAGCTTAGTTGCTGACGGAAGACGTGACAACAATGTTATCACAACAAGGTTGTAACTAAGAAAATCACAAACACAAAGAAATCAATGCAGGTAATGTCCCAAGCCAATGTCACCCAATATGTCAATCGCTGGCAAAAAAGTCACCAACATAAAGAAAAATGTCTCCAACAAGAGTTATGAGGTGCCACCTAGGGTTGAGTCAAACGAAGGAATTACATCCCAAGAACCATTTGCCATTGAGGCAAGTGAAGATGATGTGGAGGTCGTATCCAAAAATGTCTCTCTTGGTAGAGAGTGGATTATGAAGGTTAATATAGGAATAGACATTATTGAAATCTTTGGCCAATGCTTAGAAAGGTAAAGGACACTCTTAAGTGTGATTGAGGGGAATACATTCAAGGAGATTGAAAGCATTCAAAACGACTTTGAGTGGCGTTTGTACGCTGAGATCAAGCTGAGGAAAATTGTTACATCCTTATACTGCAGCCTCATAGAGGCATGAGAATTATCGAAGCCATAAAGGTAAATATGGAGGAGTCAAAGAGCAGGTCGGCACTGGCATGACTGAGATAGACAAGAACAATGTTGTGACATGGGAGTCTAAGATCAAGGAAAACTACACAAACAGTTCTCAAAGAAGTTCATGATGCACGAGAGTAAAAGACTTCTTGACACTAGAGAACTATTTCAGGCATAGAAAGGTGAGGGATGACGAATAAGCCAAAATCAATATCGTCATATTGTACCTATCTGTCATGATATGGGGGAGGAGAAAATGGTTGGTGCGAGGAGATATGTCTATGCACTATTAGCATGTAGGATTCGTTCAAGACTGAGCTCAAGGGTCAATTTTTCACCATCCTTATGATCCAAATTCCCAACCTTACGAATGATAATTTATTGTTTCAGTTTACGGACAGATTGCGAAATTGGGCTAAACAGGAACTGCAACGTCGATAAGTCACGAATATACATCAAGTAATGGTGGAGGTTGAGTCTTCGGTGGATTTTAAGTATGAAAAAAAAAATCCAAGAATTCAAAAGGTATCAATGTAAAAGGTGGGGGAGATCGTGGAAAAATCAAAGAGACCTACCAACAACAGATCAAGACTCAAGATACTAACAAGCGTGATTCTAAAAAGTTGAGTGGACACTAAAGACATGTCGAGAAGAAAGCACAACCCAAGAAGAAAGGATGCTACATATATAGAGGGATGCGTGACTTTAGGAATCACTCTGACTTAAAAAAGTCTCAATGCCATGGGGGTGAGCAAAAGGAACAAAAGCAAGGAAAGAGTTCGCCGCAACATAATTGGGTATGATATGACTATGTGGAGATATCAAAATACAATTTATCCACCTCATTTATTATGAAAATCAGTACATGGATTTCACTATTAACAACAAGCTTGCTCGTTCACTCATGGACAATAGAGTAACTCACAATTTTGTGACCGAAGTCACATTAAATATACTAGAGTGAAAGTTGGATACAACTACTCCCTCTTTATAAATGTCGAGGTTCAAATTTCCATGGTGTAGCCAATGATATTGGTGTCAAATTGGGTTATTAGAAAGGTATGATAAATTTTTTTGTCACAACGATAGACATCTCTGATATTGTTCTAAGACAAAATTTCTTTAGACAGTGTCATACTTTAATTGATCCCTACCTCCAACATATCTTGATCATGAAATAAGCAAAAAATTTACATGGTTCTTATAGTGACTATGCTACACAAACAGAGTGAAGCCAAACTTTTTACGTACAGTTAATCAAGAGGCTCAAAAAGTTAAAGCGATTTCATGGTAACTAGGGTGAGTTTTGGGAAGGCAATTGTTACCCAGAGACACTACCACCTTGCATAAAAGTTACTTAAAAGGGAAGCAATTTGTCATGCCCAATGATCTACCGGAGAACTTTCCTTCAAGCAGTGACAATGAGATTTTAGGGTATTTTTAAAATGAATAAGTTTTTCGTCTCTGTCTTGTTCTAATTTTACTATTTCTGTATATCTTTTATTATGTTGGGTTGAGGCTGACTGTCTTTGTGGGAATAGACAAGTGTCATCACGTCTGTTTTAAGACCATGCCACTCTATGTCCCCCACTCTTCTTCATTTTTTTCGTTCCTTTTCATATAAAGGTATAATAGAGGGTACTTTAATAGCATTGTCATGGACAAAAAAAAGATTGTTTTGCATAATATGAATTGTAAAAATTCCTGATCTGGATATAAATCATATTTTCTTAAACGACTTTATAATATCACATCCTTTTAGCGAAAAGAGTATTTATGAGTATATTTTAATTACCAAATACATTATTTGTATATTATTAATTTTAACGATTATAGTTAAATATAAATTAGTTATTTATAATATTCATTTTAACACTTAACAGTGGTTTGATACTTGGTTTGAAAGTGAGTAATGCATGTATTAGATTCTGCATAAGTAATACCACATTTGTTAGTTTGCTAGAAGATAAGTAATTCATTGTATTTTTAACGATTCCTTCCAGTCTTTATGTGTAGAAAAATGGTGAAAGAATTAGGTCAAAACTTTTTTGAGTAGTAACTTGAAAATCTTAGCCTAGGCCAGTCTCAAATAGAATCTGAGTAAGGCTAGATCTAGGGAAATTCAGAAAGTGATTGGAGATAACGTCTAAGTTTCTATTGGATATTATTGTCGGACGTTAAGGAACTCATAGGGCTTTACAAAGATGAATTCTAGTAAGTAGAACTTCCGATATCAAATTTGAATTGAAAGAATTATTTAGAACATCAAGTACTTCGAGGACGTGTTGCGAAATGTAGGATTTGAGAAAGAATATGAGATTCTCCGTGCAAGCCACTATAACGGAAGACATTCTGTTATGGCAGAGCTGATATAGTTGACATATTACGATGTAATGTAAAGAAAGTCTCGAAATTGTTTATTATTATGCAACTTCATTCTTCGAAAAAGAAACAGAGATTTGGGGCTATTTTCCACTTTTTCATCAATCTCTTTACTAGAGGTATGTTAATTGTTATGCCAACCTGTAATTCGATTTTTAAGCCTTAGAATATATGATGGTACTTTCAAAGGCTTGTTAGAGGTAGGTGATGATTGTTTGTTTCTAATGTATGTAATGTTTACATGTTAACTATTTTATAGTATTTTGGTTGTGTAATACTGGCGGGAAAAACATAAGGGATGAATATGAAATGACATCATATTGATAATCGCATGCAATTAACATGTTTGATTTACTTATGTCTACAAGTTTGGTTGTTCATTGTAAGTGTGATTGTGCATGTTGCTTGTGATTGCTAATTGTCTCAGGTACCATGTCGATATAGATTCTCTAATGGTTGGCTCGGATACCACGCCTAGTGTAAAATACTAATGATCGACTCGGGTACCACGCCTTGTATGGAATATCATTCGGTCACTCAGATATCACATCGGTACACTTACAATTAGTGTGTGGGTTCCATGAGAGAATTATTGTACGTTATTATGATCATGTGATACTGGCTTTATGTGTTTGTTAAGTCAAGATTAGTGACTAGGAGTCTATATCTATTATGACCTTTTGATATATGTGTTTACTTGTATTGCTATATTTTGATTTAATGTTTACATTTATATCTTAAAATTGGTCATATGATTCAATTAGTGCACTGTAGTTGTGTATTGATATTGCTCTTACTCTTTTCTTGTTGAGTACAAAGCATATTCAGACGACTGATACGAGACATTGCTTGTGAGACCAGCAAAATCTGAATCCAAGGGTGAGCTACTTCCAAGCTGCTATGAATTCCTCCCAGTCTCTTTGCTCATCTATTCGGGCTCACACATCTCATAGTCCTTAGTTTATTGTTTTCGTCATTGGGGTTTCGTCTATTTGCTTTAGACACTTTAGAACTTTGGTACTTTGACTTTAAGTTTCTAGGGAGTTGTTTCTGCATATTATTTTAATGATAATTGAATAAATTTCTATTGAAACTATTTTTTAGTGTTATACATAATAATCTTGCTCCTTAAAATGGTTTGATGGGTTAAGATTAGGGTAGAAATTGATTCTCCCACTAGATCAATGTGGGTGTCATTCACGGTGCTTTGGACCATGACATTTATGTATAAAATTTAATATGGTATTTAATTCATAGTTTAGAAACTCACATAAAAGATATATATGCATAACTTATTAGAAAATCTATAAATTATTTTATGCGAGATAAAAGATGGAATAACTAATACTTGAAAAATTAAACCCTGAAAAACTAATGATTACATAAAATAAGACATAAATTCTCTCATAACAAATTTATGTATATATTAATACTTTCATAAATCAAACGACCACTTAGGGGTCGTTTGGTAGCTCGTTTGGAGGTGAGTTATGCAGGTATTAAATTCTGCATAAGTAATATCATGTTTGCTAGTTGGTTAGAAATTAATGTAATCATGTATAAAATTCATATGATTTGATTCAATTTTAAAACCCGCATAACTAATGCATGTATAAATGATAAGAGAATCGGTATATTATGTAACACCCCAGAAAATTTTTGAACTGATACTCCAACCGTCTTTCATAGTGAGTAAGTTTTTTTTAATGAATTAAAAATTTGTCACTATATGTAGGACCTTGAGTTCTAAAAGAACTAAATTGAAAGTAACAAAAATCTTAAATTTGGAGAGTTAAGCTAAGTGTAAATTTTGGGTCAAATTCAAACAATCATAACTACTAGCACGGGATGATTTAGGTGTTCTACAAGTTACCTTAGGAATGATATTTGAATTATCTTTCAAAGCACCGAGTTTTTCAAGTTTCGAATTAGGATGAGTGAGATATGACCTTTTGACATTAGGCTATCCAGTTAAGGAAAGTTAGCCAAAAATTGTGAAGGGCATTTTGATTTTTTCCTTATCCAATCAGATTTAATTCCTTTTTAGTAATATTCTAGGGTATAATCCTATTAGGTTCAGTTTCATAATCTTAATATACGTCTAGGGTTTTTTGAGAGATTAAGAAGAGAAAATAAGAGAAAAATGGAGAAAAGAGGAAAAGATCAAGCATTCGTTGATGTTCTTTCGTCTTGTTGCAGAATTTTGCCATGGGTTTAATCCCTAAGAGGTATATAAGCTTCCATGATGTTGGATTTGTTCACCCACACGCCAAACATGATGTTTTTCAACAAAATTTCATTTTTGAAATTGAAATATTAGAGTTCTTGATGAGTTCTAGATAGGTGTTCTTGAGGTTCATTCTAAATTTTATTGTATTGGGTTTTTGATGATTTCTTGAGATGAAATTTAGTGATTTGAGTGTTGTGTTATTAGAGTGTAATTATGTTAAGTAACTAAATCCAAGTGATTGGGAAAGAAACCGTTCGATTTTAGGTGAATTAGGGTGAGAAAATGAGCAAAAAATGTTGTACAGTCGTCTGGGTTGGGGACTGGAGCTCCCCAAAGTATTCTATGAAATTTAGGGGCTGGATCCCGGCACCACCATAGCCCCAGGGTCGCCTGTTTCATCCAGTTTACTGCTCTGTTTGAGATCTTTCGAAGGGTTGCTTCACTTTTTTTTATTCTAACTATCTAAGCTACTTCTAAACACCTAAAATCATTCCTAACATGATTATAAACTTGAATTTATAATTCAAATTCAAGGTAGAATGAGAGTTAAGTTTTGAAAATTCTTTAGAACGTTCTAAGAAAGTCCGTGAGTCCTTTTATGAAGTCTTCTACAACTTCTAGTAACTCGTTTCAAGACTCAAGCAAGTGAGCATGAGAGTGAGGAGAATGTATTCATGAGTCTAATTTCTTCACATAATGAACCAAAACTCTTAAATTCACAATTCACTTTCAAGACAGAGTTAAAGTAGAGTTCAAGAAAGTCTTTGAGTTCAATTGTGAATCCTTTAAGATCAACTATCAATTTGAGATAAGTTTTGAGAAAGTAGGTATGAGAATGAGAAGAGTCATATAAATGATTTCCTTATTGATATTTTTACCCTTGAGTTGAGTCGTTCATGCCTATAAGCATGAACTCCACCAGTTGATTACCTTTGAGAGGAGTATCATCTTCAAGTTCTAAGTCTTGAGTAATAAGTTTCTAACATATTTGAGTTTATATGTCTAATCATGGGACTATTATATGTTACCCATGAAGTCTTTGAGTTGAATTGTTCATGCCCATAATTCCGCATGAACTCTATAAGTCGAATAATCTTGAGATGAAAAGTGTCTTTGAGTCCTGAAGTTGAGTAGTTCAGACTCATAATTGCGAGTAGAAAATCATGAAATCATCCATAAACATGAGATCATGAACCTTGAATACATACTTCAATTCAAGGAGAGTTAAGAGTCAAGTCTAGAAGTTAAGGAGCAAGTCACAAAGAAGTTTATAAAATTTTCAAAAGTCTTTCACAAACGTTTTAATTTTGTTTTAAGACTTAAAGTTCAAGTTGAATAAGTAAAGAGTAAAGATTGAAGTTCATTTTCTTCAAGAAGTATATAGGGACTATGTATTCCTAAAGAGTTTTAAAATGTCTTCACATTTGAGCAAGAAAGGTAACATCGATTACAAGAGAGCTTTTAAGCTAAGTTTTGAGTAATTACCTCAAACTAAAGAAAGAAGTTTGTTTTAAAAACTTATGAGACTAAGTATAGTTTGGGTGTAATATTAAGTGTTCCATATGACGACAAAGTATAGGACAGTTCTGGCATTGTAGACAAGACGTTGTATTACCACTTAGGCTCATAGTGGTAGTTGTCAGTTAGAAACCCCCTCCCCCCTAAAGAACTATATTACTTTATTATACAAGTAAAATTGAGTTTGTTATTGCATTTCTTTAACAAACTAAGTTGTTTTCTACTATTTTAAATTTTTTATATATATTGCATGTATTTTATTGTTTTATATTGAGTTAAGTTATTCATGAGTTCAGAAAAGACAAGGTAAGTGTTTCTTTCATATTCTCTTCAAGCTTATATTTATGCTTTAGAATTCCCTTACATACTCGTATATTCCATGTACTGAGTCGTTGGGCCTGCATCTTTTCATGATGTGGTCATGAGTATTTAGGATCATCAATATGAGTTTCATTGATATGTCCGGGAGTTCGAGTTAGTTATGGTGAGTTTTCTTGTTTCCAGTGAATTTTATTTACTTTTCTGTTTAGTCAGGATGCCATGAGTCTTATCCCAACTTCCGTCTTTGTCATTTAGAGGCTTCATAGATAGTCTATATAGTTGAGAAGTATGTATATTTATTTTATTAAATGTTCTAAAGAGTTAAGTTGCACATTTTATGGTGAGTTGAATACTTTATTTTATTCAGAGTTTTCTTTTGAGTTAAAGCTTGTATTTAAGCTTTTCATGGATTTTTATTCTGTTTTAAGCTTTGTATGCTTAAGTTTGTCTTCCTTTGTAGTTATCTATGATGAGGGTTCGCTTGGGGACCAACAATGATTCTTGAGAGTCGGTCACGTCCCGAATATAGGCTCGAGTTGTGACATATTATTTTATACAAGATAAAGGATGAAATAACCACTACATGAATAACTAATCATGCAACTTATCTACCTACACACTAGTGCCTAAGCACTAGTTTGTAATATTACGAATCTATCCAAATTTTGATGTCAACAGATACATGTATCTCTTTATACACGAGGTCGAATTAGGTGCAAATTGTTATCAATACATAATATCCAAGTGGATTCACATTTATCTAGGATACACAGATAAATCTTGTTTGCTTCCCATTCGCTCACTACTTTGACATCTCACTCGCGTATCTGATATCCTAGATACATGTGAATCACACGAGATCCAATATACACATTTGATATTTCACTCACCTCGCTCTCCTCTCTCATATCTCGTTCACGTATCTGCTATCTCAGATACATAAGAACAACACTAGATACATGTATATAGTACACATATAGTGTGATTTACATGTATCTGAAATACATAGATAAATTTTATTTGCTTCCCTCTCATCTTACTCGTCAGTCTCATATCTCATTTGTATATATTGAATCTCAGTTACATGTGAATCATACCACATACATGTATATAATTTGTATCTAATGTGATTTACATGTATCTGACTTGAAATCTGATATGAAATTATTAAATAATGAAATAAAATGTAATTATTTCAAATGATAGACATAATAAAAAAATATGGTCAAAATATTTATGCAATTAGGTAGTTTCTCCTAATTAATAACCACATAAAATAATATATAAATTCACTTATAACAAATTTATATATTACTATCACGGTAATACCTACCTAACTCACAAGCCCTTGATACTCTCGGCTACTTTTCATTTAACTAAATCAATTTGCCACTAAATGATTAGTTAGGTTAAGAAAATGGAATAATTGTAGGTAACATTGAATGGGGTAGTTGGCGTTTTTGTGTTGGACCACCATAATATCTCTTCATCAATCAAATCTTAGCTAAATTGGTTTTTTCTCGACAATGTGTAGTTCTTATTTGTGATCTTGGTTCAAAAACTTGCTTCTATTAGTCACTTCAATACGTCTTCTGTTCCAAGATAAGTGAACATGAAAAGAATGCTCATAGCTTATCTACGTTACGTCTTTCATATAATTCCGAGACAATATGCTAAGACAAGACTAGAGGATCAAACATTATTTGATTTCTCAATTTTATTAACAGTCAAGAGGATTATATAATGTCCAAATTGTTTTAGATCGTTAATATCCCTATTACTTGTGGGTCAAGTGTACGTATTGTTTTATGTATAAATCTCATAGTGTTAAGAGTTACTATATGATTTTTCTAATCTTTTCAAAATTACATAAATTCCTTAAAATTTAGATACAAAACTTCCGAATTCATGAGACATCCGGATACATATGTATCCAAGACCAAGAGACCACTCGTATTCCGGTAACTGCATTGAAATTCAATTATTTTGTATTTGCACCGAACCCCATTCAAGGGAAAGCGCTCCCTACCAACTATTTTTTTTATATCAAGATTCAAACTCAAAACCTGTGATTAAGACAAAAACAATCCTACAACATATATGGTTATGTTATACATATTCTTTTCATCAATCAAAACATATTTCAATAAATATTATGTTGATAAAAAAAAAAAATCTTACGTACGTAGACTTGGGCCAGAATAAAAGCAATACTTTGAGCAAGAAGTCGTATAATTTTAGACGGTCATAGACAAAAAAAAAAGTTTAACAACTAATAACCATCAAATAAAGAATGATACGTAGCTGATTACTTTTAACATAATTAATAGTAAAAAGCGAAGTTATATAATTATAAACAGATCCTATTCTGATCTAACATCATCATCCCTTGCATTCCTCCTAGTTGATTTTCAACAATATTTTTATTGTTATAAACATGACGAGTACTGTTGATCCATTCATCGTTGGTGGCACTAATTGCTGCTGTTGTTCTTCAATTATTTCGAGTTGTAAGCTGTTTTTCCTAACCAAACTTTGCATTACGCATGGTTGAGGAGTTGTTATTGCTTGCTTTCCAACATATGTAATAACTCATTGCGTGCATCTCTTCTAACGATATTCCCTTCAACCATTCCATACTGAAAACATTGTTTAATAAGTACTTAATATTTAGGACCATGGAGATCCATCTTAATAATAATGTGTGACACTGAAATTTGAACTTAACACGTTTGTCTGTTTTGATCATACCATATTTGAAAATTGAAATGAGTCATATGACACATTTTCACATGATATATGGTGTGAATTCGAGTCTGAATGACCATACAACATGAAGATATAAAATAACAAGTTAAAATACTACTTGATGAGTATTATTAGTATTTATTTTCAAATAAGATTTAAATCTAGAGTGTTTAAAAAGTTGTCTAGGAAAAGTCTTGTCCATTAAATAAGAATAATAATGTATTAGGAGAGTCGGGTGTACTAAAGCAAGCACCAAGGCAGCTTTCGGTTGTTGCATATAGATCTCTTTGTTTAGATCTCCATGTAAAAATGTTGTTTTTACATCCATTTGCTCCAGATGCATATTCTCCGATGCAACAATACTCAACAGAATTCGAATAGAGGTTAACTTCACAATAGGAGAAAATATTTCAGCATAATCAATACCTTTCCTTTGTGAATATCCTTTAACCACTAAACGAGCCTTGAACCTTCTTTTGTCATCTGATTCAGTCTTGATTCTGAACACCCACTTGTTCAGCAAAGCTCTCTTCCCTGCAAGTAACTCAGTCAACACCCATGTGTCGTTCTTCTCAAGTGACCTCATCTCATCATCCATGGCTTGCTCCCACTTGATCAAATCCTCCACCTGTAGGGCCTAATCAAACGACTCTGGTTCCCCCTCATCAGTCAACAATAGATAGTGTAATGAAGGTTTAATACCTATCTGGTGCCCTGATGGTTCTGGATGATCTCCTTAACACCTGCTCAGGTGTAACTTGCTCCACTTCAGATTCTTCAATAGGAGTTGGTTGAGTATCTTCTTCGACATCTCTCGGGTTACTCTTCTCCAACTCACTTGCTTTGTAATCTCTAGAACCTTCTGCTCTCTGTCCTTGTACAGGACAGACTCAGGATCTTTCTATTCTTGTCATCCCAAAACCTGTAACCAAACAAATCAGAACCATAGCCTATGAAGTAACACTTCACAGCCTCGTCATCAAGCTTGTCTCTCTTTTCTGGATCAACATGAACATAAGCAGTGCAACAAAAAATCCTCAAGTGTGAGTACTTGAGTTCTTTTCCTGTCCACACCTCCTCCGGAATCTTGAACCCTAAAGGAACTGATGGTCCCCTATTGATCAAGTATGCAGTTGTGCTCACAGCATCCGCCCAAAATGTTTTGGGCAGCCCACAGTGTATCCTCATACTCCTTGCACGCTCATTCAATGTTCTGTTCACCCTCTCAGCAATTCCATTCTGTCTTGCCTTACCAGGAACTGTTCTCATCAATCTGATTCCCTCAGCTGCACAGAATGCCTTGAACTCTGATTTGTCATACTCTCCTCTATTGTCAGACCTTAGGCATTTGACTTTCAAACCGGTCTGATTCTCAACTTCAGCTTTCTACTTCTTGAAAGTTGCAAACACATCTGACTTATGCTTCAAGAAGTAAACCCATACCTTCCTGCTGAAATCATCAATGAAGGTAACATAGAATCTGGATCCTCCAAGTGATGATACTGGAGATGGTCCCCAAACATCTGTATGGACCATTTCCAACCGCACTTTCTTTGGCTCTCTAGGAGTCTTTGTGAAGCTTACTCTTTTATTTTTCCCCATAACACAGCTCTCGCAAAGACCCATATCAACAAGCTTCATACCCTCTAATTCTCCTTTTGCAACCAACATCTTCATTCCTTTAGCACTCATGTGTCCAAGTCTGTTGTGCCACAGACATGAACCAGAAGCACCTTCAACAACAGCGGCCATGTTAATACACCCTGTAGTGGTGTACAAGGTTCCATATTTGGTGTCACGAGCTACTACCATAGAACCTTTCACAATCTTCCACGAGCCTTTCCCAAACTCTGCTGCATATCCCGTGCTATCCAACTAACCAACAGAAATCAGATTTTTCTTGAGGCCACGAATATATCTGACATTCTCCAATGTCCACTGGTTTCCCAAGGTGGTTTTTATGCAAACATCCCCCTTCCTTCAATCTCTAAGGCTTTATTGTCAGCAAGATACATCTTTCCAAATTTTCCAGATTTGAAATTTCGGAACAACTCCTTGCTTGGAGACGAATGGAAAGATGCACCAGAATCCAAAATCCATGATTCAACCGAGCTGTTTACACTAAGGATTAGAGCATCCCTAATGTCCTCTGCTGAATTTACCGAATCCTTGTCATCTCCAAATTTTTGATTCTGTTTCTTTTGCCTTTGTACAGTTCGTCCGAAAGTGCCCTTTTTCTCCACAATTCAAACAAGTCATGTTTGATCGGTTCAGAGATTTTCCTCGATTCTTTGGTTTTGATCGACCATGTTGATTTTGGTCTTTCGTCTTACTTCTTCCCCTTCGGTCAACGCTGAGAGCACTACCCGATGAATCTCCCACTTCTCGGTTGCGAATACTTTCGCTAAGAAAAACATCACGGATTTTATCAAACTTCAGTTTCTCAGATCCACGGGAACTGCTAATTGCAACAACAACAGTATCTCAAGACTCGGGCAGAGATGACATTAAAATCAACGCCTTAATTTCATCTTCGAAATTAATATCCACATAATTGAGTTGAATCACAATCATATTGAACTCGTTTATATGATCAGAAACAGATCCATTCTCAGACATCTGTAAATTGAACAATCTATGCATCAAATATACCTTGTTCATCACCGATGGTTTTTCATACATGCTTGACAGTGCTTTCAACAGATCGGACGTAGTCTTCTCCTTCACGATTTTGAACGCCACATTTCTTGACAAAGTCAATCGGATCAACCCTAGAGCCTGAAGATCCTTGAGCTTCCACTTCTCCTCCATCATGGATTCCAGCATCACCCCGGTCAACGGTTCGTGAAAATCTTTTTGATACAGATAATCTTCGAACTGCATCTTTCAGAAACTGAAATCGGATCCATCAAACTTCTCGATTCCAAGCTTCGAACTATCCATCTTCAGTGATCATGTTGAATCTCCTTAGCTCTAATACTAGTTGTTAGGATCGAATCCACATACACACACTTGATGAATTAAGAACACAAGAACATTCAAGAGAAAGAGATGAGAGATCTAGAGAGAGAAAGAGAGAAACCAATATTTCGTGGTAACACCCCGTGAGTAAACTTCCATGGGGGTGGGGTATATATATTAATAAATCAGAGTATTTTTAGTTACAGAGAATAAATGGAGAATATATAGTCCAGCCTAAAATTTAGGCCGGGGGCTGCCCCGAACCCCTCCTTCGGATGATGGGATCCCGTCCCCCATAACCTCCTGACAAACTCACCGCAGAGGTTAAACCACGTAAACAATAAATATATGACAATACATCAAATATTAATAAGTCTCCACAACCTAACAATAAGTTCCATAAAAAATTTCCTTCGACCCATCTGACAATTAATACGTTCACAAAATTTATACAAAAAAAAATTGGGTAGTTCAGTATTCAATTCACATTGTAGAGAAAACTATAAGGAATTTGTGGTGCACAATTTCAAGATTTATTTTTTGCAAGGGGTAATCTTTAAAACTCAATCTCATATCGTTAGAATTCAACAAAATGACACTGAAGAAAACGTAGCAACTAATTAACAAAATAATAACAATATCAAAAAATATTACTATGAGTGAAAATAATAAAAAATAATAGTGATACACTTAGGGGTCGTTTGGTACAAAAATGAATAATGCAGGGATTAGTAATGCAGGAATTAACAATGCAGGGATTAGCAATGCAGGGATTAGTAATGCAGGGATTATTTTTATCAAGTGTTTGGTTCATTGTTTCTTATCTAATTTTGTGTGTGGTTTAAATATTTTTTTTAAAAAAACCTTCCAATTATACCCTAGGTTATTATGAGATTTTGCATTTCATGTAATTGAGTCAAAGTAGATAATTAACGGAGAATATTATTTTTTTTATAACATTTTTAACTAGTTAGGAGAATAAAATTTTTATTCTCATGTTCACTATTTTCTCACTTGAATTATTTGAGAGTAAATAATTGTCATCTTAATAAATTAGATTTAACAAGTCAAAAGGTAATACACAACTATAATGATTATAGAGAAAATTTATTGAACCTTGTTTTGTATCAATAATTTTTAAAAACTCTTTATCATAAAATAAAATATAAATATAAAATAAATATACAAAAATAAATTAAACTATTTTTATGCTCGAGATGTGTGTGTGTGTATATATATATACACACTCTTATTTTAGACTACTAGTGTAATGCTTAATGAACTTTCATTAAGAGACAATGTTTTATCGAAAAATAATTGAAAGAGTTTATTTCGTTTTGAAAGATTTTGAATTTTAGGAGTCGCCACTTAATTTGTAAGATAAATTAAGAAAACTTGTTTTCAAATAATTAAACAGGAAAAATCATTTGAAAACATTTTTTAAGGGTTCGGGATTCTTATTAACGTCTTAGGAAGGTTTTGACGGCACCTAAGACGTTCCGCTTAATACGGCTTTCCGGCAACTAACCATTTGACTAACTTTTTAGATTTGCGAATTTGAAGTTAAACTTCCTTAAGTTTTTATCTAGACAAACTTACGAGTTTGAAACATTATCGTTTTAAGATTTAATTTAGTTTTAGGTTTGATAAAATAGAAAGGCGTTCGATGGGTTTAGAGTTTTTCTAACCCTAAACTAACGGCATTCAAACAAACACATAAACGAATAGTAAAGAGGGAGACAGAGAGAGAGAGAGAGATTTGGGTCCAATTTCGGGTTCTGTCCGCCTTGACCAAAATTTGGACCCACCTGTTTTTTGGGTCTTTAACCCATTTCTCGTTTGGGTTTCGACCCCACTTCACCTGTCCTAGTCTAAACATACAAAAATAATTACAAGAAAAGGTAAAAGGACAAGGGCTTATGCCCATTACAAATGAAAATACAAAAGACACAAAT
>JAKWIY010003058.1:54979490-55116146 GCA_027704805.1 Solanum corneliomulleri
ATTTATTTTTCAACACTATACGACAGATTTAAATCAAGATCCTCGCCACAATTGTCATTGAGTGCTACATCATATCAAAGATATCGTCGACGGTTATTTGATATACGTTCCAATAACACATAACTTTTTGAGATCTCTTCATTTTCATCATTTTCCAGGTACCTAAACCTTTTCCGAGGTTTTATGAAGTGTTCTGTCAATCTGTTCTTTTATAGCTTGCCTCATTATGATGATCATATTGATTATTTAATCCTCTCGTTCTTCAAGGAATTTTATATTTGAAATCGATTGGTCTATTATGCTTCTGGCGTATCATAGACTCTGTCCTTCAAGAACTTTACATTGGAGCATTTGCAGCTGAATTATATTATAGAGTCAGTACATTAATTTGCAACATTATGCAAATGAATTATCCATTGAACTTTAAGTTCACATATATATTTAACGAGATTCTAGATAATTCATAATTAACATCATACATAATTTTCAGCTGTCAATTATCTCCCCCCTCCCCCCAATTTTAACAAATCTAACATTCATCCAATCTTATTTGGGAATTCATCTTTGTGTGTGGTGGAGCAATTAGATCATAACCGCACATTTAACATTTGAGATGAAAATTATATGGTTCCTAACCCTGAACCAATTTTAATGGGGAAATCTAATTGGCTTGATGCATACATGTGTTGCTACATGTTAAATAAATATCTCATACCAAATTTTATTTGGGAGTTCTGTTCTCATAACCATGATTTAGCTATAATTGGAGGCATACAATTTATGCTAAATCAATCAGCATTATCAATATAATTTCATAATATTGGAACTGTGCTCTTAATTTAACAATTCGAGCAGACAACCTTACAAACACCAATTTATAAGATGACACCCAAAGCACATGCGATCATCGCTTAGATGCATCTATCATATAGTTGCAAATGATCCACATGACAAGTGAATGGGCCCATATCCATCTTTTTATATGTTTCAAAAACTTCAGGGAATTATAATCACAACCTTAGCTGGTACAATGATCATATTATGAGGAGAACAAACAACACAAGAGTATTCTTGAAGAATCTTTATTTCTTCATATAATCTACATGAATTTTCAATTAAATTTATATCACATTTAAACCAGAATGGTCAACCGAACATGCGAACTGATCTTTATTTCAGTACACTTATAATGTACTTTTACATGTGATTTCATCAGCATGTACATGTTGTATGCAACAAACAAGAGGAAAAAATGGGTAATCTTTTACACAAATATTTATAACCCGCCTTGGTTGTAGTAATTTAAAGATATTAAATCTTTTCATAATTTATAGTCTCAATATTCCTTTTTGATTCATCCTAAACTTAAAATGTTTCTTTTGAGACTTACTACAACTCTATTATTATTCCTCTGGTAATAACACAACTCGTTAGAGCTTGCAATTAATTTTGTGTACTATCACATATCCCATGACACCATCCATATGGTGAACATATTCTTCAAGGAGAAATTATATTATTATTGTCATGGTCAAAATTATTACAAACAAGACATATTTCTTGCTTTACTTTTATTGTATCATAGGTACACAACCAATGATAAATTTGTATTGTCACACAGTATATTTGTTCATGGACACAACCTTTATAGGCAAGAATTACTTCTTTCTTTTTGTCTTTTCGGTAGTTCATAGCAAACATATCATAATATTATGACGTATAAACGCATACAATCATTGACTGTTTCTTATTTATATTGTTCCTTCATATTTTTTTCATATTCATTTTTCAAGAATAGGCAAACATTCACATGCTTATTACAAGTCACAATCTCTTCATGAGTTGACTATAACCATTTATACATGTCATAACTTTATATTTGGCATATTTTACATGGTCTACCTCAACATCACTAAAGATAAAGTGCAATACCACTTTATATTCTTTTATTTTGATGGATGATTTATAAAACTTGTCAAATTATTGGATTGACAACATTCACAAGTCCAATGACCTTTCATACCATTTTGATAATAAAATTGCCTTCACATTTTGAAGAACTATTTGAAGAACTCATAGTGTTCTTCCTTTTATAATTACCACAATGATGACTATTATAATTCTGTCATTTCACGCTCTTTCTCATATCGTTAATCATTTGTCATCTTTCAGACTAATTATTTACTGTTACCACATTCATACGATAGAATGGAGTAAGTCAACATCGAATTTCAAAGTTATCATATACTGCTACCAAATTCGCTTTAGGGAATGGAGCTAATTCAATGAAACGAATTTCAAAAATTTTCATCAAAAATATATTATTTTTGCCTTAGTCATCATTTTATCATCACTATGGTGCATTGAGACTCAAATTCAATGTCTTATACATACAAGGCACGTTAGGCCATAATTCTATGAGACTCGAACTCAACATCTTATTATTATGCTGCATCAAAATTCATATTGATGTCTTACCCTCTTGGTGCGATAGAACATGAATCTACCGTCTTACCCTCAAACATTTTTTTTCTCATTTTGGTGCATCCGGACTTTAACCTGATGTATTACCCTTTTGGTACGATGAAACTTGAATCCGTCGCCTTACCCTTAACCAATAGTATAATAGACCGAAGTACAACATGACTCAGCCTCTGATTTTTTTTCCAAAACAATCAAACTAATATTCAAGATGTTTTATATAGCATGTCATATTCAACCAATAGTTGTATATGTCTTTGGCTCCTCATAATTGTTAGTGACTTAATACTATTTTACTCTAAATCATAAAATATTTTAGAAAATACATATATAATTTTATGCAAATAATACCTTGATTTATATAACGAGATCAACCAAAACAGGAGTTAAAGAAAAACTAAAACTCACTCTCAATTGGCTAGAGACTCATGCTGATAACGTGTTATAAAATCAAATTCATAAGAATATAATCATAAAGAGAAGAAGGCAAGAGAAGTAGATAGAAGAAGAGAATTTTCTTCTTATTCAAGTATGTGTAAGTCTCATATGTATATCATACAATAGTGAATGAATAACCCTATTTATAAGTTAAGAAATCACTCCAAAAGTCACCATATTAAGTATCATAATAAATAGATACATTCTTATCCAAAAAGGTTCATGAAACCTAGTGAATATGGATAGTTGTTCATGTAATTTCTTTATGGACTATCCACTCATTCAATGGATTTATAACAGGTATAACAATTTCTTAAATAATTGCAAAATAATATGAGATGATGAAACTTGTAATTAATTATTTATATTAATGAATAATTATTATAGAATATATAATCCAAACAAAAAACAGAAAGGGAAATTCTAAACCGCCAGAAAAATATGGTCAGAATTTGACCAGAAATGAATAAAGACTATACTAACCTTTAGTTTAAAATAAAGGAAAAATGCATTAAAGAAAAAATTTGGTTATTCAAAAAACCTTTGCAATTCCTAGTACAATTCTAGATTTCCGATACTTTATTATCCTATAATAAATATGAAAAATATTAAATAACTTATAAAGCAGCAAAAACTACATGGATTTTGAATAAAATATACAAAATGTTATAAAGTGGCAAAAATAGTAATATAAAAATTTAGGTAGTATGAAAATTATTTTTGTTTTTACTTTCGTACTCTTATTCTTGATTTTATTATTTGATTTTATAATATAAATTGAAACATTTGCTTAAAGAACAAAGGCGTCTGATCACTTTTTATCTCTTATATTATATCAATTAATAAATTGTAAATCATTATTTATATTTGTTATTAAAATGACTTCAAATTAATGGGATCATATAACTCAAATATTTATTTTAATTATAAATAATTCAACGTCAACATTTTCCTCTTGAATATAATTTAACATCACTATTAATCTTAGTTTATTTCCTCTTGAATAAATGTTAGTTTTTTTATTTATTTAAATACTCTCAGCTTATTATTAACTAGGGATATCACTTAATTATTTATAGATGTAGTTTAATTTTTTAAAACATAATAATTAGCAAATATGCAAAATTACAACAATATGTGTAACTATTTTTTTATTGTTAAACAGGATCGTTACTTATGAACCATATGATTTTAAGTATTTCAACAATGTGTATATCTATTAATTCTAAAGTGTTTTGAGTTTTGATTGTCGTTATTGAAATATTTCAAATTTTATTTTTAATTTTATGCATAGCTTAATTTTTTAAAACATAATAATTTCTACAATTACCTATTAGAGCTCATATTAGTAACAAATATAAATAATGATTCTCAAATCATCGAATTGGCATAACACAAGAGCACAAGACTATAATATTAATGCTTGGCTTTTTGATTTGTTATCTAGGGTTGATACAAATGAACTAGAGTGTTTTGAGTTTTGATTGTTAGTGTTAAAACATTTTACATTATATTAAAAAATTATGTAAAATATAATTTAAATTTATTTATATAATAAATAACTAAAATAAAATTATTTAATTTTAAAAATTCATAATTAGTTTCGAAAAATATTAATTTGAGGAAAAAAATATTAATATTATGACTATAACTATGTAAACATTAAATATTTTAACATATCATTTTATAAAAAAATATTTTTTTAATAAAACAACAAATAATACTAATAAAGAAAAATATATATGTAACAGTTCATGCTTAACAGATTTGTGTTGTATATGAAGATTATTTTTTTTGAAATGATAAAGAACTTTCTATATCCGTTCCGTATTATTATAATTTTTTAATGAAGTGACATCAACATTTCTATCCAAGAAAATATTTGTATACGTCTCTTATACTCAAATAGAAAAAAAATTAATTTGAATGAGTCTTTATTTGTGTATGATATGATTCATATATGATCGAGGATAGGAAGACAATTACATAATAGGATAAAAATTATTGTAGTTTTAGTTTTCTTCATATTTCGCTCCCATACATTCTAAGTATAATCAGATAAAATATATTTTTATTATTTACCTTCTTTCTAGAAATTCGATGCATAACAACAACTCCTTTAAATATATAGGAGTAATTGTTTTGCCAACTGATCAAGTTTAGATTTTTAATTTTGAATATATAAATATAATCTTTTAATATTTAAATTTAGGTATAATTTATCTTTTCTACATTATAAATTATAAACTAAAATAGATTATCTACACTTTATACCTATTTTATGCTTTTTAAATTTTCTATTTTTATCACTAAAAATAAGAAATGGAGAATAAATAAACAAAAAAAGAATAAGTAAAAAAGAGGAATTTTTAAACGAAAAAAGAGGTATAGTTGTTTACTATTTTTTATTAAGTTTTTTACTACTATGCTTACATTTTAAATATATTTTTTTTTGTAAAACATATTACTTTCGAAAAAGGGCCTAAAATATCCTTAAAGTATTGAAAATGGTATAAAATTACCCTTCATCCACCTATTGGCTCCAAAATACCCTTCTCATCCACCTTTGGGTTCAAAATTGACTACTTTTTTAATTGTTTTAAAATTAAACTTTTTAAATATTTTTTAAAATACTTGGCGTTCAACTATTGGTTATAATTTTAATTTATTAATATAATTTATAAATCAACCCACTACCCAATCATTACTAACTAACCCTCACCCAATTAATAATCCAATTATTATATCAAAATCGTCATGAACACTACTAAAACACGATGAAATTATAGATTCTTGAAAGTGACATCCAAAATTTATTCGAGTCCGAATCAAAGGCCCAATTAAATTTAGGTTGAGCCGCTTATTTAGGAGGATACTTTCTTTCAAAATTGATTAGAAATTTATGACTAAAGGTAAGAAATAATACATCCAAATTGATTCATGCACTTTATTCAAATATAATTTTATAAATATTTATGATTTGTTTTAAAACTTTTAATATATTATTTTGAAAAAAAGTTACCTATGAAGTAATATCACATAATTGAGATGTAAGAATAATTAAGATGAGTATAGTCAGACTTTTAAGTTTATCGGTGATTTTTATTTAGATACTTGAATGTGTGATAATTTACTTCTATAGATATTTTCGCCTCAAATTTTTAAAAACACTCAATTGGCAGTAGCTTGCATGATGTGACAGATTTATTAATTTAGAGGGGTTTAATTAGTAATGGGTAGGTAGTGAATTGATTTATAAATTATATTAATAAGTTAAATTATAACAAATAGTTGAGCGCCACATATTTAAAAAAATATTCAACTGTTAAATAAGTGGTCAATTTTGAACCAAAAGGTGGATGACATTTTGGACCCAATAGGTGGGTGGAAAGGGTATTTTGGACCCAATAGGTGGGTGGGAAGGGTATTTTGGAGCTAATAGGCGGATAGAGAGTAATTTTGTACCATTTTCAACACTTTGAGGGTATTTAAGGCCCTTTTCCATACTACTTTTTTTTTTATATCTTGAAAATTTCAAGAGAGAAGAGTGGTGAAACTTAATGTTTTGTTTGGTGAATTTTGGGGTTCATTTTTTTATGTTTAACTATGAAATCATAAATAATAAATCTCATCAATTATTTTCAATGCATTGGAAATATAATTGAAGACTATATTCAATACTTGAGTTAAAGGACAAAAATGTTTAAAAAAATTAATTTTTAGTATGAACATATACTTTTACCATTCTGGCCAAACTATAATCAAATTTTACTGGCCAAAAGGATTTTTTCAAACAAAAAATTGCCCAAAAAAATCTAGAAAGAGGGAAATTGGAATTTGAGAAAAAGGATACCAAAGCCAATTGCAACTTTGCATGTATGAGGGCTTCTCTTCTATCTCCTTTTTAGGTATTTTTTATATGACATAAGTTGTAATATTGAGAGAAGAAAATTTATGTTTTACTTTTTGGTTATATTTACTGCCTTCATTAATTTGGTTTGTTACCTTTTAGGTTCTTAAATTGGTTAAGCTGTCCTTTTAAGTTTCTTATATTGGCTTGTGCAATATACACACTTTAGTAATTGAAACCTTTTAGTTTTTATTTAATTTAGAGAATGCACAAGTATCCTTCAATCTATGTTCGAAATTTCGGAGACACACTTATACTAGATTTCGGGACACACTTATACTATACTAAGATCCTATTACTCCCCTGAACTTATTTTATTAATAATTTTTTACCATTTTTGGCCTGCATAGCACTATCTTGTGGGCCCGGTGTTGGTTGACTTTTGTTTCAAGCAAGTATCACGTAGGCCAAAAAGGAGAAGAAAATTCCTTACAAAATAAGTTCAGGGGGTAATAGGACCTTAGTATAATATAAGTGTGTCTCTGGAATTTTGGGCATATATTGAGGGGGGTACTTATACATTTTCCCTTTAATTTATGAATACTTGGAAAGTATCATATTTTATATAGGTCTACGCGGTAGTTTATTTGGAAAACAAGAAAGGAAGATTTGTGATTTCAATCATAACATTCGTTTATATGGTAAACGCGACACCGCGATTAGTTCATAGATTTGAAAGTAAATTTTCTATTAAAAAAATAAAAATGAATATTATATGTACATGAAATTTGATGAGTTTATAAAGTTATCTTCAAAAGAATTTCAAGTTTCAAAATTTGGTAAAAACCAGTATTTGGGTGAAACTTCACTTTCTAAAACAAATACTTTTAACTTTCTATCAAGTAAAATACATGTCCAAACACACTTTTAACTTCCACAAAAAAAGTACTTTTCAAACACACCGTGTCAATATATAACAGGTTAAATCTTGAAAAATTAACATCTTATACACTTTAAGAGGATAAATATCAAGTTGTAATCATACTCTTTAAAAATAGATTACTTATAGCATATTATTATCATTTTATATCACATCAATTAATGATATATTAATTAAATAATATATATTTAAAAATAAACTATTTATAGCATATTATTATCAAGTTATAGCATATTAACTAATAATATATTAATAAAAAAATTTATTTTATTATTTAACTAATGTTGTAAAATTAAGATTATAAGAAGAAGACAAGAGAAGTAGATGTAGGAGAAGACTTTCTTCTTATTCAAGTATATGTAAGTTTCATATGTATATATTACAATAGTGAATGAACACTCCTATTTATAGAGTGAGAAATCACTCCAAAGGTCACCATATTAGGTATCATAATAAATAGATACATTCTTATCCAAAAAGGTTCATGTAACCTAGTGAATATGAATGGTTGTTCATCTACTAACTTTATGGACTATCCACTTATTCAATGTATTTATAACACTCCCCCTTGGATGTCCATAGATATTGTGCCTCGTTAAAACCTTAGTAGAAAAAAACCCTGTGGGAAAAAATTCTAGTGAAGGAAAAAGAGTACACATATCTTTTAATACGCATTATTTGTTGCCTCATTAAAAACCTTTCTAGGAAAACCCAGTGGAACAAAACCTAGACTAAGGAAAAAAGAGTACAGTGCATATTTTACTCCCCCTGATAAAAACCACGATTCAGATGGTTAAGTTTTCGCATTCCAATTTTGTGAACCATCTTCTTAAGAGTTGAGGTTGGTAAAGATTTGGTAAATAAATCTGTTAGATAATCACTCGAACGAATTTTTCGCACATCAATATCATCATTCTTCTGGAGATCATGTGTGAAGAATAATTTTGGTGAAATGTGTTTCGTTCTATCTCCTTTTATAAAGCCTCCTTTTAATTGAGTTATGCATGCAACATTATCTTCAAAGAGTATTGTGGGTATCTTGACGTCACACTTCAAACCACATCTTTCTTTCATAGAATGTATTACTGATCTTAACCATACACATTCTCTACTTGCTTCATGAATGGCTATTATCTCAGCATGATTTTAAGAAGTAGCGACAATAGACTGCTTTGTAGACAGCCATGATATACCAGTACCTCTGTATGTGAATAGATAGCCTGTTTGTGATCGAGCTTTATGTGGGTCAGATAAATAACATGCATCTGCATGACCAACAGGATATGCACTATCTTTGTTAGTATAAAACAGACCCATATCACTAGTTCCCCTTATGTATCGCAATATATGTTAACTCCATTCCAATGTCTTCATGTAGGGGAAGAACTATATCTTGCTATGTCAGGTCTCGTAGCATTAACAAGATACATAAGTGCCCCAATTGCACTAAGATAAGGTACTTCTGGACCAAGAGGTTCCCCATTCTCTTCTTGAGGTCGGAATGGATCCTTACTCACTTCAAGTGATCGGACAACCATTGGAGTACTTAATGGATGTGCTTTGTCCATATAAAATCATTTCAAAATTTTCTCAATAAAGGCAGATTGATGGATGAAGACCCAGTGTACTAAATATTCTATTTGTAGTCCAAGACAAAGTTTTGTCTTTCCAAGGTCTTTCATCTCAAATTCTTTCTTTAGATATTGAATTTGAACCTCTTCTGGAGTTACAATGAGATTAATGTCATCAACATAAACAACAAGAATAACAAACCTCAATGTTGTTTTCTTAATAAATATATAAGGACAAATGACATCGTTTATATAACCTTTTTTTATCAAGTACTCACTGAGGCGATTATACCACATGCGCCCTGATTGCTTTAAACCATATAATGACTTTTGTAATCTGATTGAATACATTTCCCGAGATTTTGAACTACATGCTTCAGGCATTTTAAGTCCTTCTGAAACTTTCATATAAATTTCATTATCAAGTGAACCGTAAAGGAAAGCTGTAACCACATCCATTAGATGAATTTCAAGATTTTCATGTACAGCTAAACCGATGAGATATCGAAAAGTTATTGCATCCATAACAGGTAAATATGTTTCTTCATAGTCGACACCGAGTTGCTGAGAGAATCCTTGTGCAACAAGGCGTGCCTTGTATCTTACAATCTCATTTCTCTTATTTTTTTCCGTACAAAGATCCATTTATAGCCAATTGGTTTACCATCACTAGGTGTTTGGACTACTAGTCCAAAAACCTCATGCTTAGCAAGTGAATTTAATTCTGATTGAATTGCTTCTTGCCATTTTGGTCAATCATGTCTTTGTCGACATTCTTCGATAGATAGAGGTTCAAGATCCTCATTTCCTTGCATAATGTTAAGTGCAACATCATATGCGAAAACATTATCCACTATGATTTTTGATCGATCTAAACTTATCCCATCACCTGTAGAACTTATTGAGAGTTCTTCATTTACTTGATTCTCGAGTTTACTGATCTCTTCACGATTATCAGGATTAATCAGATCTTGAATTTCTTCGTGAAATTCTTTTGTAGTGTCATTTTTTGTACTTTTTTCTAGGACTTTTATCTTTTGAATCCAATGGTCTACCACGCTTCAGGCGTATTTATGATTCAAAAGCTATGACACTTGTAGATGGTCCTTTTGGGACGTAGATTCAGATAGGCACATTTTTAGCAGGAATATGTGACATTGTTATCCTTTTTAAATCAGTTAATGCGTCTGGCATTTGATTTGCTATGTTTTGCAAATGAATGATCTTATAGACCTCTTGTTCACACTCAATGGAGCGTGGATCAAAATGAGATAATGATGAAACTTTCCATGCAATTTCACTTTTAAGTTTATTTTTCTCTCCCCCTATTTCGGGAAAAATTGTTTCATCAAATCGACAATCTGCAAATCTTGCAGTGAATAAATCTCCCGTCAATGGCTCAAGGTAGCGAATTATTGAGGGTGAATCAAACCCAACATATATTCCTAACCTTCTTTGAGAGCCCATCTTGGTGCGCTGAGGTGGTGCTACAGGCACATATACAGCACATCCAAAAGTTCAAAGATGAGCAATATTTGGTTCGTGGCCAAATATCAATTGTGATGGGGAGTATTTATTATAATGAGTCGGTCTGAGACGAACAAGTGATGTTGCATGTAAGATAACATGACCCCAAACAGTAGTAGGCAACTCACTTTTCATAAGTAGAGGTCTTGTAGGCCATTTTGAGTATGAACATGAGCTACAGGATGTTCAACTTTTATACCTACCGATACGCAATAAGCATCAAAAGCTTGGGATGTGAATTCGCCAGCATTATCAAGGCAAACTGTCTTAATGGGATAATTTGGAAATTGCGCTCTTAATCGTATCATTTGTGCCAATAATTTTGCAAACGCTAGGTTGCGAGATGATAAGAGGCACACATGAGACCATCTTGAAGATGCGTCTATTAGGACCATAAAATATCTAAACGACCCATTAGATAGGTGAATAGGTCCACAAATATTCCATGTATTCGTTCTAAAAATTGAGGGGATTCAATGTTAACCTTCATTGGTGATGGCCTAGTAATCAATTTGCCTTGGCAACAAGCAGCACACGAAAACTCATCATTTGTAAGAATCTTCAGGTTTTTTAATGGATGTCCATTTGAGTTTTCAACGATTCGTCTCATCATTATTGATCCAGAATGACCTATTCGGTCATGCCAAAGCACAAAATTCTTTAAGTCAGTAAACTTCTGGTTTACGATAGAGTGTGCTTCAATCGTACTTATTTTTCCATAATACAGGCCAGAAGATAAAGTTGATAATTTCTCAAATACATATTTCTGGTTTGACATATTTCTCAAATACATATTTCTGGTTCAACATTCATTTCATTTATTGTCTCAACATGATATCCATTTCGGCGAATATCTTTAAAACTTAACATGTTTCTTGGGGATTTAGAAGAGAACAAAGCATCTTCTATGACAAGTTTTGTCCCCTTAGGCAGAAATATAGTAGCTCTTCCGGAGCCTTCTATTAAGTTTGAATTACCAGAAATTGTAGTAAAATTTGCTTTTCTTCTAAGCAAGTAGGAGAAGTATTTATCATCTTTGAATATGGCGTACGTTGTTCCACTGTCAATTATACAAATATCTTCATGATTGATCATTGAGGTATCCATATACACTTCAAGATAAAAGATACAAAAGAAATAAACATTATAATATTATTACTAAACAAAAACATTACACAACCATTTAGTTATTTACAAGTCTAGAAAAATATATCATACTAGTTCATATAAACGACGAAAATGAAATATATTTATATTATCACTGACCCATCACCTATCAGGTGATCTATCTTTCCTTCGGGATTCTCAAAGAAATCCGCTACATCTAGATGCATGGGTTCAACAATAGCTTCTGTGATAAAGTTGGCTTCTGCGTTATTTTTCACCTCCTTCAGGGAAGCTTGATATAACTCAACCAGGTGCCTTGGCGTACGACAGGTACTTGACCAATGTCCTTTTCCTCCACATCGATAACATTTGTTGTCTGCATTTTTCTTCTGCAATACGTCATATTTTTCATTCTTCTTTTTACACTGCTGGTGTTGAAGGTTATTATTTAGTGCAAGACGATCACCACGATTGAAATTTCTTCCTCGACCACGACTGGGGTCATGACTGGGGCCACGACCTTTTTCACTCCTAGATTGGTGAAAATTTGCCGTATTTACTTCAGGAAATGACATAGAACTAGTAGGTCGACTTTCATGATTTTTCATCAGTAAGTCATTATGTTGTTCAGCAACAATGAAATGTGAAATTAATTCGGAATACTTTTTAAATCTCATTTCTCAGTATTGCCGCTACTGAAGCATACTCGAGGCAGAGAAAGTTGAAAACGTTTTTCCCAGCATATCATGGCCAGTGATATTTTCTCCACATAATTTCAATTGTGAGAAAATTTTAAACATGGAAGAGTTATACTCACTAATAGATTTAAAATCTTGAAGTCTCAAGTGGATCCAGTCATAACGTGCTTGTGGAAGGACGACCAACTTCAGGTGGTCATATATATCTTTTGAATTGTTTTACAACACCAGAGGATCCTTAATAGTGAGATATTCCATTTTCAAACCCTCATCAAGGTGATGACGGAGAAATATCATCGCCCTAGCACGGTTTTGATTTGATGCTTGATTATTTTCTTGGATGGTGTTTGCTAGACCCATCGCATCAAGATGAATTTCTGCATCGAGTGCCCATGATAGATAGTTTTTTTCCTGATATGTCTAGAGCAAGAAATTCAAGTTTAGAAATATTAAACATTATTTTTAAAAAAAAGGAAATTCATACCTCCGAGGCTTTTAAAGTCTTTACTTGAACTGGCAGAGACTCGTGTTGATAACGTGTTGTAAAATCAAGATTATAAGAAGTAGACAAAAGAAGTAGATGTAGGAGAAAACTTTCTTCTTATTCAAGTATATGTAAGTTTCATATGTATATATTACAATAGTAAATGAACAACCCTATTTATAAAGTGAGAAATCACTCCAAAGGTCACCATATTAAGTATCATAATAAATAGATATATTCTTATCCAAAAAGGTTCATGTAACCTAGTGAATATGAATGGTTGTTCATGTACTAACTTTATGGACTATCCACTTATTCAATGTATTTATAACAACTAATAATTATTATGTTTAAATAATTAGCTTTATTTATTCACTTACCTTTTATCAACAAAATCTTTTAAATTATTACTGATTAATCAATTACCTTTTAAAGATTATAATATAAATAATAAATTATTAAATATTAATTAATTACCTTTTAATGTTTTTAATATAAATAATAAATTATTATTTATTAAATATTAATTAAACTTCATATTATATAGTTATCTTTTAAAAAACAAAATCTAAAAATTAGAGTTTTGATTTTAATTAATTTCATATTATATGGTTACCCAATAACTACTCACCCCATATCAAACAACACTCTTTTATCTTCCCCCAATACACTCAACTTCTCCCCATTTATTAAGAATTAAGAATTTTGACAATATTTTTTAAGAATTTGAAGAGTTTACCTTTTTATTAAGTTAAATTAAAGCTAGATAAATTATTAGCATTACAATTATTCTTCATTCCAAAATTTCTCTATTATTTTGAAATTTCTTTCAACATATAATTCATTTTTTCCCAAAAAATTCAAGATTATTTTCATAGCTGCATATTTCAGTTCTAATGGATAACTTTGTGTCAATTTTAATTAAACATGGTGGAAAGTGGAATTTTTCGGGTTAGTTTTTAGTTATGATTTATTTTTTTAATTATGAATTGTTGGTTTTATTTAGATTTATCGCTTTTTACATTTAAAACAGTGTTAAATGTTTTTGTTAACTGTATTATCTGTAATACAGTTTGTAATTTTTTTTTTTGAAAGAAACAGTATGTTCTGTATAGCGTACATGAAGTCTGAAGTTTATTTTTTTAGTGAATGAAATGTGTATGAAACATGTATCATTTGTGTATGAAATTTTTTTTAATAGTACAAAATTTTGTTTCTATTTAAATTATAAAGTATGTTATTGTATGAATTTTGTTTTAAAAATGTAATGCTAATAATTTATCTAGCTTTAATTAAACTCAATAAAAAAGGTAAACTCTTCAAATTCTCAAGCACGCAACATTCAATAAATGCACTGTCAAAAGCAACTTAATAAATGTTGTCAGAATTCTTAATCATTAAAATTAATTACTCATTATCACTTTATCTACTTAATTTTTAATAACAATTCTTTTTAATAAATTATAATTAACAATATAATTACTAATAAAATGCTATAGAGTGATATATTAAATACTACAAAATGAAATTGAAACTCTAATGCCATAACTTGATAATAATACTACATATAATGCTATATGTGAAATTTACTCCTAAATCTTTTGAAGAACATTACAAAATCTTTCTGGGATCAAGAGTAACTGAATTGCAACATTTTATTTTAACAGGTCAGGGTTATTACCTAGGACTCTTCACTTACGATGCCACCTGTATCAGATTTCTCCAAGAATACACAACTTTTGGCAAATTCAACACGTTGACATTTTTGAAGAGTCCGAACAACATAGGTTACATTTATATTGAACAAGGCCAAAGGGGTGGGGGAAGAGAACAAGCAAGAAGATAGAAATGCTTTGTTTCAGCAAAATGAATGAGAATATGCAAATAACTAAGTACTGCTATATACTTTTTTTTCTTGTATATATACATAAGATATCTTTCCACTTTGTGTTGCAACAGTACATAGAGACAATTTCTACAAGGAGCAATTGCAACATCTTACACATAATAGTTCCAATAGCTATGCCCAAAAAAAAAGGGATGAGTTACTGTGGAACTTTTTCTACTTAAAATTAGCTCATACCATGAAGTGAACCATCTCCCATGGCTAGCATTGCCCTGCTTGATAGAAATACTACATATATGGTCATAAGTCCCAATCCCAACGACTTGCTAGGCCGCATATCGTTCCGAGGTAGCACAATGAGTGCCCAAACAAGTGCCAACATTAGAAATCCCATTGTGTAATACAAGCTATCATCTCTTGGAAGGATATAAGGTTCTGGCCTACTCGACAAGGCTCCAAGGAGCATGGAGATGCCTAAACCAGCAAGGGTGTTGAACATAGGACCTGCATAACATCCTGACATGGCAATCTGCACACCATCTGCACTATTATTTGCTATTGCAACATTTGACATTAAGTCACCCATAGAGTTTCCCCATGCCAAGACGGTTAACGCTAAAATTGATGGATTGACACCAAAGATAACACCAAATGCCACTAGCAGAGCCACTAGTTCATTTGCCACGATATAGAACCAAATAATACTCATAAAGAAGCCTCCCAAGAGCCATGGAAACAAGAATCTTTTAGGCGGATGATCAGCTGAGGTATAGACAAATGCAACACCTCCAAATATACCACCAACTACAGCACCAACAACATATGCAGTGGTAGCAGGGCAACTCAAATTGTCCCGAGTGTTCCAAAGGAATGCTAAAAGCAAGGGTGCCAAAGAAGCACTAGAAACAGCATACAGTTTTGACCATCTGTCCTCATCAACAATGGGGATGGTTAACCTTCTTGGGAGTGTCAATGGTATTTCTAGCAGTGCAAACAACTTAGAACAGGATAAGGAAGAAGACTGGACATCGACATCATCATGTTCATTCCAACCCCATAAATCCATTGGACTATTTCCTACAGAATTATCCTTCACAACTTCATCAGAAAAGATTGCGACATTTGAAGACCACATCCAATGTGGCAGCGGAGCTTGTAGCTGCAGCAATCCATCTGCTGATTCCAGCCCACCTAAAGAAGAATCGCTCTCTCCATCTATGCTACTCGATGTAACTGGTAACAAAGGAGCAATTACATCCAACTTCAAACTAGTCTCGCGATCCCTAAGCATCTCATTTGCAGCAACAAAAGCAGCATACACCAAATAAATAGAGATAAAGGCAACAGCACCTAAAACCGCCACCTTGCCTAGACTCAGAAGAGCAAGAAGTGAAAGGAGCGCTATAATAAAGAAACAGACATCCCTAATAAAGCACTTCTTATCAATCTGTATAGATTGTTCTGCAACACACAAGGAAACAGTACCAACTACAACACATGTAACAAAAACAGCACCACCAAGAACACTATTCAACCCCACCTCCCCAGAATCACTACCCATAAAAGCAGCAATACTAGCAAACACATCAGGCGCGCCATTCCCTAAAGGAAGCAGAGTAACTCCTGCTACAGTTGGGGGCAATTTCAACAAATTTGATAGCTTTTCAAGACAACAACAGAAGTAATCAGCAGCAGTATTTCCCAAAAGATAGAACAAAGAAATCAACCAAATAGCAAGAGTGACATATCCAAAAATACTAAAACCTTCACAGGTACAGTAAAAGAAGAAAAGATAATTCAAGAAACCCCCTGAATTACAATGAGGATTTGCCTTCAAGTAGTCACATTTTGTACTGTAACCTTGATGTTTATACAACCCACCACATAATTTGATATCCCTGCTTTCACCCAAATGATGATAACTCAAACTCGTTTCCTTTCTAACAGCACTAATTTTGAAAGTTTTCTTGGAAAGTGGACTTTGAACAACATCTTCTCTACGGAAGAAGAAAACAACCAATACCGACAAACAAAGCCCATTGAAAATTCCACGAAACCTGGACCGTTTCCGACAGTAAAACCGATTGTCTGTATCCATTTATTGAATTCTTGAAAACCCTCCACAAACTAAATAGGGAAAAAGGACAAAAATCTTTGAATCTTATTGATGGAATTTGGAGAGAATTTTTTCAAGTGGGGTTTGAAGATTGAGGAATTTGTAGGTAAAATTTTAGGATATTCTTTAGGTGTGAAAACAAGACATGGTAAGAGATGAAGAAGGGAGCAAGAAAATAGGGAGCCATGGAAGCGGTCGCTTTCTACAATAAATGGGCCACCACTTCCTTCAATAAGCTTTGCTATACTATGCCCAATCATACAATACATAATACTATCAAAATTAAATTTCTCTAATTTCTTAAAAATAAAATAAAATATTTAACATTAAAGTGCTAATTTTATCCTTTGATTGTATAAACCGGACAAATATTCAAAATAGTACAGTACTTACACAAGTAAAGATAAATAGGCAGAGTATATAATCTACTTCTTTTATATAACAATAATTGTTCACTATACAATTTTTCTATGTCCAACAATATTTCTCCCGTTTATAAAATCAATGAATAATTTCACACTACTAAATGCATCCTTTATCATAATTATATTCATTTTATATCACATAATTCAAGACAATTATCAATTATATTTATTAATTATACATTTCCTTCTATTTCTTAATTTTTACAAGAATTAATTTTTAATTTTTAATTTTTTTAAAAAAAATTTATGTCAAGCCAAACTAAATTTTAAAATGAAGACGAGAAAAGTAAATTGTCTCAATTTAACACATCCTTTAGGAATAAAATGATTAAAGATATAATTTTTTACCTTTTAGATTATTTTTATCTTAAAAATGAAAGATAAATCTAAATAATTTATCTATTTTGAATTATAAAATAAAGTTTTAATTATTCATTGAATATAATGATTTATTTACTTTAAACTATAAATAAACCTCAACAATTCACTCTGAAATATTAGTAAATTGAAATTAAAATTTAAAATTCCTTTTTTTATTCCTAGTTGATATTCTTTTCTTTTCCACTAAGACTTTCTTGTAATTGTCTTCTTTAAATTTAAGTTTGCGTGTGTCGGTTTGAAAACAGTGGGAACAAAAAGTATTTTTTTTTTATTATTATAAATATAAGTAATACTAAAGCGACTTGTTGTCTAGACGGCAAGATACACACTCTTTCCAAAAATAAATACTACAAAATAGTCATACATTTTTGCTATGATTACGTATTAATTCAGTTTTAATTTGACTTATTCAACAAATTATACGTCAATAAATATAAACCTAATGTAAAAAGAAATTGAATTTACCATGATATATGTGGCCTCGTGGAAGAAAATCAACAGAAAAAAAAAAGGTAAACTGAATTTCTTTATATTTTTTGGATATTGAAAAATAATGTGTCCGAGAAAAAGAATATATTCTTATTATTTTATATTGATAAACGTGAATGAAGAGTAAACAATTAAAAATGAAAATGAAAATGAAAATGAAAATAAACCACGTGTTATTTTAGAATTAGATATTTATATTTAATTATTTATGGACCTTTTTTCGCTTTTCCTTCATTTTTTTCCCACTCTTTGTTCTTTAAACTTTCTTTCTCTCCCACAAACAGATTATCTACATATATAATTTTGAGCCCCTTTTTTAATTTTATTCTCTATTATAATTTTTTTTATTGGTTTACCTTTTTATTCAAAAGTAATATTTTTATTTTTAATCTATTGAATGATAATAAATTATTTCGATGAAAACACTTTCAATTTCTTTTATTAATTTGTAGAACGGTTATAAGATTTGACAAAATTTGAGAAAAAGAATTTATAATAACAATAATAGTGATGATGATATGTGATGATGACTTGCAAAGAAAAAGAAGTAGGGAGTGATAAGATTGTGAATTTACTAGTGACAGACGATAATTTGAAATGATATAAAGCAAATCGATAAGAATAGTGTGAATATGATCTTTTGGTAAAATAAGTAAAGGAGGAATATAATGATCTAATAAGAAATGAACGGATATGAATCATATTATACATTTTAAATTAATATTGAATTTACTTTTAACACGTATAAAAATATAATAATTTAATTATCAAATTAATTTAAATCTAAAAGCAACTTTTTAAATAACTTCAAAATATGAACATACAAAAACTTATACTATTAAATTCCTATCTTCAATATTACTTATCTTAATATAACTCCTCCAATAGAATATTTAATGTCTTCTTCCAAAAATTAACAAAAGGATTTCTGTATGTGGATCAATCTGATGGAACAAGCTCAATATGCTATGAATTCTTTAAATGTATAAACTTGTGACACACTTTTGCTTCAACCAAAAAAGGGTTAATTTGGTAATACTTTTTTGAGAAAAATTAGTATAATTATGAACTAAAAAATAACTTTTTTTTAATTTTTTAAATTATATAATAAAATAATTTATTTATTTATAATATAATGATTAAATAAATGTGCACAAAGGATGTAACACCCCTTTTTCGTACCGGCATAAGGATTTTTTCAATTAAAGTGACAATATTGATTAGAAATTACTTTTATCTTTTAGAGTCGTATCTTAGAATTGATTATGGTGTTTCAAGTCACATTTTTGTTTAATCTCCAATCATAATAAAATGACTCTAGAATTATATTCACCGAAGGGAAGGTATTAATCATCTCTCGAGTCTCATGATTCTAGCACGGTCGTTTTTATTGACTTATACTTTTTTTAACTATTTTTGGATATATTTTATATACTAAAGTTCTGCTAATATTTTTATTGTAGAACTTTTATTTAGTCTCGACTTAAATACGTAACTGCATTCTTTGTCTTGACATTTAGAGACATAATTGTCTTCTTCGCATCACACCTAATAATTGTCTATTAGTCTTATTCTAAATTAATAAAATTATTTATATTTTTGAACAAGATGTGTCGCTGCATCCTTGAGTCTCTTTTACTATCTCAAAAAAGATGTATAATGACATTATTAATTGAAATAATTTTTTTTAACATGCCTATGACTCATCTAGTCATTTAAAATAAATATTTTTTTTTTTACATAAAACCAAATAAAGTCAAATAAATCTAAATGTTGAGTATACAATATATAATTCTGACATCATTTCTATATCTTTTATCTTATATTTTTATTACTCTTAAAATTAATGTTAAAATTAAGCATACACTTTTTAATCCAATAAACCAATAACAAATTATTAAAATAATTTAATTTGTGTTTGATTAAATAAAACAATAATATTTATATATTTATTTTTTATCCTAACTATCATACTTTTTATTATTATTATTATTATTATTATTATTATTATTATTATTATTATTATTATTATTATTATTATTATTAGGGATAATACTCAATTACCCCCCTAGCCTATACCCAAAATCCTTACGACACACCTTATCTTTGATGAGGTCCTATTACCCCCTCCAACTTTTTTTTTAAGTAATATATTACCCCTTGCGTGCCTACGTGGCAAAAATCGTGATTTCACCCATCTAGGGCGCGTGAGTGCGGAGTGAGTGCGGAATGAGCCACGTGTCAAAGCAATTTGAAAAAACATCAAAAATAAATTTTATTGTTTCTCTCAAAGCATCTTCTTCCTCTTTTCAAAAATAACCCCATGTTTATGGTTCTTCATTTTTGAAGAAGCTCTCCATTATCATTCAAGCTCCTCGATTTGAAAAGGTAAAGTAAAATTTAATATATTCTTTACATCTTTTTATGTCGATTATTATTCTTATTTTATGTCGATTATTAATTCTGAACTGATAATTTTATATAAACAAATGATAAAATAATAAAAGATCAATATTAAACATTTGAAACAAAACTCATTATCTTTATTCATATAGATTTATTAATTATGGGGGCATAGGGAGTGGGTGGGACGTGAGAGAGGAGGAGTATATTTCATTAAAGTCACTTTATCGAAACTGAAAAAGTGGGTCCCGGCGCGTGTTCAACAAACAAATCGACCTTGCAGATTATTTTTGTCACGTAGGCACGCAAGGGTTATATATTACTTAAAAAAAAGTTGGAGGGGGTAATAGGACCTCATCAAAGATAAGGTGTGTCGTAGGGATTTTGGGTATAGGCTAGGGGGTAATTGGGTATTATCCCTTATTATTATTATCTAAATCAAGATAATAATAATGTCATGACCCATTCATGTTTAAGGGATCACAACTTACGAATAATAACAAAATAAATAAATAAAAATAATTATCAATTAAAGCTAACTTCATTAATTAAACAGAGACATCAATTAAAGCTAACAGTTAACAAATTATTCATTTCAATCAAGTTATAAATAAAACAAAATATAAGAAAACTTATCATAGATTATACCAAATTTTATAAATAAATTTAAGAAATAAGGTGAAATTGAGTACACACAGTATTTTAACTGAAGCCCGATTAAAACACCCATAAAACATTTGTAAACTGTATGTAGGTATATATATATATATATATATATATATATATATATATATATATACTATATATATTATATATATATATATATATATATTGTACTTGTACTAAAGTAATAGAAATGAAGAAAAAAAAGGTGAATGTTTTATAGTTGTTTTGAAAGAAAAATGATATAAAATGGAATGTTTCCTTTTTTCCCCTCTTTTCTGGCATGATTTTTTTAATTTTCTATGTGTTTTGTGTTGTTGCAAGTGATGCTGATTTTTTTTTCTTCTCCCGTTTGTTTTTCTGTATGTGTAGGTGTGTATGTTATCCCCTTATTTAGAAATGAGAGTGTGGGTGTACCAACACTGCACTCTAGAAATTCTGTTAGTTGTACTGAACCATTTGAGCCATATTCACTAGAAAATAGACAGATCTACTACATATGTCTACCTCCTCTATTTTTCAATAATTTTGCTCTTTTTTTTAATAAAAAAAAATTAATTCTCTCTATTCTCACTCTTAGCAAAGAAGGAGAAGAACAGACTTGGAAATGTAGGTATTACATTTTTGGAGGGGAAGAGTAATTGGTGGAAAACTAGAGGTGAATGATTCGTGTTCGAGCTGATGCATCAATTTGATGACGAAATTTCAAAAACCAAACTCTGTCCGTGATTGTTTCTGCTTTTGTGTTTTATATGCAGTATAGTTATATATTCTTGGTTGTGATTCTTTTGGTATTTAACTTCTACTGTCTTTCTTTATTCATTTTGCAGTTGCTGAGATTTGGGATTCTCACACTAATTATCACTGATTTTGTGTTATATGCATTTCATTTATATATTCTAACTCGTGATTGTTCTTTTGCCCGATTGATGTTTACCTTTATTGTCTTCATTATGCATTTTGTAGTTGTTGAGACTTGGGATTCCCACATTATTTGCTACTGATTTTGTGTTTTATATCCAATTCAGTTATATATTCTTGCTCGTGATTGTTCTTTCTGCCTGTTTGATGTTTAGCCTTGTGTAGTACTGTAGATAATAAAATTTGCGTCGAGAAAACAATAATCAAGAACGGAAGCTTATAGCAATAATCGATTTAATTATTTCAAATGCGAGTGTTACAATCTCTGTGATTTCTCTGAATTCGTCTTTTCAAATATAAATTCAAGGGCTTTAAAGCTTGTTCTTGAATCTCTAATGAACTTGAACTTGAACTTTATCTTGATCTTGACTTTTATTTGAATTCAAGGCTTCGAGCTTGTTCTTGAATTCGATGGTCTTGATCTTGATCGTTCTTGAACTTGAATGCTTGAATTCTTAAACTTGTAGCTTTGTAGAGAATTAAATGGCGTTTGTACCACAAATTTTCTCTAGCTTCTTGTTTAGAATTTTCTTTCTTCTCTTTTTCTGAATTATGAGACCCCTATTTATAGTTTTAGAATAGAGGAGTTGCGGTTGGAGCAGGACTCCCTTCGGCCAATCAGATTTAAGTGAAATATCATATGGGCTTTATGGAGCGGGCTTTAATTAAATTCATATTTATCTGAATTTAAATAATTAAATCAATTATATTAATCCATAATATTTATTTGGACTAATATAATCATTAATTTAATATAATCCGAACAAGTTTATAAATTTATATTTAATAAATTTTAAGTGAATACAAATGCCCTCTTCTTCAAGTCTTGTCGAGATATTTTATCTTTCAAAGACTAGGCTTGAAGAATTTGAAGACTTCAACTTGCATACTTGGTGCAAGTCTGAAGTTTTATGAAAGATTACTCATAACTTTAACTCATGTAACAGATCAAGTGGGAATATTTGGTTTTTTGACACTCATGCAACTGAACTTAGAATATGGTTCTAAGTATCTATGTACCTCAATGAAGAAGATCAAGTCGCAACGTAGTTTTGGAGGAGTGAGTGACTTTTTTATTGTGTCGTACACAGTTTATACTCTTGCGGTCCAGGAGTGACATGCAGTTTAGGGAGCATTTTAACTTGAAGATTTAGCTCAAACTTTAAAAAGTTTAATGATGTACAGTTTAGACTCGTGTCTCAATGAGCATTTCAACTTGATGATTTAACTCAAACTTGAAAATTTAAGGGACATATAGTTTGAGCTCATGTTTCAAGGAGCATTTCAACTTGAAGATTTAACTCAAACTTAAAAATTTAAGTGACACACATTTTAAGCTCGTGTTTCAAGGAGCATTTCAACTTGAAGATTTAACTCTAACCTGAAGATTTAAATGACATACAATTTAAGCTTGTGTTTCAATGAGCATTTTATCTTGAAGATTTAATTCTAACTTGAAGAATTAAGTGACATACAGTTTAAGCTCGTGTTTTATGGAGCATTTCAACTTGAAGATTTAAGTGAGTTACAGTTTAAGCTCATGCTTAAGGAGCGTGTAGATATACATTGACTCTTCAAAGTCATCTTCGGATGCAGATTTGCCCCAACTTCAGAATTCTTCTATATCTTCATCTTCATGAGGTCCATAGACAGGAGATTGTTGATCTTCTCTTAAAGTCATGTTTAATTCCATGTCATGTGCACAATTTGCCAACTTTTCAATGTATTGGGCTTTAATCCTTGCAAAATATAGTGAAGACCCCAATTCATACCTTAGATGCACATTTCAATGCTAGAAATTTCACTTAGGCGATCTTTGCAGTTGAGGCTCAGACTTCTCCAACGATTGATAAAGTCAACAACTAACTCATCTTTACCTTAACGAGCCTTTGTTAGTTCCATCATACTAATGACACGTCTTGTGCTATGAAAACGATTAAAGAACTCTTGCTCTAATCGCTGTCAACTATCTATAGAATTAGGTTCAAGAATTGTGTACCAATCAAATGCATTTTCTCTGAGAGATCGAACGAACTCTTTAACAATATAATCACGATACGTCCCAGCAGCATTGCAAGTCTCGATAAAGTGCTCTATATGTTGTTTGGGATTTCCTTTGCCATCAAATTGTTGAAACTTGGGAGGTTAATAACCCTCAGACATTTTCAAGTTGTCAACCCTTTGTATATATGGCTTTGCATATATGGGATAAAATTTGGATGAAGACTCAGATTTGTCTTAGATTGTCTCGTGATAAAGTTCTTCAACTGATCAATTGGAATCAAACCTTCATCTGAGATATGAATCTCTTTGATCTTTGTTGCTTTAAGTAAGACACTTCTTTGTGTTGAATTTTAGAAAGCTTCGGAGGTGATTGACTTGATCTTGTTTCAATCATGTTATCCATCTTTTTGTTAGCTTTGAAAGTTTAGCATCTTGTTCGTGTGCGCACTTTGTCAGGCCTTCAATTGCTTTAGTTAAGCTTGCTAGTTGTTCTTCTATAGTGGAAGACATCTTGATATTTTTTTATGCTTGAAAAGTTGAGATGAGAGGTAGAGATTGTCCCACTGGGCATGCCAGAATTTGTAGACAATAAAATTTGCGTCGAGAAAACAATAATCAAGAATGGAAGATTATAACAACAATTGATTTTATTAGTTCAAATGCAAGTGTTATAATCTCTATGATTCCTCTGAATTCGCCTTTTCAAATATAATTCAAGGGCTTTAAAGCTTGTTCTTGAATCTCTAATGAACTTGAACTTGAACTTTATCTTGATCTTGACATTTCTTTGAATTCAAGGGCTTTGAGCTTGTTCTTGAATTCGACATTCTTGATCTTGATCGTTCTTGAACTTGAATGCTTGAATTCTTAAACTTGTAGCTTTGTAGAGAATTAAATGGCGTTTGTACCACGAATTTTCTCTAGCTTCTTGTTTAGATTTTTCTTTCTTCTCTTTTTCTGATGAATTATGAGACCTCTATTTATAGTTTTAGAATAGAGGAGTTGCGGTTGGAACAGGACTCCCTTCGGCCAATCAGATTTAAGTGAAATATCATATGGGCTTTATGGAGCGGACTTTAATTAAATTCAATTATATTAATCCATAATATTTATTTGGACTAATATATTCATTAATTTAATATAATCCGAACAACTTTATAAATTTATATTTAATAAATTTAAGTGACTATAAGTACAATTAAGAAAATACATGCTTTTGATGAGCTAAGCATGACGATTACAACATTAATGTCTTAAGCATTGAAGACATTTACTTTAGAAAAATCTGTCAAGTATAGGATAACTCACTATATTATAAACTGCCATTAGAAGTCTTTTCAATGTGAGGACTCTCTACCCTAAGTATAACTGAAAAAGTAGAATTTATATGTCTATTTGTTCAATTCGTACAAGTTTAAATGTCTACTTGTCCATAACTAAAGTTGAAGGTCATATTTATATATTATGCTTATTTAGATTGCTTTTTTGAAAGCTACATATAATGAGTTCTTCCATATATTTGTCATTTGATTTATTAGAATACCTTACATGTAGATGATTAGTAATTGTGATTTTAGGAACATCCAACATGGTGACATTTATATAGAGAAACTAACACAATGGTTAATGGTTATAATTGTCAACTTGAATTTCTGGATTTTCAATCCTCCATGATCTTACATTGGACTCCATAATTACATAGGTGAGCATGATTTAGCGAAGGATGATTGCATATGAGCCTTAAAAAGCTGAATTGCTATTTATGAAGAATTAAGAGTTCTATGTTGGCCTTTTCATTGTAATTGAAATGGTAAAATGGATGTGCTACATGTGCAAGATGATAGCAATTAAAGAAATTATTCATAGTAGTGTATAGTATCATCTACTTTGAGTCTTAAGTGTTAAATTGGAGTCTTTTTTTGAGATTTTGCTTTGTCTTTCGTGATTTCTCGATCATGTAATTATGTCTATTAGTATTTGTGATTATAAGTGATGTCGAATTATATAAAATATCTTTATTTTATATATGTTGCTACGATTCAATCAATAACATTTACAACTTAATTAGTCTATTTTAGTTTATCTTAGCCTTATTTAGAAATGAAAATTAGGTGTAGGAACATAGCTATCAAAATTTGTACTATTTATTGCATTGCAAGTATTTTGGTGCCATATGATGATTCACTCTATTCAAGACACATGTACAAGCATAACACATGTCTTCCTTTGATTACTCAGAATTCACTTTGCCTTAATTTCATCGTCGTGGCTACGAAGCGTTCTTTTAAAGTTCACTTATGTCTTTTGTGTTAACAACCTTCTTTTTTCTCAAACGTGAGTTTTCAATTATTCTTTCTCTGTTAATAAACATTAGCTTTGCATGTGTTGAATTTATACTCTTTATTTTTTTTTGTCTTAAGTCATCGACCTCCCCTCAAAGTTATCCGCCATAATTCACTTAGACACCTCAACTAAGACTTGTATTTATTGAACACCTAAATTGTTCAAAACATGTACCTATTAGACACAAAATGCTGATATGACAAAAAATGTGTATTGCACTTTCCTGAAGCGCATGAAAAAACGTAAAATAGTGTTTTTTTAAAATTTTATTTTTACATTTTTTCTTCTTTTATTGGCAATTGACATTATAATTAACTTTGTGACGGACCTGCAGGACGGACCGTCACAGGCTGCGTAACCCAGACTGGGTCGAATTTCTGTTAAAGTTTTTAAAGGGGCGTTTTGGACTATTTATGCTTATAATTATAAAGTTAGTGGATTAATGTTAATAATTCAATTACTTGGGGGTTAAAGGAGATAACCTTGAAATAATTAGTGGGTTATTTTTACCATCTTTTATACTTAATTATATGACAATTAGGGTAAAAGGAAAAGGGTTTGAATAAGAAAAATAGAAAGAGCAAGAACAGAGAGAAGCGATAGTGACAGACGAACGAAGAGGGAAACAAAGCTTTGGGGAATTCGATCACGAATCTTCGGTGGAGGTAGTTATGGTTTATGCTCTTCGTAGTAAACTCTTAATAGCGAATGATATGTGTTGGGTAGTATTATAAAGTCTTCTATATGCTTAATTGTGTGCTTACATGATGTGATTATATAATTGTGATGAATTAGCATGATGAGGCTATTGAATCTTGAATCCTAAATTTACTTGTTAATGATGATGCCTTGGTATAAAAGAAGGCTTGATGAACTAAAGTAATGAGATTGATGATGCCTTGGTATAAAAGAAGGCTTGATGAACTAAAGTAATGAGATTAGAGGATCAGGTGTCACGTTCCGACACCAGGATAGAAATAGAGGATCGGGTGTCACGTTCCGACACCAGGATAGTATATGGATCGGAGTGTCACGTTCCAGCACCAGGATAGTATATGGATCGGAGTGTCACGTTTCGACACCAGGATAGTATATGGATCGGGTGTCACGTTCCGACACCAGGATAGTATATGGATCGGAGTGTCACATTCCGACACCAGGATAATATATGAATCGGGTGTCACGTTCCGACACCAGGATAGTATATGGATCAGAGTGTCACGTTCCGACACCAGGATAGTAGTAGTGGAGCGGAGTGTCACGTACCGACACAAGAGGAATAAAGATAACGAATCTTGAATTATGATAATATACTAAATTGTAAAGAACTAATTCCCAAATGAGTATGATGGGGATTCTTGAGTCCTCCTTGATGTGCTTGGTGTTGTGACCAAGGGTTATGGTAATTGTTAATGTCGCCTGTTAAGAATATTAGTTGATTTTATGTTATTATCTGATATATACTGTTTTCTATTTTGAGTTGGCCGATGATACCTACTCAGTACTTGTGCCTTGTACTAACCCCTACTTGTATTTGTTTTTCTTTGTTAATTGTGGAGTGCAACAAACGTACCGTCGTCTTCAACTCAACCGCAACTCTAGCCAGTCTTCATCAAGCCAAATTTCAGGGTGAGCTATTGCTTCTAGCTTGGACTGGATCTTCCTCTTCATGTCTTGATGCCTTGAACTTCCGGCATGGACTAGCTTTTATTTATTTTAGCTTCTTAGATACTCTTAGATTTAGTAATTTGAGGATGGATGTTCTTGTGATGATGACTTCAAGATTTTGGGAATAATGATTGATAGATTTTAGAAGTTATTTATTGGTTATATTAATGAGTTTTAAGTCTTCCGCATTGTATTTTGTTCATTATTTTTGAAATGTTGGGGTTTAGATTGGTTGGTTCGCTCACATAGTAGGATAAGTGTGGGTGCCACTCGCGGCTCGTTTTGGGTCGTGACACTTTTTTATATACAAAAATTTATGTCTTCCAAATATGAAGATAAATGCAAATCAACTATGAAAATTTAGATTTGAAAGAAAGTCTCGTATGATTTATTTCAAATTTCATAAAAATAAGGAACAAACATGAAGAAGATGAATGAAGATAATGATTTTTACGTATAAAAAAAGTTAGGCGATATTTATTATCACAATTTTTGAATAAAGATTTTTACTCAAATTCATGTGTTCATTAAATTTATCAAAAATGATATCAAAAAATTTGAAAGAAATAATTTTGGAGCTATCAATTTCATTTTGTCATCGATGTCGAGTTGAATAACCGCCAACAAAAATTTTCTTTCTTCTTCACTCTTAGTATGAAATATTATATATATATATATAATATATATATATATATATATATATATATATATATATCTTAAAGTTATTTGAAAAGAATAAGATTTTGTAATTTGAGAAAAATGTGTTTTGGGGGGAAGAGGATGAAGATGAAAGGGGGTTGGGTGGGGTGGGGGGGGGTGGGGTGGGTGGGGTGGGGGGGTAAGGTGGGTAGTAGAATAGGTTTGGCAATTTCATTTTTTTTCTTTTTTAAAAAATAGATATTAAATGTGTGTGTTTTTATAATTTTCAGGGCTCGATGTCAAATGTTATTTTTTAATTAGCCATTTTGCCATGTCACCGCATGTGTATCACAAACTCTTCACATTGTTTGCTAATTATCAAATAATATCTAATAGGAATGATTTTTGTATAGGTAAAAGTGTTCAATTGGTATTAGTCTTAGTTGAGGTGTCTAAGTGAATTATGAGAAAAACTTCAATGGGCTGCTGTTGACTTAAGCCTTTTTTTCTCTCTAAATTTGAACATTATATTGCTACAAACTATTTTTATTCTATTATATTCTTCACTCAACTAAAATGAATTGTTCACTGTCTGGGTGTATTTGAAGCTCTAAGTTTGCAGGTATGGGAAATTTAAGTAAAATTGGAAGATAAATGACTTGCCAGTATTTAACGACTTGATTATAATTCATTTAGCTCGAATAGTATGAATTACACTCTTTTCAATATTATTGTTTGAGATATTTGATGCACAAAGTGTTTTGTTGTTGTGCCAGAAAAATTATATCACGTTAATTTTTTTTTTTTGCCTTTTGATTGATGTTATTTTACAATATACTCATCTGTCATTCATGTATATTATTTAATTCTATTGGATAATATTGATAAAAAAAATTATGAGACATGTGTATTTTTGTTAGAAAAATATTGCCCCACTTTTAACACACCTTATTTTGAAAAATATGAAATTTATAGGTATCTATTTTTTTGGAAGGGGGGATTATTTCAATGAACATTGATTCTATTTTCAATGGGTGGAGGGTGTTAGGTATCATGGTCTAATTTATTAATTTTCTTGAAGACACATATTGCAAAAGTTGAGCCAAATAACAAGTTGTTTTGAATAATTGCAAGGAAAGTATGATGTTAAAAAAGCGAGACTTGTTCTGTTGGTATAAGGGAAATTCTTGATGTTCTGTACTACTACTCGGTCGAAGGTTGTATTTATTATGTGGTTACAGATGCAAGCTAAGTTGCTCACAAAAGGCAGGTCGCTGAAATGAGGAGCCAGGTGGAGCTACAATGTCTGTTATGTCAAAATGAAGATGAAACGCGAGATCACTTATTTGTGAAGTGTCCTTATACAGAAGCTAATGGGATGACCTTGATACTTAGGATGCAAATTTCCTATGATATAGGGGTTTAGAGTTTCAGAATGATTTATGTTGAAGCTGTCTATGCGCTATGGATTGAGAGGAATCAAAGAGTGTTTAAGCATAGGACAAAAGGAGTAGATAGAATTATTAGAACTATTGCTTTTCTTTGTAATGTTAGAGCCTCCGCAAAGGTTAGGCCTTTAGTTCAGGCTTGAATATTATAAGAGTTAAAAATGAAGTTTTGTGTAAAGGAGAGTGAGGGTAATGGTTTTTCAATATTTAGGATCTAATTAACTATGGATGTTGGCTGCGTTGTATAGCTTTAAAGGTGATTAATGGAAACAAGTTAGTTACCCTAAATAGTGATTTTTATGTTGTTTCTGAGAGTTTTTGATAACCTCAATTTGTTAACTTACAGGAAAAGCAATGTGTCATCTTATTTTCAGTTGTTTTGATAAAAGAAGGGGTCTTACAAAGTCTATTAAAAAAAAAAGTTTGTATTGTAATTCATCTCTTGATTCATGGTATTAGATCATTGCAGTTAGTAAAATAGTAGTTTTCATACCATCTTGCTTTTATGATTTTGTTTTACAAGCCTTAAATTTCCTTCTCTATCTGAATATTCTGTCATGTTGATCTGACTCCCGAGTCTAAAAGAGGCCTGCGAGCCTCACATGTTAAAATTTTCTTTTAAAAAAAGGGAATCCCGAGTCTGAAATAGTACTAATTCTATAACACTAAAATTTCTGCATACATCTCAATTATTTTTAAATTTTCTCAAAAATAATGTATAAGGTTCAATTAAAGAGCGCGATTGCACTCTTCATTCTAAATTTTCAGGTCTGAAGTTTCTCACTTCATCTTTCCCTCTTTCAAGTAAGCAATGGAGAGAGGTAGAAGGCGTAGAAGTGTCGAGAGAAATTGTTATGGTTAGGATGAGCTTAATTCATTTGATAGATTTGAATTTTTTGGTTGGTCAGCAATGATATCATTACTTCTATTTACTCAACTAGATTTTTATCAAGTAAAATGAGTGATGATATGCATAATTCAGAACATAAAAACATGTCAAATCAACATTCACTGAAATTATGCACAGAATTAAATGAGCGAAAGAATAAGCAACTGACAGTGAAAGTTGATTTGCTATGTTATGTTGTATGGTTCTTATACAATGTCTTTAAATTGTAAAAGAAAGATTGATGTACCAGCTTTCTAGAGAAAGAAGTCTGGATTGATGTAGCTAAGAAGCTCGAGGAATTCGGAAGACCTATGGAGTAAAAGTTGTTGAGAAGCACAAGAAGACCCTATTATTTGGCTTGTACCACACTTGTACATAATTTTTTTAAAAAAGATTTGTATGTCATTTTTTAACATTTCACATATATGATTTCCACTATACCAATCATATAAACTTATGCAATTTAAACTGTATGTTCTTCATGTGCTATTTTACTCTTTTTTTAATTACTTTGGTGACTATCGTTTGACTTGTCACCAAATGACTATATAGTCATTCACTACATGAAATATTAAGTATTGGGCCCGTGCTGACAGGAGCGATGTCTATCTAGTAGTATTAATATAGTAGTGTATGTGTGTTTTGTTGTTGAAATTTGGATGTACTTGTGTATGGAAGTGGGGTAGGGTGTGTTGTCTAATTGTGTGGAGTGTGGGCGGTAAGTGGACTGAAGTGGGGTGAGGGTGAGTTAGGGTTGTGGGATAGTTTAGGCTTTTTTTTATTTTCTAAAATATATATATTAATTAGTTTGAATAAAAAAATTAATAGTCAATCGAAAATTAAGAAATATTGGCTTATTTAGTAAAGTCATATCTAAACTAAAAGAATACATATTTTTTTAAGTTTTTCATTTCTTTTTTAAACACGTGAAAATAAAACTTACTTTAAAAAGTGATTCTATTTTTGTTTTTTCAAATCTTTTAAAATAAATTTAATAAAATAAGATAAAAAATAAAAAAAATTAATCTAGAGTTATAAAATATTTAAGCTCTAAAAATTGTGTAAAGTGATAAATTTTGATCGGACTTTTATTTGAAAGAAAAATATGTGATCGAGCTCTTGTTTTGAACAACCTACATATCCCGGGCTATAAGGGAATCAAGTTACATGTAATTCAAGGAAATAAGGTGATGAGTTGGAAGTTAAGTGAGGCTCCAGGTCGCGACTCCTATCCTTACATTAAAAAAAAATGAAAGCTAATAGTCAAAAGAAAAATAAAAGTACAAGTTCCTATCTATTCAGCTTCTCTTTAGTCTTCACTTTGAGATATCACCTTGATTTTTGGTTTAAGTATCTTGATCTTGAATTGAATTTGATACTTAACTTTTCATTTAAAGTGAGTTTTTGGCAATCTTCAAAATGACAATTTGAATATATTCTTTTATGACCGTATATTTTCTTGATCAGAAGTTGAATAAAAAAAAAGGTGAGGAAATCCAGCTGCTGCATGCATTGAATAAGTTAATTCTAGCTATTATGGGATTCATCATTTTGAAAAAGAATTGAAACTTTGTTCTTGAATTTCAAATTCATGTTTCGCTTAAAAAAGCCCGAAAACCATCAAAACAAAAGAAATAAATAAAATTTTTGCCCAGATATCACTGAAACTTTTTTGTGAGTTATTAGCAAATGTGAATTTAAAAATAAACTCATATTAGAAAGTGTTTATCCTAGGAAAAAAATGAAAATGCAAGTCTCAGACTAGAAAATGTTTATCCTAAGAGGAAAAAAAAAAGTCTCAGACTATAAAATGTTTATTTTAGGAGAAAATGGAAATAAAGGTCTCAGACTAGGAAGTGTTTATCCTAGGAGAAATAAAAATAACAGTCTTACCTAGCGTTTGGCCATAGATTTTAAATATTCTTGGCAAATATTATTTTAGTGAAAATTTGGGTGAAATTTCACCATGTTTTGGACATAAAATTTGGGAAATATATTTCACCTTTTTAGAAAAGTATGATTTATACACAAATTTTAAAAACTATCAAAACTAACTAAAAGTTTGTATTACAAGTCAATTGAATGTTCGTTACAACAATAACAAATAGTGTCCATGACACTAAAGCAATGTGGTAATTTGGAGTGAGTGCAATAAGAATTATTCCATACATCGTGAAGTAAACAAAGCACATGACTTTGTTACCTAGAGCAAATTTTTAATAATTTTCATCAACAATCATATCATTATTTAATATTTACTAAATATTTCATCACTATTTTGGTATTCACATAAAAAATTATGTAATACAACGCAAGCAACTACTAGAGAGGGTGTTTTTGTAAAAGATAAAATATTGGGGTAAAATTTTAATTTTTAAAATATCCCAAATAATGAGATTTGGCCCAAATACTAGAGAAAACTAGTATTTGGAAATTTGAGATATTTGCCAAAAATATTTGCCAAAGCCAAAAATATTTGCCAAATAATGGCAAATTGTAACAAACATTATTTGCCAAATTTTTTCCAAATATTATTTGAAAAATTTATGGCCAAACGGGCACTTAGAGTAGGAAATGTTTATCCTAGGAGAAAATAACTAGTTCTCATTATGTAGGAGGGTCCTGCTAAACTAAATCTCATTATGTATGAGAGTCTTTCTAATCTAAATCTCATTATGTAGAAGGGTCCTGCTAAACTAAATTTCATTATGTAGGAAGGTTCTGCTAATCTAAATTTCATTATGTATGAGAGTCCTGTTAAACTAAATCTCATTATGCAAGAAAATTCTACTAATCCCATTATGAGGAGGGTCTTTCTACTCTAAATCACATTACGTGGGAGGGTTCTCCTAATCCCATTATTGAGAAGGGTCCTGTGAGTGTCCCGTTGACATAATCATCAAATAGAATCACAAAAATATTATTCTTTTTAGCCCGATTTGCACGAGAAAATATTTTTTTATGAGTTAGTAACAAAAAATAGAAATACTTCTTATAGTGTTTGTTCCGAAGAAATATAAGATGGCAGAGTGTTTGTTCCTTAGAAACGGTAGTGATTGATTTATTTTATTTTCATAACAAATAAAAGCATCTCTTGAATTTTGAAACTGAGAAACTTTGAAATTCTTTTAGTTATATGTTTTTTTTTTGTTTTTTTGGTTCTACTATGATTACGTATTAATTCAATTTCAATTTGACTACATTCAACAAATTATAGGTCAATAAATATAAACCTAATGTAAGAAGAATTTGAATTTAAAATGATATATGTGGCCACGTTGAAGAAAAATCAATAGAAAAAAGTTAAACTAAATTTCTTTATAATAGAAAAATAATGTGTCTGAGATAAAGAATATTCTTATTATTTTTATATTGATAAACGCGAACGAAGAGCAAACAATTAACATTTAAATGAAAATTAACCACGTGTTATTTTAGAATCTGATATTTATATTTAATTGTTTATGGACCTCTTTTCGCTTTTCCTTCATTTTTTCCCCACTCTATGTTCTTTAAAATTTCTCTCCCACAAACACATTAATCTACATATATAATTTTGAGCACCTCTTTTTATTTTATTTTCTATTATAGATTTTTTTTGTTAGTTTAGCTTTTTATTCAACAGTAGTATTTAAATTTTTAATTTATTGAATGATAATAACTTCCGATGAAAACATTATTTTAATGAACTTTCAAAATTTTTATTAAATTTATAGAATTATTATAAAAATGACAAAATTTGAGAAAGAAAAATTTAAAATAACGATGATAATGATAATGATATTTGATGAAGACTTGCAAAGAAAAAAAAAGGGGTAGGGAGTAGGGGGATAAAATTGTGAATCTACTAGTGATAGACGATAATAAAAAGAAATAAATCAATGATAACGATGGTGTTAATATGACTTTTTGGTGAAATAAGTAAAGAATGGATATAGTAATTTTATAAAAAATGGACCAATGTGAATTATATTATACATTTTAAAAGAATATTAAATTTACTTTTAACACGTATAAAAGTATAATAATTTAATTGTCAAATTAATTTGAGTCTAAAACAACTTTTTAAATAACTTCAAAATATGAACATACGAAATTTTAGTATTACTTTATTGGGATAATGTCCAAGTACTTCATGAACCTATGTTCGAAATTTCAGAGACACACTTATAGTATAATAAGGTCTTATTATTATAAGTAATTTTCTATCTCTTTTCGGTCTACGTGACACTAGCTTGAAAAAAAATCAACCAGCTTTGGGCCCACAAGATAGTGTCACGTAGGCCGAAAAGGGTAAAAAATTATTAATAAAATAAGTTCAGGGGGTAATATGAACTTAGTATAGTATAAATGTGTCTTTGAAATTTCGGACATAGATTGAGGGGGTACTTGTGCATTATCCCTATTTTAAATGAATAAAGTTATTTATATTTTTTAGTATCTATGAGCTTCTTTTATTGTCTAAAAAAATATCTATAACCATATTCTTAATTGAAATAAATATTTTTAACATGTTTATAACTCATCTAGTCATTTAAAACAAATATTTTTTCTTTATACATAAAACCAAATAAAGTAAAATTAAAAAGTAAAAAAAAAGTAAAAATAAACTTAAATGTTGAGTATACAATATATAATCCTGACATTATTTCTATATCTTTTATTTTATATTTTATAAAATATTTCATTACTGTTAAAATTAATGTCAAAATTAAATATACACTTTTTAATCCAATAAAACAATAAATAAATTATTAAAATAATCTAATTTATGTTTGATTAAATAAAACAAAAATAATATATTTATTTATTTCTTAACCTAACTATCCTACTTTATTATTATTATCTAAATCAAGACAAGAATAATGTCATGACTCATTCATGTTTAAGATTTCACAACTCACCTATAGAAACAAAATAATTAAATAATTATCAACTAAAGCTAACTTTATTAATTAAATAAAGATATAACAATTAACAAATTATTCATCTTAATCAAGTTATTAATAAAACAAAATATAAGAAAAGTTATCATAAATTATACGAAATTTCATAAATAAGTTTAGAAAATAAGGTGAAATTGAGTATCGCAGTATCTTAATTGAAGTGGATTAAAACACTTACAAAATTTTTGTAGATTGTATGTAGGTATATGTATTGTACTTGTACAGAGTAATGAGAAATGAAAGAAAGAAGGTGATTGTGTTCTGTTTTTTTTTTTAAAAACAAAAAGGGAAAATGCATAAGTAGTCGCTTAATATATGTCTGAAATCTCAGAGACATAGTTATACTATATTAATATTCTATTACCCTTCTAAATTATTTACAAATAATTTTTTACTCTTTTTTGGTCTACGTAACACTAGTTTGAAAAAAAAATGTCAACATATGTTGAGCTGAGCCCACAAGATAATGTCGCGTAAGTCGAAAAGGGGTAGAAAATTATTTATAAAATAAACTCAGAGATAATAAGACCTTGATATAGTATAAATGTGTCTCTAGAATTTCCAGCATAGATTTAGGGGGTACTTTTGTATTATTATAAACAAAAATAATATAAAGGGAAAATACCCAAGTACCCCCTCAACCTATGTCCGAAATCCCAGAGACACACTTATACTATACTAAGGTCCTATTACCCCCCTGAACTTATTTTATATGTAATTTTCTACCCCTTTTTAGCCTACGTGGCACTAGTTCGGAAAAAAAAGTCAACCATTGTTGGGCCCACAAGATAGTGCCACGTAGGCTAAAAAGGGGTAGAAAATTACATAAAAAATAAGTTCAGTGGGGTAATAGGACCTTAGTATAGTATAAGTGTGTCTCTGAGATTTCGGGCATAGGTTGAGGGGTACTTGGGCATTATCCCTAATATAAAATGGAATGTTTCCTTCTTTTCCCTCTTTATGGCGCGTTTTTTTTTTTTTTTTGGGAGCATCTGTGTGTATTTTGTGTTGTTGCAAGTGATGCTAATTTTTTTTTCTTTTTCTGTACGTGTTGTAGTTATTATTAATAATAGAGTAGGGTATATGTGTGTTGTGTTGTTGAAATTTGTATGGAAGTGGGGTAAGGGTGTGTTGTCTGATTGTGTGGGGGGTGTGGGGTTGGTGAGTGGATTGAAGTGGTGTGAGGGGGAGTTGGGGTGGCTGGGTAATTTAGGTTATTTTTTATTTTCTAAATTTTATATATATAAAGTAAATTAGTTAGTTTGAACTAAAAAGTTAAATAATCAATCTAAAATTAAGAAACTATGGCTTATTAGTAAAATCTAAATTAAAAGAATACATATTTTTTTTGTAAGTTTTCATTTCTTGTTTAAACACGTGAAAATAAAACTTATCTTAAAAAATGATTCTATTTTTGTTGTTTTCAAATCTTTTAAAATAAACTTAATAAGAAAAGATAAATGTCAAAATATTTAATTTAGATTTAAAAAATATTTTAGCTTTAAAAATGGTGTAAAATTTTATGTTCTGTCAAAAATTAGTGTTTACAAAGGAAGTACTACATAGGAACATAGTGGGATAAAATTTATCCGCACCGGATTTTTACACCAAGCCAATACATTCATGTCATGTGTTTAAATATATAGCACGTAATAATGTATTTTGTATTGGCTTAATGTAAACACCCGGTACAAATAAATTTTTTCTAACATAATGATAAATACTTATTTGTGTGAGCACACATCAAAATAATAGCAATTTAGTTGTTGTTCTTCGAATCAGGTCAACATCTCCATGATCTTGTTTTAATTAATATATGTATATTTATCAAATTAGATAACTACAATAAATTGCTATCATTTTGATGTATAAACACTCGGTGCGGATAAGTTTTTTTCAACATAATGATAAATACTTATTTGTGTAAGCACACATCCAAACGATAGCAATTTATTGTTGTTATGTAATTTGAAAAATACGTATATTAATTAAAGCAAGATCGTGGAGATGTTGACCTGATTCGAAGAATAAAAACCCCTTCACTTTCTAGATACATTTCATTAGATATTGAGAAGTGGATAGGGTAAAATCTGTATTTGGCTCATGAACGAACTAGAGTACGACATGTGGCTAATCCAAATCGAGATGGTGGTCATTCTTACTTTGACTCTAGACTATTGGGAAGTTGGATAATATATAAGTAGTTTTAATGTTTGATAAAGTGAACTAGGTTCACTACTTGTAATCTTATATATAATACTCTATCAGGTGAACCAGATCCCACGGACGTGAATGCTCATAGTGTATACAAGTATGGAGGTGTAACATTTTGAAAATTTCTAAGTTAAGACTCAATTTATTCTTCGTTTGTGAATAAGATTGTATCGAGTGATTCTAAAAAGAAATTGTTGTTACACTTGAATTTCAAAAAGAGCTAAACAGAAATTTGTTCAAGTTACTCATCCATTTTTTGTTTTTGGTCAACTTCAAAATCAATCATGTTTTTCATCATGTAAAGAGTTAGGTAGCTCATAACCTACCAAACTGAAAGTCTTTGAGTCATATTTTCAACACTATCAAGTTTGTTTAATTTCGAGCTTGAAGTAAGAATTTATGCCAATTTCAATAAAGTCTCTCTATTTAAGGCATTTCATCGTTTTTAGAAAAGGATATTATGGTCTTTTCCTTTTCCCACTAGGCTTAGCACATTTTTCATCACCCAATTATGGGTCTAATCAAATGCTAAACCATTATTTGTCATTCCTAAACACTTAGTAAAATAAGAGAAGAGTTAAAGAGGAGAAAGAACTAGGTTTTAACTATTCATCAAGATCCCCTCTATTTTCACCAAGAACGTCGTCCTTTCCAAGTATGTAAGGCTTGCCACAATGATGGACTTGTTCGTCCTCACGTCATACATATAAATTACATAGTTCTTTGTTTTGGTTCATTCTTTAATAATGGAGGTCGTGATTTCTTTTTTATTGTGAATCGTCGGTAAGAGTCATGTTTCAAGGAGGTTTGTATGAGTTTTTTATGAATTGGTGTTGGGTTTGAGAAAAAAGAAGAGCTTAGGAGGAATCATTCAATTCTAAACGAGTCAAGAACCTAAATTGGGAAGAAAGAATCATCGGTTCTCTGGGTTGGGGTCTGGGGTGGCGCGCCACTCATAGCGCCAAGGCTGAACTTCTGAAGTTCAAACCCCGGGGCAACGTGTCAACAATATGTCAAGGTCGTCCTCGAGTCTTTTTTTCTTTTTCTACTTCTTTCTAAACGTTTTCATTTGAATCCTGACTACATTATATTTTCTATTAGCTCCCAAATGCTCCATTAATCTATGAGAGATCCTTCATGTCCTAAACATGTCTTAGTTTACATTCCAAATTAAAGTGAGTTTAAGAGAAAAGTTCAAGAGCTTTTATTGGGTCGATTTGAGTTCTTGAGTTCCTGATATTTTTTTAAACTCTATTCCAAATTTTTGAATTGATATACGTTATGCATTGATATTCTTGAGTTGATTCATTTATGTCTACATTTACTCATGGACCATATGAATTGAGTATTCTTGAGATGAATAGTATCCTTGAGTTCTGAATTCTAAGCATTAAGTTATCTATATTGTTCTTGAGACCCTTTAATTGATTCCTTCATGTCTATATTTCATAACCCTATTTCGATTCATAAATCTTGAGAATATTTTAAAGTTAATATTTGTGTTTTAAACTGAGTTTTTGAGAAAATCATAATGAGACTTTTTTTAGTAATGTTTAAGGGAACTGAGCATTCCCAAATATTTCATTTTTATATATAAAAAAAGAGTATTATTTTGAGAACATAAAAACTTTGATTTCTAAATGAATTTATGAGTTCAGAGATATTTCAGGGCAATTACCTCTTTAAGAGGATAATTTGAGTAATCATCTCAAACTAGAGAAAAAACATGTTTTATACATCTGAGTACGAGTGTGTGTGTGTGTGTGTATATACATATATATATACATATTCGGAGTAGTATGAACCCCTTATGGGGATGAGTTCAAACAACTCACATTTCTCATAGACCATGTAGCCAAGATGGGTAAATTGTCATGCATTTTAGAGAATCCTTATTAGTGCCTTCGATCATTGCTTAGTGGATCCACTTAGTTGAGGTGCTTTGTATCCCACCATGGTATAGAACCGTTTTGACAATGTGGGCGAGACAAGGTATTATCACATAGCTCATAATGATAGTTGTCAAAAAGAATATCTCCCAAATAAGAGCAAATATACATTTTTGAGTTGATATTTGTCATTTATGAAGTTGTAAACATGTAAATCTTTTTTTACTTCTTTTTTAATGAGTTGAGTTGAGTACTTTTTCATTCTTGTCACTTTAACTATCTACTTTTTCAGTTCTCCTTGCATACTCATATATCTAATGTATGGAAAAGGGTTTAAAATACTCTTTAACTATGCAAATTGGAACAAAAATACCCTTTTTCTACTTTTTGGGCCTAAAATGCCCTTGGCGTCAACCTTTAGGCTCTATTTTGTCCTAATTTTTAACAACTAAATAATAATATCAATTAGCAAAATCATTTATGACGTGTCACAATCCTATGGTTACCCTAGTAATTAATTAAACTAATTAAAGAAAAACAAACTTATCCAAAAGCTCCACCCATAACCCATATCTTTTCACCCATTATTACCCAAAACTTTTAACCCAAAAAGAATTTACGCTCATCATCTTCAAATGTCCTCTCTTCTTCCTCAATCGAAGCTCACCGGAACTCAATCTTTCTTGGGTAATAATGGGTTAAAAGATTTGAGTTATAGGTGGAGCTTTTGGGTGGGTTATTTTTTAAAAAAAAATTAGTTTAATTAATTACTAGGGTAACCAATTAGCGACACGTCTTTGCTAATTGATATTATTATTTAGGCTGTTAAGAATAAGGGCAAAATAGACTAAAAGTTGACGTTAAGGACATTTTAGGACCGAAAGGTAGAAGAAGGGTATTTTTATTTCAATTGACATAATTGAAGGGTATTTTATGCCCTTTTCGTTTAATGTATTGATATCATTTGACATGCATCGTTTTATGATATAAATGTAGATGCTCAAGGTCATCAACGAACGCTTCAATGATACCACATGCATAATAAAAATGATATTATACCATTTAAAATAATATTAAATTTTACTTTTCACATGTATATATGTATAATAATTAAATTGTCAAATTAATTTGAGTATAAAAGCATCTTTTTAAAATAACTTCAAAACAAACACACGATAACTCATATTTAATTCCTACATTGAATATTATTATCTAAAGGTAACGTCAAATGATCAGAAAATTTCGAAAACTTAAAAGTCTATAATATTTTTTATTTTATAATTAATTGATCTTTTTTCATATTTAATAAAAAAATCTTAAAAAGTAAAAAGGCTAAAAATATTCAAAAAAAAAGTAAAATAATATAAATAAAATACCATTCTAATAGAAAAAAAAATGGTTAAATTTTGTAGCGAAAATAATTTTTTCATTATCTTAATTGTTACTCCTCCAGTAGAATATTTACTGTCTTTTTCCAAAATTAGAGGTAGGAATTTTGTATGTGGATCAATCTGATGGGACAAGCTCATTATCCTACGAATTCTTGAAATCTGTAAACTTAGTGACACATTTTTCCTTCAACTAAAAAAGGAAAATTTGATACTCTGAAAAGTAATAAATAATATATAATATATAATTAATTTAATAGTTTAGGAAACATATTGAAAAATTACTATAATTAAGAATAAAAATAAATTATTTTTATTTTCAAATTAGATGTAAAAAATAAATATTTATTTTTAAATATTAAAATTAATAAAAGTGGACAAAAAAAATAATACATAGAAACATAATTATAAATATTTTTTCGTGTAAACATACCTCAAAATAATACAATTTATCGAAATTATGTAATTTATAACTATTCGTATATTAATAATATAATTCCCTTTGATCGCAATAAATTCATCAAATAGAAAGTGTGAAATTAATACTAAGGCAAAATCAGGAAGATATTGACTGATTTGATTCAAAGAACAAATCTCTTCCACTTTTTCGATACATTTCATGAATATTTGAATTGTGAGGGATATAATTTATATCATTATACTCAAACTTTACTTTGTTAGTTTAGCTTTATTAAAAAACAAATTTTTTTTTACGATCTACTATAATTTTTAACTCCTCTTTAATTTACTGATTCTAGTGATAATAAAAATTATCTTTTTTATTCTTTCAATCGATAAGGTTAGTTAATGTTAGATGAGATACCAATTAGGAATTAATCAAATTAAAGTCCGGGAGGTAAAAATTACCTTTCTCCTTTTACTAGTTAATTTTGATGATTTACAGCGTTATTATAATAATAACAGTTATTAGTTGTACATATTAATAAAGAGTATTAAAATATTTATTAATATTAGTTAATTATTATTAAGGGATATTTTTTATTTCATTTGTTCAACAATAATTGTCACTTAGTATAAACAATAAATCATTAAGTAATATTATTATATTGTACTTTAATTTTATCAAATTTTATATTTTAAAAAATGTGTTAGATAGTAAATAATATTTTATAATAAAAGTACATTACATAAAAAATAAATAATATTTTAATTTTATAATTAAATAAATATTATTGAATAACTATTTTTAGTACGAGATATATCATTATTATTAAACGTGGGTATATCATTTCTTTATGATTGAGAGTGAAATATTACCTAATGCTAGTGGGGCCAGGCCAAGTTACGTCTGAAAACGGAAGTAGGCTTTTGAATTCTCCAAATTATTGTTGTTGCTCATGCATAGCTATCACAAAATATTTCATGGTCGTGAGATCATTTATTGATAAAGACGTTTGATCATGAAAATTAAATAAAATAGTATTTAATTATTTTTTTAAAAAAATGAAGTTGGTTTGTGATATTGTACTTTTTAATAAGGAAAATTCCTTTGTTCCGAATTTGGTTAGAATGATTTCAATTATGTTATTTTATTTAATTTTTTAAATATTTTTATTTTTTTAATTTTAATATCTTTTAATTAAAAAAAAAAAAAATTAATTTATTTTAAAATAAAAAAAGATATTATCAATTTTTAAAATTCTAGCTAAATTTTGTGGTAATTTAGCATTACCTTTTTAATAAATATAATTGTTATTTTAATTTGACATGGAAATTAAGAAGCGTAATTTTCCCAAAGCGCTCTTATTAAATCTTAGTCATTTAAACATTGAAAATCGAATAGTATTTAATAACAATGATAAAATAGACACAAAATGAAAATTATTCATTGATTCTGTAAACTGGACAAGTATTATTGAATATCCTAAAATAATATAGTGGACAAATAAAGATGGGTGGAGTAGTATTTTAACCATACTTCGTTGTTAAAGAATATATTTAGAATTCGAATGTACTTCAATTTTTAAAACATGATTTATACCCTTTAATTTTATAAAATCAGTAAAATCACCTAACTTAACTAATTTATCTGAAACATACAATCAAATATTCGAAAAGAATTATAATTCAAAATAAATAATCACATTGTATTATTATAGATTAGATCTCATTTACGAGCTATTATATATTATTACAAATCCTTTTTACAATGAATTCTGAAGTTAGATGAAAATAATGTTATATTTGGTTATATTATTTATTTGATTGTTCTAATATCGTTTTTCCGAAGAACATAGAATATAATTCAAAAGAGTTCATTTTAATAAAATTAAAAATGTAGGGTAAGTGTAATAAAGTATATTGAAAATGAAAACAAGTTTTGGTTGTTTCCTAAGAATTTGTATTTGAGATTTTCATAGTCATGCTAATCTTTAAATAAAGTGAAAAGATAATTTAAATAAGTAAATAGTTTTCGTAGTCAAAGGGATCTTAAATATTACTCCATCAAAATATTAACACTGTGTGTTATTTTACATATAAATAATACTATAGACATATTAAAAATAAAGAATTTAAAACCAACATATCCATATTTAAATGGAAAAACACATTCGCATTCGAGTATTTAAATTAGGGAGTTCTATTTTATTTTATTTTTTAGAAAAAAACAAGTATAGGTTGATTATGTGGATTTTTTATTAATAAAATTAATGCAGAATTTGTTGGTCCAATTTTTTCTTTAAAAAATAATAATTTTATTATGCGTTAGGTACTGAATTTTATATGGTATGGCCTTCGTGAGACTAAAAATAAGTTAAAAGTAATGAATTAAATCAAACAAAAAGATATGTCAATGAATTCTTTTTTACTTTTTATTTAATCCATTATCTATATAATTTGTAGTGAAATTTTAGAAATTTTTCATTAGTTGACAATTTGTAGTGAAGTAGTCCAAGCATGAAAAATAATAGTATCTTAAAAGAAAGCTTGTGATGCTACATTTTTGTGACTTTTTCCTGGTCCAAGAATATTCCATGTTGATTTATTTGTATATGAATTCAGGTGTATTTATGATATATAATTATACTTTAATAAAAATTACCTCCTCTTTTTTTAGTTGTTTAAAAATAATAAATTTTTTTTGTAATATTTTAACTTCAATTTTTGATGTGTCATGTTTAACTTTAGAAGATTAAAGATTATTTCTGTACATTTGACAAAATATTAAAAGGCCAGAAGATTAAAGAGCAATTTTATACATTTGACAAAATTTTAATTTAGAACATATTATTTAGAAGTTTTTTTTCTTAAACTCCACGTCAAATTAAACTAGGTCAGTATTAATTTGTAGCAACTTTTCCAAATCTATAGCAAATTTTTCATTTATATGTATTCAAATCTCGATTTGAAGGTGAGACTTTCTCAAAATTAGATAATTAACAAGTACAACTAAAATAGTTACTGTCAATGGGATACCTAAATGCAAATAAAATACATTTGAGCAATTCTATTTGATTTTCATTTTTAAAAAAAAAGATTTAATTTTTCGATTCGATTGACTTGTTTGAATTTTCAGAATAAGCAATGCAACATTGGCATTTTAGACTCTGTTTCAAACCGGTCGATTTTAGAAGTTTTTATAGTGTAAAGTACTCAAATTAATTAAATTGTATTTTTTTATAAAAAACTATTTCACCAATAGTTACAACTATAATAACATATTGTACATATTAAAACCATACCTAAAATAACATAATAATGACCAAACCTTAGTTAGCTATTTCTCACAAAATAAAATAAAATTCTATTTGAAAAGATTCAATGTCTACATTAGTGTGTAGTTGCACATAAAATTAATTGAGAAAGAGGAGTTCCATTTTTCATTTTCATTAAACTCGGACACTTAGACCTTTATGCATTTGTCCAGAAAAATTGTTCACCAATTTCTTTTGCAGCAAAGTTATGTACCAATTTCTTTTGTAACAAAGAGTATTGTGAAAATTAAACAAAGTTAATGTGTTTTCTCCGTTTATTTTTATTTGTCATGTTACGCTTTTTGAAAGTCAATTTGATTGATTTATAAAGTTAAATTAGATTACATTAATTTGATATTTTAAATAAAAATTTTAATATTTAAAAATCATATGAAAAGTACTATACATTGCAATTTTTTATATATATCAATATGATAAAAAAATATATTATAAATAGATCAAAATATTTATAGTTTGACTCTAAAAATGAAAAATATTGACAATTAATAGTGACAGAGGAAATACCTTTTTATTTTTAGTGAAAAAAAGGATAGTTAAGGACCATCTATAAAATTTACCCCCTGTTGGGTTTTATTTACCCTGATTTCTTACCATAAATAGGTTTTCCTTTTAGGTTTTGAATTGACTAATCCTTTTCTTGTAGGAAAAGGTTTAGGACTCTATAAATAGAGGAATGTTTTTCTAACTTAATCAGCATTCACAATGTAGTCTTAAGGGCTTTGAGAGTTTTGGTTAGGGGGAGAATTTATGGGTCACAAGCTTGATACGTTATCACTTGTGTGAACCTCCCATGTATTCCGAGTGAATTGGTCGAGGTTGTTTCTCTCTGTATTTTGTACTCTCATATTTATAGTGGATTGCTCATCTCCTTTGTGGACGTAGGTCGATTGACCGAACCACGTTAAATATTTGTGTCCTTTGGTATATTTCTCGTTGTCTTCATACTCGTGATCTTTTGAGGTTTGCTTTGCTAGCTTCCGCGTTTACACCTGCTTATTTCCGGTCCTAACACTCCCTCTCATTTTATTGAAAGTAGGTGTGTATTCATTTTGGTTTAATTTTGTGCTATTTGATTTAGATTTTTAATTATTTTTTATAACTGTTATTCTGTTTGAACTAAAATAAATTTGATTTGGCTTGAATTTGTGGGTTTGGTTATCCATGTATGTCATTAATTAATAACATAATCATAATTATATTTGTAATTGTATTGGTATTCGTATGATAAATATACATCCATCCTCTCTATCTAATATATTAGTATCCCATCATATAGAAGTTGAATACAGTTTTGTATTTGTTGTATTTCAAATACAATTGATACAAATGAAATACATAATACAATTTGTGGTATTTGGAATACGATTAATATAAATAAATGCATAATACAATTCTCTCTCCTCTCTCGAGATCTTGAGCGCATCTCTCCTCTCTCTTGATCTCGTTCACCTCTCTCCTCTTAATATGCATTCATTTTTATATAAATCAGCTTGTATTTATATAAGTTTTTTCTCCAAAATCCGAGATAGAATTCTCTCGTCTAAATTCATTTGCCTCTTCCCATAGCAATTTACAATTATTCATAATTAAACAAACTATGGCTATAAAATAACTAATATTCCCTCTGTCCTTATTTAGTTGTCCACTTTAGAAGTGACATACATATTAAGACACCAATTATTATCATATGTTAGTTATAATTTTATCCTTAACTTAAAAGACTGTGCAACTTCTCAAGTATAATAAATGTATTTTCTGATTTCAAAAAGCATGCATTACAATTTAGTAGTACTAGAAATTTTCTAGAATTAAATAAGGGCATATTAAAAAAATTATTGTCATTTCTTAATTTATTAAAATAAATAAGTAAATAGAAACAGATAGAAAAAGAAATATAAATAAGTAAATAGGAACACAGGAAAGTAATTTCTCTCTTTTTTATTAAAGCTATTTTTAAAAAAAAATACCTCGAAGTCCCAATTTCTTACAGATGGCTGGCATCTCTTCTTCCCCTTTGAACTCTTCCGCCTCAACTTTTTCTAAATCTATAATTCTATATTATTCCCTCTGACTTTAATTACTTATTATTTTTTTATTTTTTAATTATTTATAATTATTTATCCATTTTAACAATAAAAGATAGTCATATTTACTCTAGTACTTTCAGAAATAACCTTCATCCTATTTTTTTTTTTATATATTTATCCATAACATTCAACTTTAGAGATATATTTATACTTTTGATATTTATTTCTACATAAATACATTTCAAATTCTCTTTTCTTCCTACTTTTTTTCCCTAGGACTATCAGTTTGGCTTACTAATTTTTTCATGAAATATTAATTATTTAAATCATGATTAGAGTCTAGATCAAATTAATTAAATTTCAGCCATTAACTTTTTATTATGTCATGTGTCTCAAAATTCAAATAAAAACTTAAAAGAAAATAGAGAGAAGAAAAATGGAGAGGATCCAAATCCACCTAGAAACACAGACTAGTTTCATCTCAAATTTATAAACTTTAATATGATACATATTTACTGAACTAACTTTAAACTAATATTTTAACTTCTTCTTTTTTCCACTTTAGTTACATAGTACATTAAGTAAATTTATTGTCAATTGTTTGCCAAATCGTGTTGTATGGATGATGTACTGTCAGTAAAGAACTAATGCGTTCAGAAGCTGAAAGTAGTAGAAATAAAAATATTTAATTGAATGTGCAATTATACTAAGAGAGATTGAAATAGAAACGAAGATATACAAAACAAGATAGAAGAAATCTCCTTGATTAACAAAATGAAGAGAACGATATTGAGATAGTTTAAGCACGCGAAGAGCGGCATATATGTCCCAATGAGGAGGTGCGACATGTTGACAATTATAGATCTAAGGAAATATAGAAATAAACAAAAAAGAAATACGAAAAGGTGATTTGACAAGACATATCAACAATTCGTCACGGACATAATCCTAAACTAAAAAAAATGGAAGTCGATGATTACGGCAGAGGGTAGCAAATGGGAGAGCATGATTCTAGCTTGGAGTAGCTTATTTGCTCATTATTATTTTTAAAATAATCTTATTCTTCAATGTATCACTGATATTCTTTTGCTTTGGGTATCTTATTATTTTTGTTGTCAATATCTCTCTCCTTTTAATATTTTTTTTATCCGAGCTTCTTTCACCGTATATTTAATCAAACCTACTTTTAAATAGTTTTTTTAACTACGAATCTATAGAAATTAACTTCTCTACCTATCATGTCAAAATGAGATGGAAGGTGTATAATGGAAACTTTCGAAATAGTGAATTAGAAGCATTTTATGAAAGAAGGGATTCAATTCTAGAGAAGCACTAATATATGTTCTTTTCACAAGTGTACATTTCTCAATTTCATTATGTATTAGTTCATTCCTTCTATATGGTTTAATTGTTTTTATTAATATTCTTGTGGTAAGTGCATCAGCAGAATGTAGTAATAAATTCAAAGATCACCATCCTTTTAACACAAACAAGTAAGAAAAATACTGATATATGAATATACACAGTTATGTTTCTGCAATCTCCTGAGCTCAAAACCTCCAGGCTAAGGTCTAGTGATTAGAAATTTTTTATGTTGTTTTTAACAAGCAAAAAGGTTTTCAAAGTTAGCATAAAGTTGAGAAATCCGTTTAGAATTTTTATACCATGACAACACTCACTAAAATTGTGCTAATATACATGGATTTGTTATGCAGAAAATCTGCAGTCAGATTTATCAAGAATCAACAGCCTATTGAAATCTCATCCTCTTCTCTAACTTATTTTTACCTCTATCGGGCGATTGCCTCTTTGATGCAGATGCAAGGTTCCCCTTTGCCTTCCCACAGTTGATAAACTGAGAGAAAGACAGGATGGGTGGTAACTTTGCACTTGCAGATCCATGCAAGGGTGAGGCTGGTGATCTTATTGGATCTTGTGATCCAGCGTTGTCATGGACTTCTTCGTCATTAGCCCTTGCTGATATAGGCACCGAAAGATTTGATGATGCTGGACTGCAGTCGGCTATGGATGTTACATTCTCAGGAGGAGTAGCAGTACTAGAACTGCTGAGCTTATTCACCAATTCCATCGGACCTGCTGTAGAAAGCCACCTAGCTGTACTTGCCATTTGTGATAAATAGAAAGACTTTCCACTTTTGCCATACTTCTTATAACATTCATTTTCAAGGAAAACTACGGATTTATCAATGTCAATCCTGCAGAATAAACAGCAAGTAGAAAAGGTGATGAGAGAGCAGAGTCTTATGTGAGAAGTAACCCTTTTAGCTAAAAAGTCTGAAAGATAATACAGAGCAATTTCATACCTCGAATCATTGACCATCTGCTGGTTTTGCTTTATTGCATTCAGCAATCTCTGCTTGCCTGCTTCCCTGAGTTTTTCAGGTATGGCATTCTTGTCAAGTTTATTGACCTATTGTGGTAAAACAAAATATTAGGCCATGCAGACAAATGTTAGTTAAGCCACATTAGGTTGGGGTTAAATGAGCTATAATAGTTGGAAGTGGAAGAGGAGGGTTATAGGTGATTTTCCTCATTTGATAAAGAAGCAAGACTAGAGAGCCTGATATATCCTCATAACCCCCCACCCCCACCCCCCCCAAAAAAAGAGAAAATTATTTAATATTCCACCTAAGATGAGTAAACTAGTGAAACTCTCATCTTTACCCCTCTCCCTTAGTTGAGTAAGCATTTCTTCTTTTATTATAGTTGTGTCCAGGCCCGCTTGCGCACACCTCGACTATTCATAGTGGAATATACATATTAAGCAGATAGAAATTAACAAAAAGGACAGACGAGCTCACAAGCATTTCGAAATGTAGATCCCTTTACGAAAGGTTTAACATATTTAGAGATTGTACCAACTAGGGGACTCCACGTTGGAGCAGTTGGATTGACTGCATATTTCAGATTTTTTATCAGGTCAACTGCAGACCACTTAGAGAAAGTACAACTAGGAACACAGCTGGAGATTCTTCTGGCAGCAAAGTTTGCTTTCAGTTATGGTCTCTCAACAATGACATATTGACCAACAGAAATGAAGATCAGCAAGGCCAGTTTAAAAAGGTATTAACAATGTGGAGACGTAATTAATATTATCTTAGCAAAGGAAATTCAATGGAACCGGAGGGGTCAAAAAATCAAGTTACAGAAAATTAGAGGGTCTTTAAAATCATGAATGTGGGACTGAATAGTGTTGGCACAGAGACTAGGGTCTCTGCTAAGAATGGAGCTTTTGCTTATAGATAAAAACGTTACAATGCTCCAGAAAGTATTACATAAGCATGGGAGAAATGCTTCAATGCATCTGTTTTTAGCAGTATTTCCTATCAAAACTAAATTTAGAGAGTAAGAAGTCACCATTGCTCGGACGACCCAAAAGTAAAGAAGATTCTAAATATAATTTCTTCCAGTTGTCAGAGGAAGAGCAGAGTTAGCTAGAAAGTGCTTTTGAGGATATTGAAGTGCTGCTACACAATGGTCTTCCAATTTTGCTGGAGATATTGAAAGGGGAAAATATGCATGCCTTGGGAAACTTCCAGTCACAAGAATACTTAAAAAACATAATAATTAATGCCTACTTATGTGGTGGCTTTAATACCTAAGCAGGATGGAGCTAGAGATCTGAAAGATTTCAGATTAAGTAGTCTGATTGGAGGTGTATATAAGATAATATCCAAGGTCCTCACATAGTGATTGAAAATGGTGGAGGAGAAATTAGTGGATAAGTAACAAATGAAAATCATAAAAGGTAGGTAAAAAAATCATGGAATGCTACCTTGCTAGCAAATGAGTTAGTTGACAGTAGATACTAGATAGAAAAGTAAGATACCAGGACTTCTGTGCAAACTGAATGTAGAAAGTATTATGATCATGTCGATGGGAATTTCTTTATCCAGATCCTGAAGGATATGGTCTTTGATACAGAATGGCTAAAATAGATTTCTTTCTGCATAAAAACTGTATGATTTTCAATCGTTATAAATCGAACCCCTGAGGGGTTTTCCCCATTCCAAAGGGGACTGAGGCAAGGGGATCCCTTGTCTCTTTTCCTCATTATTATTGCTATGGACGATCTAAGCAATATGCTGAAAAATGACTAGTACTGTGGTTAAATTAGAGGTTCTCAGATAAATAACATGATGGAATGGAGTTCTTTCAGCTACTCTAGGTTGATGACTAACTAATCTTTTGCGAAGTTAAGGTTTGAGCAATTAAGGGTGATCAGACTGATTCTTACAGTTTTTGACGCAGTATCTGGCCTTCATATCAACTTGGGGAAGTCAGTTAATTTTTGTAAATGAGACTGAACATCGTCTTGTTCAGGCTGGTGTTCTGGGATGTGATACTGGAATACTACCTGCATTATATTCAGGATTGGTTTTGGGGGCAAAGAAAAGTTCGATGGAGATATGGAATGGTGTGATTGAAAAATTTGAGAAGAGGTTACCAAGATGGAAGGCACATTACTTGTCTTTGGGGAATAGGATTATAATGAAAAATAGCATTCTGGATGCATTGCTCACAGATGCTATGTCCCTTTTTTCCCTGCCTGCTAAGGCGGCAAAAAGACTAGACTCCTTGAGAAGGAACTTTCTTTTGCAAAGACACCAAGATGTTTCATTTAGTTGGGTTAAAATCTGTAAATCCAGCAAAAAGGCACAACAAGAATCTATTATGAAAGTGGCTATGGAGATAATACAGAAGACAGTTCCTCGTGTGATAGGGTGATTATTCAAAAGAATTGGCATCTAAGTCAATGGATCACTAAGTCAGTCAATTTCCATATGAGACAAGCATATGGAAAGCAATTAGGAAATGTTCGGAGGGATTTGACAATCGGGTTCACTACTGGTAATGGAAGGAGAATGTCTTTTTGGAGTAACAAATTAGTTAGGGTATGGTCCTCTGAAGGATTTGTTCTCTAATTTATTTACAGCTACATCTAAGGCTACATTACAGGAGGCATGGAGTTATAGAGTATGGACCTTTCTTTCAGAAGTTACATGACTAGGAGATCAGAAGGGTTGCTGAAATGCTTAAGACATGGGAGGTTTTTCATGGTTCCAGGAATGCTGAGGATTCAGTTACACGAAATGGAGGAAACAAGAAGAGATTCTCAGTTAGTTCTGCATATTCCTTGCTTTCAGAATCAGCTCACACCCCAGATTGGTCATGGAAGCTTATCTCGAAAACAAAAGCTTGCTACAAGGTCACATTGTTTACTTGGCTTGTTATCAAGAAAACTTGTTGACTCATGAAATGTTATAAAAAAGAGGGAACTTAGATAAGTTCCAGGTGGTTTTTGTGCCAGGAGAAGGAAAAGTTAATAGTCACCTCTTCCTTCATCACAAAATAACTGATGTACTGTGACAGTTGCTCGTTGCCTTAGCTGAGATCCAATGGATGATGCCGAAGTCCTAACTTACTAAGGACCTACTTATGGTGCTGGAACAACATTAAAACCAAGTAAAGACATAAGAGGTGGTGGAGAATGGCCCCAGCATGCATATGGTGGACTGTGTGGCAAGAATAGAATACTTTTTATTTCCTTTTTTTTTTTCTTTGAGAAGGTAACATTTGTGTATATTGACGACTCAGTACATGGATTGCACTGAAACCATATTTACAAAAAACGAATAATAGACGCTTTGAGAATAGAAGTAGTTCTAAACAAAGTATTAAGTTGAATTGTTTTTCGGCTTTTCAATTCTAGTGTGAAGAGAACTATATAAAAGATGTAGAATCACTTGTAGATTCTTTTGACTCATAGTAAGACACAAGGTAACCTATAATCTATACAGATTTGATTGCCAGTATCATCTTCGTGCTGATGGATAAATTGTTATCTTACTCAAAAAAATATAATTTCTCCGGTTATAGCATCGTTTCCTTGGTTAAAAACCATCGTATCCAGAACTAACTTGCCCAACTTATCTATATTCGCTCTGCATAAGGTTCACGAAGAGGAAAGGGCTCCCTACCAGAAATTTCTCCATTCCCCAAACGTGAAACCCAGATCTCTATGGTATTTCACCCAAAACGGGATTGGGTATAAGTTCATTCCAAAAAGGACCAAGCCGGGATAGGGTTATATACATTCTCACAATGAGAAGGGATCATTAGGAACTATCTAAATAGTTACTATATTTACATGTAAACCTTACATCTTACATACATTTAGGATTAGGAATACTTACATATCTCTATTGGGACCCTACTCACCTCTTTGAGTGAATCGAGAAATAGGTTTGATGGTCCATATTTTTTATATATATCGGGACATGATAATTCAAATCAAAGCAATTGAATGTCCAACTAGGGCCTATATAACATGACCAATTAATAGATCCATCTTTATCATATATCCCATTCATCACACTAGATAGATATCACAATAATGGAATATGATTCACTTTCAAGATGCCTTTGTGGTGAAATGATAAGACACATGAAACTCAAAATCTCAAGCTAAAGAGCGTTGAGGTTCGAGTCCTTTTAAGGCATAATATTGAGAATGCTTATCAATCATCATTCACAATATGACAGCTCTCGATCAGTATAGATGTACAAATTGGATCTGAGCTCTTGGAATTGGAATAAATTCAGCAGCAGATTGCAAAATCTGGGTGATCTTCTCTATCTCATGAATGGAGAGCCCACTTTGAAATCACCCTTCCTGAACCCACCCTCCCAAGAATATGCTTTAACAGGAAAAACACAAGCGTAGATTCATTAGAAACCTCTTGTTAAAAGCCCATCCATGATTCAACAGCTAAAGACCATTACCTAGTCCAAGGATTAGCTGCTTAGGCGCTTACCTATTCAGTGAGTCCTACATCCCTTGGTGGGTTCTTCCAATTATAAATTGAACACAAGGATTGAATAAATTAGTGAATGGACCTAGCTAGATTAAGAATTAGCAAAGACGGATTTCACATGTTGATCAGTTGTAACTTAATTCCCTTTCCATTACTGAAGATCCAAATCTAATAACTTCAAATCAAAAGAAAATCAAGCAAAAGTTATGCAGCAATTCAAGTTCTTTATAAAGGGATGATTTGACTTTGGCGTAATGTGAAATCATAATGCAACCCAGGTATGAAAAGTAATTCAACATGTAAACTAAAAATACCCTGTCTATGCAAACAAAATGTATCTTGGAAAGAACAAACTTTAAAAGTCAACCTGCTTATCATGGCTTTTGTTCTGATAATAATTCTCTTCTGCACGCTGCAGCAAATCCATTTTATCTTGCAACCTGAGCTTTGCGGATGTTTTTGATGAAGCGACATTCTTTGCAGCATCCAGAGCATCTAAATATAAGTAATTCCGACTAAGCCAAGATTGAAAATCAATAAAGGCAAACAACACGACATCAAAACTTCCAAGTGGCTTCAGTACATGGGACTCTACAACCACAATAATCAATGTGCATACCATCAGATTCAGATATATCTTCTTCTGATCCACTTGCTTCATCATCACGGTTCCAGAATTCTGACAATTGTTCTCCGGCATTAAGACTTGAACCACTGAAACCAATACAGTGCTTAAGAAGAAAAATCCCAATATACCTAACAGCTCCATAGTTTCAAGAAAAGCTTACAAATTTTTATATTTATGGTGAATTCAAACTATATGTTCACTAGAACATAAAAGAAAGTATCAGGTGCTATAATAGGCTAATTTGATGTAAATTCAAACTCGACGTTCACCAGAACATGAAACAAAGTAGTCAGGTGCACAGTTCTTTTATGATTTGTTTTGCCTTCATCTGTAATAGATAAGAGGATATAGGAGATATTGTTATGTATGTGTGTTATGGTGCTCTTGAACGACACCATAGACAGGGGGCTTCAAAGTTGATGTTCTAGTTTCCAGTACATGTAGCAGTATCCCAGGGTAGTGCATATCCTAGAGATATTGAGCAACAGTAGACTAAATCTAATGACTCACCCATTGGGTGGTCTTTGACAAGTAGTGTTTTGTCTTCTACCTTATGTACCATGAGTATATGTTATGTTACCTTTTCAAAGTTATATATTTCCATTGGAATAAGCATCCCATTCTAGATAGTGTTGGAAGTGTGAGGTGTCTTATTTTCCTGCTATAAATTTCCTGACCCATATTTAAATTCTCAACTCCATCTCCTACTTTATAAAAAAAAAAAAAAAAAAACTTCCGTCTCCCATCTCCTAAAAGATAAATTTGTGAACCCGGTTGCCCTCCAACGTATGCACATTTCAAAAACATGTAAGAAAAATTAGCATTTAGCCCTTACCTAATGAAATAACTTAACATTTTTACAGTATCTTCCTCAGTCCCTACCTTCCCTTCCTAATTTTTAGAGAGAATTCTAGGTTCCCTTAAACCCTTTTACTTTCTCAGTTTCCATTCATTTGTTCACTTATCTTATCAAGATGTAAAGATTGAATTGATTTAACACGCCGGAGAGATAACATGATATTCTAAGAATATCCAACCATTAGAAATATTGGAATGTCAATGTCACAACAACATACCCAATGAAATCCCACAAGTGGGTCTAGGGAGGGTATAGTGTAGAGTGTACGCAGACCTTACCACTACCTCGTGGAGGTAGAGAGATTGTTTCCGGAAGACCCTCTGCTCAAGCACAACAAATCCAAGTACAAAGAAGAAGAAAATAGTGTAGAAACATAGAAAATAACAAAGGTAGCAGTGCAAGCCTATAGAAAGGAACAAGAACAACAAAATAGTGCGATAATCGAAACAAATTAAACAAAGATGATAGATTACAATGATTGGAATGTCATAATGATCCAAAAATGTTAAAGAATAAAATTAAAAAGGTTCCATTAATCTCTACCTAATTATTTTTAATTCCCCGATACTCTATTGTTCCTCTTTTCCAAATTGTTCAGATGAGGCCCAAGGAGTTACATCTCATGCTCTCCTTCTCTTCCTTCTCCTTATGAAATTGCACCATCGAAGCATCTCTTTGGTAACCTTGCCCTTCAATTTCCAACTCCCAACATATTCCACTATATATATATCATAACCTGTACGTAATTGGGGGATGAACCAATTAGTGGTCAATATTCTTCCCACTTTTTGACATGAAACACCTACTAATCAAGATGTCCTCATATTTCAGTTGTTTGGATGGATTCTTAGATTGCTATCCATGGCAAGTAGGGAATTACTGGTAATCTTCATATTTTCTCACTTGTTTGTGATAAATGATAACATCATATCATTCATTGAATCGGAGCAAGTTGGTGTACCTATACAAAAGTGAGTGGTGTGGATACTAGTGTGCATTGGACCACCCAAAGTGTAGCCAATTATCTGTACAACATGGAAACCTCCTTACACCAAAATACAAGTAAAATAAGAATGACTCTTAATATTGAATTATCCACTACTTCAAATTATCTACCATCCTTTCTCTCCATAAAATAACCAAAACATACAGAAAAGGCCGCACCCTTCTATAATTTCTTTTTCCCAGCATCCAATTTGTTCATCCTCCAACTTGACCTTGTCTCTGCCACTGCTATAGGAAGTGTCCAATTTGCTCATATTTACACCTTTCTCAAGATCATAACATTCACAAAAAGGCATGGCACTCAGTATCAAAAGGAAGGGATGATCCGTGTAAATACTCATCTCTAACTGACAAGACTTCTTTTGATAGAGTAAATAATGTTATTAGCTTTAAACCTTTGACTGATGAGAATTATTGCTTCATTTACTAACTAATAAATCCATGTTCATCCACTTCTCACATTTAATTCATTATTTTATTAGAACACTGACTGAAATAATAAAACACTCAACTCCAGCAAGCATCTTATGCTACCATTCTGTAAAAGGAAAGAAAAAACAGAAAGCAAACTACAAAAAGCATATCTCCTTTTTGTAATAATCTTTGACACATAATGAAGCAATGAGCATTTAATGATAAGAAACACAGCATATCTCAATTAAAGTGGTAATCCATGTTTCAGCAGTAAGATGTATGCAAAACAAGATACCTGGTCATATATATTCTTGAAGATCCACCTCTCTGCCGAAAAGCAGTTGCAGTTTTAAGTTGCTCCAAGTTACTTGTAACTAGATTAGGATGCTTGCACACATCACATGATTTTTCACATAAAGAATCAGGTACCTACTTTTACAGAGAACACAAACTCGAGATAACATAAGCAGGAAACAACATCTCGCAGTTGCTATTTAAAAAGGAGTATCAACAATGATGACTGAATATACCATCTCTCCAAAGTTCTCAAGTATCATTTTCCTACGACAACCAGACCCTTCACAATACTCAACCATCTGAATGTATATCAGTAGCAAGAAAAATCATGTTAGTTATAACGTATGAAAAGCTAACCGAAATAATATGATTTTACAAATAAACAAATGGGACCTGTTTGAAGTCGTCCAGGGACTTCTTTGAAGATTTATCTTGCAAGCTTGAGGACTCATCCTTACTCCTTTTAGTATTGTTTAAAATAAACTCCTGCAATATGATTACAAGAGTGTAACTTCATCAAATTTAGAAGCGAGATTGAGAAAGAAAGATTCAAAGGAAAAATCAACTGGTGACAGGTAATAACCATTTTCCTACGGTCATCCACTCCATAATACAGTACACTTCTGGAAGGCAACTGATCACGTCCAGCTCTACCTGACTCTTGATAGAAGCCTTCCATTGATTTGGGAATATTGAAGTGACAGACCACTCTGACATCCTTTCTATCTATACCCTATAACAATAAAATAAAGAAAACTATGAGCTCTTATAATCCTTGACAAGATTTGCTATTACAAATTATCCTGGAAAATTGAATCAAAATAATGCATACCATCCTGCAACGGAAGCAAGATCTCAGCAGCTGTTTGTGCCTCAGATACTCCATTGTTATCCAGAGGCAGTGACATAGATAAAAGCATGACATCCAGTATCAGACATTAATGGAGAGTATAGAGAAATATGTTACGTGATTGCTAAGTGGCTAGTGAGGTTATCTATTTCTGCAAGAGAACTCTTACCCAAAAGCTACAGTTGCAACAACCACTTGTGTTTTTGAAGAAATCCAGTCATCCAAGACAGAGCTCCGCATTTTATTGTTCAGCCCAGCATGATATGCTAGTAGTAAGTTAATGTAGATTTCAGGAAAGCGTATCATAGATAAAATTGCAAGGAATTTAACAGAACCACTCATTACCAGCACAAGAAATGCCGCTGCTGGTTATATGGATCGCAAGATCATCACACATAGTACGTTCCAGGCAATAAATAATAGCGCACACATTTCCACAAGATTTTAGTAATTTACACACGTCAGCATATGGATCATCCAAAAGGTCTTTATAGCGAACTGCAAAATGGAGATATATGATCAGGTATGTAATCGCAAGAGTGATGACAGATACAGTACATAGCCTGATAGTCATAAGTAGGTGCAGAGGTGATAAAATAGTCAAAGGTAATAAGATAGTGATGACTGGTATGGTAATAAGCTCATAATTCAAAGAGTAATAGCTGATATGGTTACATAACCTGATTAGTTATAAAGGTAATAGGATACAATGATTCACCAGAATTTAGTACATATGAATGACCACAGATGCTTCATCTGATACACACAGAACCATACAATATACACAGGAAAATGCAGCCAATTAGGATTACAGAGCATTTGGTCCCATGATTTCAAAAAAAGCTACAGAATCATATGAAGCCATATCGAACCAATATTTTCTCAGTAATTGTCTTCTTATCTTCTCATCCTCTTTCCCCTCAATTTTTAAAAGTAGAACAGGATGCAAACAAGGAAAAGCAAAAAAAAAAGAATTGGTTATTATATAATGATTACTGTAAATTGCTGCAAGCTGATTCCTTGTAGATTTAAGAATTGGCAGTTTAAGAAATGGATTAGTTGTTGGCTGCTTATCAATTACATATGAAGACATGTCTTTTGCACTATATCAAGGAACCGAGATCCTTAGACCTGACCTTCATAATAGATATTTGGCCGGTTGAACGATGATTTCAGGACTAGAGGGTTTTGCAAATTCAATGACTCTATGACATCTTTCTGAACTCTGCAGAGAAAGGAAAATGTCCAAGAAAATAAATATATCAAGGTTCTTCAATGATCATTTTCTAAATAAGCTACAGAAAATTGTTAACCTGAAAATTATCAAAATTATATTTGGAATTGGGAAAGAAAAGTCAGAGGGAAGTTATAAGATCACATACAATCCCCGTTACAGTGAGATTGATCTCCATTGACGTATAAATTGTAATTCCTTACATCTCAAGAAAATTCACATAAGCAAACTTACTTAGGGACAGCAGTTGCTGTCAAAGCCAATACTGGTACATTTGGGAAATGACTTCTCAGTGAAGAAAGCTTCCGATAGCTAGGCCTAAATGAGGAAAAACATAAACCAAGAGAATTGTGCAAGGATTGAAGGCATAAACGTAAAGAAAAACGAAGAGAAGAAGTTAAAAGTCGAAACACTAATGACAAAGGACAACTCCTATTTACAAAAACTTCAGTAGAGCTTAAAGGTAGATAGAACAATAGCAAGTCTAACATCAAGCTAATGATCCCACTTGACACGAGCATATATGCACATTATACCGGTAAACCTGGTGTGCCTTAGGATCTGAAAGTGTCAATTTGTAACTAGAATGCAAGCATCAACGAAACACTAAAGTTGTGACCATTGACGCATTTGTTTTTTCAACACACTTGTAAATGCAAAATTTGAGGATGAGAAAGGAAGAGAGATTTCTCAGGCATTTTACAATAGGAGAGTTTGGAGGCCGCAGATTAGTGTAGAAGGTTAGTTGGTAGTTGTACGTTCTCTCGCTTTCCTGTTGGATAAGCTTGGGAAACGTATATGTACCTGCTTTCTTACCAGTAGCGTTAGCACTATTCTCGTGGTTTCTTGTTCTCCGTTTTCTGTTACCACCTGTGATTTTGTGTTTTATTATGCGTGAGGATTATATTGGGTATGTTGTTGTTGTTGTACATCGCCACTAGACATTCCAGAAAAGTGCTCTTAAAATCTATTTTAAATTGGAACATACTATCTTTTTCAAAGAAAACTATTCTAGTTTACGAGCTCAAAGAACAATGGATAAAACCTAAAATATGTCCATAAAATAAACAATGTTAAACCAAAAAGGACAGAAGTGCAGTAAATTAACCACAACCATCAACAACAATGATATATTGAGAAGGCACCTGAAGTCATGGCCCCATGAAGAGATGCAATGTGCCTGGATTTTGTTAAAGTAAAATGATAATATTAACAAATAAATAGTTGGAGAAACTTCTGACATAAGCAAATGGAGACAGGAGTAAAACCTCATCAACGGCAATGAGATTTAACAATCCTCTAGCATGAATCTTTGTCATTTTTGACATAAATCCAGATGTCGCAATTAATTCTGGTGTCACGTACAGTAACCTTACAGCTGGCTTCCCAGATTCGAGGTCCTCGTATATCTAAAGATTCCAAGGAAAAAGCAAAATTATAGACATGTTGAACACATACATTTGTCGCCACAGTTTGAAATACATTGACAAGCATCTGGCATCACACTACAAATCGTTGATGACTGAACCTCTTCTACCTATATAGTGAATCTTCACGGATTTGTATTATAAAACAGTACTACTACAGTACTGGAAAACCATATTTTTTTAAAAAAAAAAAAAAAAAAAAAAGATACAAAAGCTGTCAACGACAATCCTAACATATTTGGCCAAGCTTTTGGGAGGCCAGAAGAGCTTAATTTTCCCAAAAAGTGCCTATTTCAAAAAATTGAGGTGTTTGACCAAGCTTTTTTTATTTTTTAGTGACAAGGGAAACCCACATCCGCTACCCTTTGGCTGCACATGGAGTAAAACCTCCGCTCCTATGCAATAGCTCGCAAACTACATAGGAGAGGTAACTCCCACTAGGCAAGCCCCATGCGACGAGCTCGACCTAGAAGGCAAACCCCTTGCTTTGCTAGCTTTGGCCAAGCTTTTGGGAGAAATATGCGCTTCCGCGAGTAGCAACAGTTAATTTCTAGAAGCCAAAGAAGTAGTTCTTACCTTGAAGTATTTTTTTGAAAACACTTTTGAGAAAATACATTTAGAAGCACTTTCTGAAAGCTGGGCAAACACTAGTTGTTGCTCAAAAGTGTTTTTTCAATTAATTGGTCAAACACAAACTGTTTTCCACCGGAAGTACTTTTAAGAAAACACTTTTTTAAAATAAGTTGATTTTAGAAGCTTGACCAAACAAGCCATTAATAAGGTAATTGTCTTTATATTGTAGAAGAATATAAATAAAGATAATCGCTGACAGGTAAGTCCAAGGGTTAAACATCACAGCATTATTATTGAATAGAATTACTCAAGTACATAATATAAACTACCATTGTGTATCTTGGTCTTCCTGATTAAGTGTCAATCATCTTTGCATATCCCAAAAGAAAGAGTTTAAACATAAGTTCAGATGGAGGGAGTAATAGATAATACTCCACAGAGTTATCAAATGATCAAATATCTAGGGAAATGGGAGAGGAATAAACTGATCTCTGTTAACCATGCTGATTAAAGTATCCAAGAAATCTGCAACACTTAATATCCTCACCTGTATTTTCTTGATCTAAATAAAATATCAGAAATATAAGAATTGCCTACGCCTCTCTTTTCTCCAGTATCATCTAATATTTAAAGGGTCCATATAGACTACAAACAACCTTGTTTTGACTATTAAGAAACTAGCTTGAGATTATACATAAATAAATGGTCTATCTTGAAAGAGTATTTTCAAAATCAATTATCAACCACTAATCCCACTCCCACAATAATTTTGCCATGCTTCACATTTATAGACTTGAAATTTCTCTATAGAATATTAACTTATCCCTATTCACCTTGTTTTTCACTAGAACTGTCTGGGTTGAAGAAAGAAATTCAGCAGGAATCCTTTTTTCTTTCAATGTTGAAACTTGATTTTCCTAAGCAAGAAAAGGGAAAGTTAGAAGATAAAACTATGACAGTTAATAAACAGAAGACTACAAGAAAGATTCTTATATTGTACTTACCATGAGAGCTGAAAGCAAATGGCAAACCAATGAAACGAGTCAATGATGTATCCTAGAATTTCCAATAAAATGCGAAAATAGTATAGCTTATGCTTTCGTTATAAGGTAAATCAAACAAAGATAACAGAAATCACCTATCAAAGGACTAACAACAAGCACAATTCCTGGTTTTGTCAAAGCGGGGACCTGATAGCACATGGATTTCCCTCCACCAGTTGGCATGAGGCAAAAGCAATCCCTTCCTACATAATTGCTAGATATTATTAACACAAAGGATAATTATCAAAACACAAAGCTTATGGCTGACTGATATCACCCATCACCATTTAGCTATTACATTTATTTTTCTCGTTGTTGGTCATAAGTATTTGCCAATTTGGAGATATGGCAAAGCATGAAAGATCACTTAGATGCACATAGTCCTTCGGGAGGACGGAAGGGGAGACGATTGGCATGTGGACATAAGAGTCTTTATGAAAACTAGATTATCTATCACCAAAGAGAATTCCATTATTATCTTATTTACTTTGATTCCGATAAACTAACTACTTTTTTGCTACAAACACAAATAAGTAATTGGTCTTAGTGTTGTATTTCATTTTGCTTGACTTTTGATTCAAAGTAAACTAAAAAAAAAGGCATGGAGCTTGAATAACTCACTCATAACGCTTCTCAAAAGAGAACATGGTATAATTTGGTTGAATAAACACTTCTGCAATAAGTATTCAGCTGCTTGGATTCTGTTTGGTTGTATTTTATTGTATTCACCCAAAGAAAATCTAAAAATTCACACACATCCCACATTCTTTACAAACCAGCAGAAAAGAAAAGGTAGAACCTTTATAATTAATTAAATCGTACCACAAATAGCATGTTTTTCAGGCACCTACTCTTTCATAATGCACAATGGCAGTCAACATGTAAAGAACCTTACCTGATAACACAGCTTCAATAGCTTCCAATTGCTTCCCCCTGAAATCAGAATGTCCAAAATGCCATCTCAATAGTTTGACTAAAGCTTCCTTCCCAATCACATTCTTCTGACGTCCACAATTACTTTGCAAGGGTAATAGTGATTTGTTCATTTCTACCACCAAAAACTGCAACAACACCCAATGGTTTAATTCAACTTGTCTTGCATCTTATTACTATAGCAGAATAGTCCCTTAATCCAGTTAGAAAACACCAACATACCCAAAATTCTAACTTTGAAATAACCCGAATTTCTCAGCAAACAGCTCGAAGAAACAACCAGAGAAAGACAGACCCACGCAAGAAAAACACGCAATTATTCAATAAAATAGAAAAATTCAAGCAATCTCTAGTAGAAGAACTAGAAAATAGCATTACATTCAAATTCTATATCGAATTTAAGGAAAGAAGTAACAAATCGGAACAAAAAAACAAATAAAATCCTGATTTGAACAATGTTATTGAAGTGTAAAGATGATTAGAAGATGAATTGCATAAGATGAAACTACACCTTGAAAGATAACTCCTGCAGAAGAAACTGAATAGAGGATTTTGCCGGGAAAGCACAGAGTATATAAATGAGATAAAATTTGGGAATTTGAAGTTAGGGGTTCGATTTGTAATTTGAATTACGAAAATTACATAACCAAGCATGTTATATGTGTTAACCATAAATTATTATAATTTTAAATAATTACAATTTATAGCTATAGTAGAATTTTATAACAAATTGCTCTCTCATCTCTCCCCTTACCCTCTTTCTCGCTACCTGACACCCTCTCTTTATCAATTCCAAACAGTTGCAGCCATAAAAATATTTTACATATTACGATAATTATATTTTGTATTATATATCAAATGTATTGGGGAAACTACATAAATGGATTATAAAACTCAAAATAATTACATGTTCATAGCACAATTCAAAATAATTCAAGAAACATCATTCTCTAAAAAAAATATATTACAACTCACACCCTCATTCATTAAAGCAAATAATTTTCGCTTAAATCATACTAAATCAATATCATATACTGTAGAGTAAATTTTAAGTTTAGCAAACGTAAAAATCATATTAGCGCTCGATAGCTACAGTTTTGCTATTTGCGCTCCATAGGACTATGTATGCTATTCAAATCAATATAAAAATTGCAGACAACTGTATAAAATCGCAGGCATTTGATTTGTATTAATCACGATAATTTGTATAAATCGGACGTATGTGTCTATGGAATCGTGTTTGTATATATTATGTTCTTTGTGTTTGTATATCTGCATAAATTTTGAATTTGTATACAACTGAATCAAGTCAAATCTCTCCCTCATTTTATACAAACACAAATTATACAAAATATAAAAAGAGAAAGACAAAAGAGAACTGGACAACAGAAGATTTGAATTGTACAATTATAAATGTATAGGAAGAAAAGATGTGTACTTGTATATGTATCTACAGTTTCCTCTCGCTTTATACAAACACAAACACGATTTATACATTTGTATTTGTATAAAGTGAGATGTGCAAAGGAGAGTGGAGAGCGAGATCAGCTAGAGCGGCGAGCGAGATTTCTGATGAGAGAGGTGAATGACAAAGTGTTTGATACGGGTTAGAATTAAATAAAACTGTGATTTACGACATTTAATTTGAATTAATAGTTTGATATTTTATACTCCTTCCGTCCCATTTTATAAGACATCTCATTCTCTGAATAGTTGGACCACAATACCTGTCATTTTATAAATTTATGCATAAATTACCATATTTTGCCTATTATACCCTTGATACAATAGTTAAATAATTCTGTCATTTATTAATAAAGTTGACTTGAAAAAAACATTAAATAAGGGTTGTAACATTTCGAAAAAATTTATATCTAGTGAAGAGCCCAATAGGTCTTTAAGAATGCGTATTGGGGATACATAGTCATTCCAATGCCCAATATTGAGAAATATTGGGCATAGTATAGAAAATTGGCTAAGGGGTAATAGCCAATTTCTATATAATACTCATAAGCAAAAAATTGGGCATATTAGAAAATATTGGCTTAAGTGTCAAGCCTAGTACCCTAAGTACATAACCATTTAAAATGATCATGTAGAGTGAGCAGTGCCCAAGGACATAGTGAGGATCCTTGGGACAATAAGTAAACATTCCCAAAGGAACCATAAATGATAGTTAGTTAGGAAAGTACTACCAACACATGTGCAAGCACATGTGCAAGACATGTGAAGAAGCAGCCAAAGGAGGGGAACCACCCTAAATTCGGTTAGGGTAGTTAAGGGGGAAAACGTGCACAAGGAACCACTTCATGTGAGGCCTAACTTCCTAACTAATTCTAGGCTCTAACCTACTGCCCTAACTAGCTAACTAACCTAGGACCAAACGAAATAAACTAATTAGTGCACCCGACAACCTAAGACCTAACCAGGTGACACTAACCTAGTAACTAGTTGAAGAGACAACCTAGTACCTAACCTAGGATGGTCCAAAAGGTTGGTTATGGTCCTAACAACTTAGAGATACTTTAGTAATTACCCTAGGATACTTAATTAATTAATTTATCAACTTAATTAATTAATTTAAAGGGGAAAACCGAAATCACAAAACAATTTTCAGATTTCAATTAAGACAAGAAAGGGACAACCTAGTACCTAACCTAGGATAGTCTAAAGAGTTAGTTTAGGTCCTAACGACCTAAGGGTACTTTAGTAATTACCTTAAGTCACCTAATTAATTAAATTAGCCATTTAATTAATTAATTTAAATGGTCAAAACGAAATCCTTTCACTAACCTAGTATAATTCAAGAAGCATCCTAGTACTTAACTTGGGATGTTCCTAAAGGGTTGATTATAGTTCCAATGACTTAGGGGTAATTTAGTACTTACCCTAAGTCCCTAAATTAATTAAATTAACGATTTAATTAATTAATATAAAATTAAAATATTGACTGAAACCATAGTCAACACCAATTTTTAAATTTGCTAAGTGTTATGTTCTCGTATGTTTAGTCAACTTAGGAGGGGCGTTTTATTAGTTAATTAATTTATTTAATTAATTAACTTATTAAACCCTAAGTTGAATAAGTCAAGATCAATTCCTAAGACTTAAACTCATGTTCAAACTCAAACAAATACACGACGCAAAACGATAAGCAAGCCAGCGAAAGAAAATCAGAAAATTTAATTGATTCTCCTAGGCGATTTCAAGGTTTCTCCAAGTTTTCGTTCAAGGTGTTATTCGTAGATTAAGTTATACTTAAGATATGAGTTTCTCTCCTGGACTAATTTCTCTAAGAGAACTTTTTTTCCAACGATTTAAAGATCTTGAAACTAGGATTGTTCCCTTTCTCGTCGAACTCCTTGTCCCTAGTTTCCTTTTTGATTTCAAAGTTGAATAGGTTGAAAATCATGTTGTTGGTATGTGGTGCTGACTGATTTTATGTGTAATGTTCTTGAATGATGAATGTTGCATGAATCTATGAACTTATGATTGTATGAAGCTGATGTTTACAACGTGAATTAAGAATCGATCATATGTTAGTTACGTCCGTAAATGTCAAATATTGATGTGTGTGGGACGAATGTTTACTTGTTGTTTTGAAATGTTATGAGAATGTTAAAGTCATCAGATGCTAATATGATGATGTCCAGTATGTCTTAAAAACGTTACCCTAAAGTCATGAACTTAGATTGATTAAAAAGGATCTTTATGATTTCACATCTTGAATGAATTGGATATCTGGTTTCAATAAAATTGGCTAACACTATTTGGTTAAATCGAATGCATGTTAATGGCTAAGGACTTATATAAATGATTGAAACATTGGCTAAGGGTTCATACATATTCAATTTAAATATGAACATTCGTAAAATTGGCTTATGCCAATAAAAATGGCTTACTAGTTTAACATCCCAAATCTTGAGACAATACTAATCATATGTCAATTCTTGTGTAGTAAGAGTATAAAGTATATTATAAGCACTTCTAAAGTAATTCAATGAATCCATAACCAAGAACATGTCATTCATTGAGACAACTCCCAACATGCTCTACAAGAATGAACTATGAACATGTGTAACTCATTGAAAAAGTGTTCATCGTCCATAAACGATGAAATAAAGCTACTATACTAAAGTAAAGAAGTAACGTGAGTTATGATATAATTAAAAGGGTCTAAATTAAGTAAGTGACCAGAATGGGGTGTTAAAGAAAGTGAGACAAGTCTTACTCACACCTAAGATAATATGTTAAAAGCATACTCACGAATGATGGTGTTAGAACGTGTGAGACTAGTCTCATTAACACCTAAGGATGATATGTAAGGACAATGTACATTCATCAATGTAAAGTAAGGATGATATGTAAGGACAATTCACATTTATCAATGTAAAGTAAGGATAATATGTAAGGACAATTCACATTTCATCAATGTAAAGTAAGGATGACAAGTCATTAAAAGAGTAAGTAAATCTCAATCTAGAAGCAAGGTTCCATAATGCTTGAGTCAACTCTAAAAGATAAAGAAGATAATCAAAGTTAGCATAGCACTGATAGACTAGTTATGAGCATGTGCTTGCACGTGTAAGTCTCATGTGATGAGGCTACCACCAAGGTGGATAAGTAGTCTCATTAAGTCCCTAGTCTTCGAACTATGTCTAGCCAACATAGGAACTAGCTAGTGGTTTCCACCTAAGCGAGCTAGGCATGTATGGTTTCACCTTAACCGGTGATTCCACCCCTTTTTGGTGTGGGGAAGACGCAGGATTTTATGTTTAGCTCACATGATCTATGTCGGTTAATGCTCACGATATGTTCTTGGTTCACTATAGCCTTGAGTCACTCTTTTACAGTGTGGAGTGAACACTAGAGATGGATTCGCCTTAGCCGGGGATCACCCATTTTCGGTGTGGGATAGACACCGGATTTCATGAGTAGCTCACATGGTCTAAGATTTATTTTAACCGGTGAATCACCTCTTTTCAGTGTGGGGGAGACACTGAATTTCATGTTAAGCTCGTTTGATTTTATTCCTAATGATGTCACTATGAAATTAAAAATGATGATGATGATGGAACGTATGTTCAAAGTGAGCAATGATGAAGAGATTAAGAATGTCAAGTTTTAATATCACACTGATGAAGTTTCAGCAAATAATGGGCACAACCAAATAAGATTGGCTTATAATGACTTCTTATATGATGTCAATAAAGGGAAGTAGAAAACAATGTTAATTAAATACCTCATAACTTCCCTAATATGAAAGTAATGAAATAAATGGCATGGCCAATATAAAATGGCTTTTGAAATGCAATGAATATATCGTGTAAAGAATGACTCCACTATAAGGCAGGGAAATCATTCCTTAGTCCTTGGATTACTTACATCGATTCATTGTGGGTATGGAACTACAATGAATCATTGCACTTGTAAGTAAAACATAGGACTAAAGGAATTATTGAAATACACAACAACAAAAGAAAAAGATTGAAAATAAAACTAAGTATGGAGGACAGAGCACTCGAGTTAGGGGGACTTAAAATTTCAAATCTTCGCCCAAGGGGTTCTAAAATTATGTTGATGATACTAATGACTTGCAATCATATAGAATATGAGTTGTGTGTTTTGAATGCGTTAAAATATATCATATTCATATCACAATTCATAAATAACAAATTAGGAAAGTCTAATAACTAGACTTTCCAGAAATGGCATGTTGTTTAAGAAGATCTTTCATTGATTATGCATAACTTTATGTGTATGTGTGCATACACCCATACTTAGTACAAGTGGTGTACTAACCCCCTACTATTTACTATTTTTATAGTGCAGGTCAGAGAATAGATTGACAACACTTGCAGCGGTTTGGACTTCAGCGTTTCTCCAGACCATTTGGTAGGTCCTCTTGATTTCGAGGATGCTACAAGCATTAGTCCAGCTTTAGATATAGACATAGCTAGTGGATGTTGTCCCTAGCGTTTCTTTCATATTTTATTTCGAACCTTTTGATGTAAGGCCATGTTTGGCAAACTATTTATTATATATTCATCTTCAATTTCAAATTGATTCTTTATGTTAGATGGTTGTGTATTGATGTTGAGCTTAGTATATAATGTTTAACACGTAATGACTATATGAAGTCTATCTAAACTTCATACATATAAAAGTTTTAAATTTTCCGCTAAAATTAACCATATGAAAGTGATGAATGCAAGAAGAGGCTTGTCTGCGACCTCTGAGAGTTCAACGACGCCGGTTGCGGTCCGGATTCCAAAATCTGGATCGTTACAAGGGTAAAGTTACAGCGTTTCTTAATGCAAGTGCAAAGTAATAGATGACATATAAAATGGAGCCGAGGAAGTACAATTTTTCTATATTGTATTGGTATCATTTTTATATATATATATTATATATATATATATATATATTATATATATATATATATATATATATATATATATTGTTGTGGCATCATTAATGTTTCTTGTTCAGAAATTACTCATTAATCGATGATACTATAAGAGTATATGTATATTGTTAGTTAGAAAACTATATAAATGGTCCATAAAATTCAAAGTAATTACAATTTCATCCTCAAATCTAAAATAATTCTCGAAAATACTCATTCTTTCATAAATACTTACAACACATATCCCTCATTCATTAAGCCTGATAATTTTCATCTAACTAATAGTAAATCAGTGTCATATACTGTATTGGTATCATTCAAACTGATAATTTTCGCGTGACTGACACTAAGAGTTTGTTTGACATTGTTGTTGAGATAAACTAAACAATTATTTTGAGAGAGAAAAAAACACTTCCGTTAAGAAAATTAAGTCTTTGACAAATCAGTCAAAGTGCTTTTAAATGGAAACAAAGTTTTCCTTATGTTGGGAAGAAACTAAAAAATTAAGCTTTTAAAAAAAAGCAGAAACAGAAACAAAAAATTACTTTTCTCAAGATTAGAATATTATTTTCATATATACATATTTAACAATGAATTTCTTATTAGTTAGTTAGCATATTTCATAAGTTTGAATAAATTTTAATTGTGAATTTTAAAATTTTATTTTATATAATAAATTTTTAAATTTATTTTACATTTATATATTATTATTTTAGATATTGTATTTTATTTTGTAGAATAGAAAAAAGGTAACGACAATATTTTTATAATATCAGAAAAAAGAAAGAAAACAACAACAATTAATTTAAAAAATTAAATTAAATTAAAATTTTATAATAGATCTATAAAATAACTTTAATATTAGAAGTACATTAACAATTGTCATTTGTTGTAATTTGACTCTTAATAGCACATTTTAAAAAGATTAGTCAAACACAATTTGCTTATGAAAAATAATTTTCAAATGAATTAATCAAACATATATGTTTTTTTTTTAAAACAGTTTTCTAAAAAGTCATTTTAAAAAGTGCTTCTAAAAATAAGTTGTATTTAGTAGCAATGCCAATCAAGCTCCAAATCAGTATCATATAATGCATTGATATCATTAAGGTTTCTCGTTCAGAAATTACTCATTAGTCAATGGTACTATAAGAGTATATGTATATTATTGTGGTATCATTGACATTAAGGTTTCTTGTACAGAAACTACTCACCAGTCAATGATAAAATAAGAGTATACATATATATTTTACGGTAGTTTTCCTATTTAGAAATTACTCATTACTCAATGATACTATATGTAACGACCTGTTTGGTCGTTTTGAGCAACAGAGTGCATTTCTGGAAAAACTGCCAGAGACGACGTGTGTCCCGACGGACCGTCGTGGTCACGACGGCCCGTCGAGGGAGTGTCGTCCCATGGCACTTAGAATTTTGAAATTGGGTACTGAAAAATCGACTCTCTGTAAATTGTGACGGACCTGCAGGACGTGCCGTCACATCCACGACGAACCGTCGTGAGTCCCGTTGCAAAACACTTCAACTTTTGAGAATTTGGTGCAAGAAAACGAGTTTCTGACCGTCATGACGGAGGAACAGGACGGACCGTCACGGCTGTGACGGGCCGTCACAGGCCACTTGAGCTCGAGGGAGCTGCGACGACCACTGTGACGGACCGTCGCAGGCACGACGGCCCGTCACAGGTCACGCAATCCCAGGCAGTTTAGGACTTCTCCACACGTTTTAAGGGTCGTTTTTGACTATTCTTTCCTTAATTATTAAGATTGAGGGTTAACATTAATAAGTCTAATTACTTAGGGGTTTAAAGGGGTAACCTTAAGTTAATTAGAGGGGTTTATTGTCCTTTTTCACACTTAATTATATTGTAATTAGGGTAAAGGAAAGAGGGTTTGAAATATAAAACAAAAGAACAGAAAGAAGAGAGATTGATCGATCGAATTGGTGAGGAGAGAGAATATAAGCTTGGGAAATTTCTTGTGGATTCCAATTCTTCGGTGGAGGTAGGTTATGGTTTTTATATTACGATAATCGTAGTGAACTCTTGATAGTGTATGATATGTATTGATGATGTTGTAAACCTGTCTGTGTGCTTAAATTGTATGCTTGCATGATTATGATTATGAAATTGTGATGAATAACAAGCGTGATGAAGCTATTGAATCCCAAATCTTGAAAAGAACCCTAATTCGCTTGATATATTATATAATAAGATTGATGATGCCTTATATGAAAGAAGGCTTGATGATAAATTTATAATGAGAATGAGGATGCCTTAGTGTAAAAGAAGGCTTGATGAATTAGGGGATCGGGTGCCACGTTCCGGTACCAGGATAGAATGAATATGAGGATCGGAGGTGTCACGTTCCGACACAGGATAGAATATGAGGATCGGAGTGTCACATTCCGAACCAGGATAGAATATATCGGGGGTGATCGGGAAGCCGTTCCGGTACCAGGATAGAATGAATATGAGGATCGAGAGTGTCACGTTCCGACACCAGGATAGAATATGGATCGGGTGCCACGTTCACGCTGTGGGTACCAGGATAGAATGATATGAGGATCGGAGTGTCACGTTCCGACACCAGGATAGAATTAGAGGAGCGGAGTGTCACGTACCGACACAAGAGAGAGAAGAAAGATAATGAATCTTGAAAGATAATGAATATACTCAATCTAATGAACGTAATTCCCAAATGAGTATGGTATTGAGGCTTGAGACCTCATGTGTGAACTTGACGGAATGTTAATGATAAGTAATTGTGCTGCTACATGTTGAGTATTGTAGTTGATTTACATATTATTGATATATATTGTTCCCTATTTTGAGTTAGCCGATGATATCTACTCAGTACGTGGTGTTGTACTGACCCCCTACTTTTATGTTTTCCTTTTTTATTGTGTAATGCAGCAAACGTTCCGTCAACTTCGACTCAGCAGTAGATCAAGCCAGTCTTCACTCCATCGGAAATTCAGGGTGAGCTAATGCGTCTAGCTTGGACTGGATATTCTTCTTCAAGTCTCGATGCCTTGAACTTCCGGCATGGACTAGTTTTTACTTGTTTTTAGCTTTTTAGACATTTTAGATTAGTAAATTGAGAGATAGATGTTCTTGTGATGATGACTTCCAGATTTTGGGGATATTAATAATAGTTTTGAGTTGTTTTATAATGAGTTAAGTCTTCCGCATTATTTCATTGATATTGTTTGAAAATGTTAAGGTTAAAATGGTTGGTTCGCTCACATAGGAGGGTAAATGTGGGTGCCAGTCGCGTCCCCGAATTGGGTCGTGACAAATATATATATATACTCTTGTAGTATCATTGAAAGAGTAGTAATATCTGGACAAGAAATCTTAATGATAAAATATATAATATATATATATATAGATATATATATTATAAATAAAGAAGGAGAGAGAGAGAGAGAGAGATAGATTTATATCAATTAAGCAAGATTAACACCCTTATTGATACCAATATAATAATTATATAGAGGTTTTAAACGAAATTACCAGCTTCAATTATACCAATACAATATACGATATTGATTTAATATTAGTTAAGCGAAATTAATTGGGAGGGGGTATATAATATGATTATTTATTGGGGTATGAATGTAAAGGTGTATATGTTTTTACTTATTTTGCTTTTATGGGGTATTGCTTAATTTCGAGAAATTATGCGGATAAATAAACATATACTAGTTAATTAGCTAACATAGTTATACTTTAAATCAATTATCACTCACAAACTCTTTTTAGCTATAATTACGTACATTTCTCTCGTCTTTTTCCTCCTTCCGCCTCTCTCCTTTCTTATACATACACAAATACAAATTATACACATCAGTTTGAGTGAGAAACAAGCGGATCGAGTCGAATATGAGTAGATGGAAAATAAGTTATATAAAAATAAATAAAATACTCGACTCAACTCATATCTTAAATGGATAAAAGACTAGTTATCTAATGAATAATATGAATATCCATATTGCCCATATTATCCATGAGTCAAGTTTCTCGCATGCTCAATGAGCTCCAAAATGACCAAGTCATAAAGCATTTAAAGACATTAAATGATCAATTTGGATAATGAAGATAGCTAAATTAGACAATTGTGACTCGAACACTTCTATCAAATGACAATTAAGTCAGTCTAATTCACCAAAGTTGTTTGGAAAAAGAGATATATTTGTGAACTTTACAGAAAGTTATTTTGTTTTTCACTCAATCAAACTCAATTGTTTGCATCAATGTAGCTATTTTTGCTTCTCGGTGATATCCACAAAATTCCAACAAAATTTTTACTAACTCTTGGTGATTTCTGCTATTGTGGATTGACTTTTGAGATGTGATGATTTGATAGAAAAAGAAAACAAAAAAATTATATCGTAGGTATGCAGAAACTTTTAGATAGCTAATATAATATGTCATATGTAGGATATTGAAAAACTGAATTTGTTTTTTCACATATCTCACACACACAGAGTTTAGAGAACTACTACCACGTAGCTCCAGATCCATTTCAATGAAAATTAACTCAATGTTATAATACAAACACTCTCAATGTGCTGCTATTAGAAAAGATAACAATCCTCTTGGTTAATGTAGAGATTACCATTATCAACAAAAATAATTACACCTAACATGTTCTGCTATTAAATGAAGAGGATGATTTTTGGAAAGTCGACATCTCCTCAATGAAGAATCTATACAGAAATAACAAACATGTTAACCACTTCACTAATTGTAACTTAAGAGCGATATGCTAAATCACTCGATCAAATTTGAAAAGATTCATATCGAGTACATTTTAACTAAACTAGCAATTAGAGGTAAAAAGTGTATTTAAGAAAGTTAAAAAAAGCTACTATGTAAGTTACTTTAATTACATATTCTAATAAATATGAAGTTACTTACTTCCATTACACATTCTAATAAATGTGAAGTTACTTTTACTACACATTTTGATAAATTTAAAGTTACAAATCTAAGTTCAGAAAGATGAGAGACAGTTGATCATAAATTGTTATCAACAACAGAGAGTACTAAGAACAATATAAAAGAAAGGCAGAAAAATGTGAGTTGCTCTCAAGTCTTATCTCTAATTTTATCAACATAAGGTTGAAGGTCAACAACAATCTCATATTCATCAGAATCTGATTCAAATCTTTCAAGATCTTTAATACATTTAAAAAAAAAACAAGTCGTTACAGTTCTAAATGTAAATTCACTATATTATGTTTTGTTATTCTTACATTAACATATATTTATAAGGTTAATAAACTGAAACAGAAATAAGATGAAGCAGAAAAAATATAAAATACAAGAATTAATCCGAGTCCACAGAAACTACTGTGTGTCCTTAAGAAATTTAATCCCCTCACTGTACCCAAGGTTATGGATTAATTTCTCCCAAGATAAAACGGATTAAACCTGTTAAAGAAATAGCGGTACCTCAAACTCTTTAACTTCAACGAACTTAAGAACAGCAACAAGTCACACAGACTCAGTCGATCGACACTTTGATTTTATTTGAGAAAAAAATAAATGCAGAGAAAGAAAAAATTTCAATGTTTGAAAAATCAAAAATTGACTTCCTTTTATAGCCATTTTCAGCAAGGAACATGTCTGTTCGGTGAAATCTGTTCAGACCCATTTTATCCAGAAAGTTGTGTCTTTTGGAAAAAATAACAACTTTTCAAAAAAATGTGTCTGTTAGGAAAATAACTACTTTTTGGAAGGTAACGACTTTTTCGAAAAGTAACGACTTTTCGGAATGTTACCGTTACCCGCAAATTTATAAGAGATAACATTAACAGGATTTATTTGATTTAACAAAAACTGATTAAATAAATTTTGTCCAAAAAATTTATCAATCAATCACATCATTTGCCAAATCCAAATCCAAATCCAAAGTCAAAGCCAAAGCCAAAGTCAAAGCCGAGCCGAGCGAGCGACGACGACGACAGCGCGAGGGGACATCTTCTTCTTAGCTCTTTTAAGAAGTAATGGAAGTGTTTCCTTCTATAAGGACAACAATTTCCACTTCTTTTGCCGATATGGGGGAAATGACTTTTCATTTGCACTTTGCAAATGACTTTTCATTTTCCCTCCAAAGTAGTTCCCTCACTTTTCATATTCTCTCTTTTCTTTTCCCATTCACACTTGCTAAAACCCAACAATCCCACACATGAATGGGGAAGGCTATTGTTAAAACATATGCATGAAAAAACTTGTGTGTCTTGTAGGTAAAGGTTAATCACATCTGGATAAGTAGGTTTCCCTTTAAACTTTCCGTAGTGAACATATATCGGTATACTCGGTCAATCGGTAGATTTGATATCTTTGAACCGTCAAGCTTTTGTGTATACCTAGACAACATATGTCACACAATCAACCCTTGAACTGTTCTTAGTTCTCATTGTTTTGTTCATTTCAGCCATGAACACATCTTGGATAGTAAGTGCTTAAAGAACTGGCCTTACCGGATTCTCCTTGAAGCGGCTTACACTTCACACTTACATAGGTGATTTCTAAATGTGTTATCCCATAGATATACCATTTGATATTCCCTGTATCAAACTTAGAAACCATTAAAAAGTCCTTATGTCTTTATCCTAGTTACTAAACATTGTCTCATCATGAGAATGGACCATAAAATAATAATAATAATTTGTTTTTCTTTGACAATGTTGAACCGTCATCAATGACTTTGTTTTATCTCCTTGAACCTAGAGCTTGGGATCTCCAGTCTTCTAGGTAGAGTTACCGCCACGATGACTTGTTCTCGGCCATAGTCTCATTCCCGTCGATGATTTCTCAACTCCCTCTCTATTTAGGCCTTTTGTAAGTGGATCCGACACATTATCTTTTGACTTCACATAGTCAATTGTGATAATTCCACTAGAGAGTAGTTGTCTCATAGAGTTATGTCTTCGTCTTATGTGACGAGACTTGCCGTTATACATAATGCTTCCAGCCCTTCCTATTGCAGCTTGACTATCACAATGTATGCATATAGGGGCCATTGGTTTGGGCCAAAATGGAATATCTTCTAAGAAATTCCGGAGCCATTCAGCTTCTTCACCTGCCTTGTCTAAAGCAATGAATTCAGACTCCATTGTAGAGCGAGCTATACATGTTTGTTTGGATGATTTCCAAGATATTGCTCCTCCACCAATAGTAAAAACGTATCCACTTGTGGATTTTGTTTCAGTTGACCCAGTAATCCAATTTGCATCACTCTATCCTTCAAGAACGGCTGGATATCTGTGTAATGTAAAGCATAGTTTTGAGTGTCATCTAAGTATCCCCAAAACTCTCTTCATTGCCAACCAATGATTATGATTAGGATTACTTGTGTATCGACTCAGTTACTGATAGCGCAAGCTATGTCTGGTCGTGTACAATTAATGACATACATTAAGCTTCCCAATACGCTAGCATAGTCCAATTGAGACTGACTTTCGCCTTTATTCTTTGCAAGATGAAGATTTACATCAATTGGAGTCTTTGCCCTTTTAAAATTCAAAAATTTGAATTTTTCAAGTATCTTTTGAATATAATGAGTTTGAGACAATGCTAGACCGTTAGGAGTTTTAAGAATTTTAATTCCTAATATCACATCAGCAACTCCTAAATCTTTCATATCAAACTTACTAGCAAGCATATGCTTTGTAGCTTTTATATTAGCAATGTTTCTTGCTCATTATAAGCATATCATCTACATATAGGCATAAAATAACTTCCTGATTTGGAGTATGTTTAATTTAACATTTTATCACATTCATTGATCTTAAATCCATTTGACAACATGGTTTGATCAAACTTTGCATTGCCATGTTTGGTGCTTGTTTTAGCCATATATAGTACTTAATAAGTTTGCACACTTTCTTTTCTTACCAGGAACTACAAAACCCTCAGGTTGTTCTATGTAAATTTCCTCTTCAAGCTCTCCATTTAAGAAGGTGTTTTCACATCCATTTGATGAATTTCAAGACCGTATACTGCAGCTAGTGCAATTAACATCCGAATTGATGTAATTCTTGTCACTGGCAAATATGTATCAAAATAATCAAGACCTTCTTTTTGTCTAAAACCTTTGACAGCAAGTCTTGCTTTATATTTGTCAATAGTTTCATCGTCTTTCATCTTCCTTGTAAAGATCCATTTTGAACCCAAGGGTTTGTTCCCTGGAGGAAGATCAACCAACTCCTAAGTATGATTGCTTAAGATTGATTCAATTTCACTATTAACAGCCTCCTTCCAAGAGGTTGAGTCGCTAGACAACATTGCTTCCTTGAATGTTTGAGGCTCACTTTCAAGAAGAAATGTTACAAAATCTGATCCAAATGAAGTAGATGTCTTTTGACGTTTACTGCGTCTTGGATTTCTTCATTTGTTCATTCTCTTTTGGTTCTTCTCTAGGTTGTTAGATCCCCCACTAGATGACTCAAGTCTAGTTTTATACGGATAGATACGTTCAAAAATTCAGCACTATCTGATTCCATTACCGTATTATCATGAATATCCGGATGTTCGGACTTATGAACCAAAAAACGACATGCCTTACTGTTGTGGCATATCCAATGAATACACAATCCACAGTCTTAGGTCCTATTTTTACCTCTTAGGTATAGGAACTTGGACTTTGGCTAGACACCCCCACACTATGAATATTTCAGATTGGGTTTTCTACCTTTCCATTTCTCATATGGAATTACATTTGTCTTTGAGTGAGGCACTCTGTTAAGTATCTGATTTTGCTGTAAGGATAGCTTCCCCCACAAGTTCTGTGGTAAACCTGAACTTATAAGTAATGCATTCATCATTTCTTTAAAGTTCGGGTTTTTCTTTCTGCAATTCCATTAGACTGAGGAGTGTAGGAACAGTAGTTTGATGGATTATTCCATTTTCTAAATATATTTCTGCAAATGGAGATTCATATTCTCCACCTCTATCACTCTGATAATTTTGATCTTTTTATCTAACTGATTTTCAACTTCAGTTTTATATTGCCTAAATGCATCTATTGCTCATCCTTACTATTTAGCAAATAAACATAACAATATCTAGTGCAATCGTCTATAAAAGTTATGAAATACTTTTTCCCACCACGTGATGGTGTTGACTTCATGTCACAAATACCAGTGTGAATCAATTCTAAAGGATTTGAATTCCTTTCAACAGATTTATAAGAATGCTTAGCATACTTAGATTCAACACAAATTTGACATTTTGATTTATTGCACTCAAATTTTGGTAAAATATTTAAGTTAATCAGTTTTCGCAAGGTTTTGTTATTAACGTGTCCCAAACGTTCATGCCATAAACATTTAGACTCAAGCAAGTAAGAAGAAGCAAAAATTTTATTCATATCAACTGCAATTACATTGAGTTTGAAAAGGCCATCACTAAGGTAGCCTTTTCCTACATACATATCATTTTTGCTTACTACTACTTTATCAGAAACAAATACACATTTAAATCATTCTTGGTCAGAACTGGAATTGAAACTAAATTCTTTCTCAATTCTGGAACATATGAGACCCTATTCAAAGTCACCACCTTGCCTGATGTCATCTTTAATAGGACTTTGCCAGTTCCTTCCACCTTTGCAACAGCGGAGTTTGCCATAAACAATTTTTCATCTGTAAGTGCTGGAGTATATGATGAAAATAATTCTTTGTTGGCACAAACATGGCATGAGTCACCAGAATCTATCCACCATTCTCTTGGATTTCCAACCAAGTTACATTCTAAAAGCATTGCACAGAGATCAACCATTTCTCCTTTGGATTCAGCCAAGTTTGCTTGATCTTTGTTTTTCTTGTCCTTCTTAGGACCCCGACATTCATTAGCCCTATGACCATGTTTACCACTATTAAAGCAGTTTCCATTGAATTTCTTCTTAGGAGGATTGCTTTTTGGACCAGATGCTTTCTTTCTTTTCTTTAATTTTGTGGAATCTTCTTCAACAAAATTTACTCCAGATATTGTTGAATTACCACGTGACCTCTTTTCTGCAACCTTATTATCCTCTTCGATTCTCAACCTTACAATGAGATCTTCAACAGTCATCTATTTGCTTTTGTGTTTCAAGTAGTTTTTAAAGTCCTTCCACAATGGAGGTAATTTTTCAATAATTGCAGCCACTTGAAAAGCATCATTCACAATCAATCCTACATTAAAGGTTATGTGAGTATTAAGGGAAAACTTAATATTTCTAACGTAGGCATTAAATATATTTATACCTTCAGCAAGGAGATCATGGATTATGACCTGCAATTCTTGAACTTGGGTGACGACAGTCTTACTGTCTATCATCTTATAGTCCAGAAATTTTGCCACAATGAATTTCTTCATTCCAGCATCTTCTGTGTGTACTTCTTTTCTAAAGCATCCCAGAGTTCCTTTGAGGTTTTGGCATGCTGTACACATTGTACAGATCATCTTGCAGACCACTCAAAATATAATTTTTACACAAAAAATCTGAGTGTGTCCATGCTTCTGTTACCAAGAATCGTTCATCACCGGAGTTTCATCTGACATAACAGGAACATTCTCATTGATGAATTTCTGCAGACTCAACGTAGTGAGATAGAAGAACATCTTTGCTGCCATCTCTTAAAGTCGACTCCAGAAAACTTTGCAGGTTTCTCAGCCGGTGCTAAGGCAGCATTTGAACGATTATGTGCAACTGTGGTTGTTGCAGCACTTACTGTTCCAACATTGTTGACTTGAATTAGTCTTTTTTTCTGTCACAAATGGCAGATAAATAAGTATTTAAAATACTAACAGTAAAGAACAAATCTTTACACAAACTGTTTCTGATTTAACGATAAAGTTTTTATGTTCTTTTAATCGTTAATCGAATGAATTTTAAAAATTCAAGCAGAGTAGAAAACCATAAAGGTTTTAATCTCCAGAAACCTCAAATACAGAAACTGATAAATTTTAAGATTGTTATTCTTACAATAACCTGTATTTATAAGTTAATAAACGGAAACAGAAATAAGATGAAGCAGAAAAAAATATAAAATACAAGAATTAATCCGAGTCCACAGAACTACTGTGTGTCCTTAAGAAATGTAATCCCCTCACTGTACCCAAGGTTATGGATTAATTTCTCCCAAGATAAAACGGATTAAACCTGTTGAAGAAATAGCGGTACCTCAAACTTCTTTAACTTCAACGAACTTAAGAACAACAACAAGTCACACAGACTCAGTCGATCGACACTTTGATTTTATTTGAGAGAAAAATAAATGCAGAGAAAGAAAAATTTTCAATGTTTGAAAAATCAAAAATTGACTTCCTTTTATAGCCATTTTCAGCAAGGAACATGGTTGTTCAGTGAAATCTGTTCAGACCCATTTTATCCAGAAAGTTGTGTCTTTTGGAAAAAAATAACAACTTCTCGAAAAAATGTGTCTGTTAGGAAAATAACTACTTTTTGGAAGGTAACGACTTTTCGGAATGTTACCGTTACCCGCAAATTTATAAGAGATAATATTAACACGATTTATTTGATTTAACAAAAACTGATTAAATAAATTTTGTCCAAAAAAATTATCAATCAATCATTTGCCAAATCCAAAGACTAAGCCAAAGCCAAAGCCGAGCCGAGCGAGCGACGATGACGACGACGCGAAGGAGCATCTTCTTCTTAGCTCTTTTAAGAAGTAATGGAAGTGTTTCCTTCTATAAGGACAACAATTTCCATTTCTTTTGCCGATATGGGAGAAATGACTTTTCATTTGCACTTTGCAAATGAGTGCAAATGACTTTTCATTTTTCCTCCAAAGTAGTTCCCTCACTTTTCATATTCTATCTTTTCTTTTCCCATTCACACTTGCTAAAACCCAACATGTTTAACAAATAAAACTAGAGAAGATAAATTTGCCTTCTTGTCCACATATTCAATTCCTAGTACATAGTTTCACCTCAACATTTGCAGAAAGAATAGAACTTCAAACTTTCTAATGATACGACTTCCGGTGCTAAATGATAATTCAGAGGTTACTGTAGTGATGGCACACTCAAAATATCACGTGCCATTTATGAAAGTTCTGGATAACTTAGTTTGTTATCCTTCCAAATTCAAGTACATCTAGATTCACATTTATTTTTACTATCAACGTTAACTTCTTCAAACTATAACTCTAATTGTGTTTTACTGATACTCGACTCTAATTGACTTTGAAAGATATCAAACTCCTTAAATGCTTCAGTCATTTGAATTTCTACTACTACTACAAACATGCTCCTTCAGTAATGAAGTTGACAACGAGGTTGTAGTAAATGGTATGAAGTACTCCTCGAATAATAACTTTAAATTATCTTTGAAAACCTTTACTTTTTGATTAGCCGCGTCAGAATTAAGCTTTAAAAAATAAAACTTAACAAAATTCAGTTTATATTGCCGGTCTAGAACCATTGCAATAGATAAAATGATGTTATATAACTCCCAAAATTTTTAAACTTCTTTAACATAGAAGTGACCATCTAAGTCATCATTTGATCTTTACTTCTTTTGTGTTCTTCCAATAGCATTTCAATTTTTCATATATTATGAAGATAAAAATTTGTTGTGGGGTACTTGCATCTAGAAAATAAAGTTGTGATATCATTGAATGACCTACAAAATGTAGCTACAACTTGACCTTTTTCCACTCATCTTCAAAAATGTCATGTCTAAAATCAGGATCAACCAAGTCATAATGAATATATGTCTGCTGATACAAAAGAACACTTTCAATCATTTCATAGGTTAAATTTCATTGAATAGGCACATCTTGGCATAGCTTTTTAGAACATGGTAGACCAAGGTTACTAAGACACTCTGCAAATTTCTCTAGTCTTACTTCTGAATTCTTGATATACTTAACACCATCTCTAATTTTTTTATTAACTGCATCAATCTTCGCTAAAATCACCTTAACAACTAAGTTAAGAATATAATTTCCACAAGGAATATGAAGCAACTTTCCCTCACAAACTAATGAACGCATCAAAGACAAATGATTCTTCAAAATATCAACCACACCTTTATTGCAAGTAGCATTATCTAAAGTAAGGGCAGAGATTTTCTTTTCGTTTCCTCACTCTTTAAGAAAATCAATTAATAAATGACCTAAAACTACACCCGAATGTGGAGGAGGAACATGAAGAAAAATCAAAACCCTTTTCTGTCAAACACACGTATAACCATTAGATACTAATGAAATCCACATGTCAGATATCAAACACACTCTACTAGAAATCAATACAAGTTCAACTTTTAGAAGTTCTTTTTCTCTAGCATTCAAATTTAAGATGTCCGACTTGGTTGTGTTTCTTGATATATGCATCGCTATTGAATTTAAATACGAATGAATATTCCTGGTGCCTTTATGCTCTACAAAATTAAAAGCATAATTATGCCAACATATATCCAATGACATCTTCTCTTGATGAGTTTTTTGATCTATTGACCGATTTTGACCCTCTTTAGCCTTATCTGGATTATGTTTCTCCAGATGATGCTTTAGATTTGTTGTTCTAAATATAGGGCCTATTGCAAATTTTTTTTTATAGATCATGCATTAAACTTCATACTATTCGTCAATAGAATTAGACTTAAGTTTAATAAAATAATTTCAAACAACAAATGTTTTCCTTTTTGCTCGTATCAACGAAGTTACAGTACTTCGTTCACAAGACTCTTCATTGCATTCCATTGACATATCACCCTAATTTTACAAATCATAAACAATGAGTCATACATACAAATAACAAAATCAACTCATAAGAGAACAATCAATAAAATGAGAATATGAAACGAACCAAAAGTTACTTTAGCTTTTCACAAACTATGTCTATATGGATAATTCAAATCTATTTCGCACTATTGAGGGAACTACTTCTTTGTCCTTCAACCTACCATAGACTTCTTTCTTCATTTGAGTTTGAACCAGGTATGCTTATAGAGGCAGGGTTAAGAAGTAGTTGTACGCACGATTAGACGTTGTATTTACATATAGATCAACCTTGAAAAAATCACCTAGCTCAATCAAACAGACCCCAATTCACTAACTACATCTAAAAGTTGAACTAAAAGAAACAAATAGAAAGTCTACCATCAAATCAATCAAAACAACAAAGCAAAGTATCACAGCAACAACAACAACAAAAATAGAGAAGGAGAAAAGAGAGACGAAGACAAAAGTAAAGACGAAGGAGAGAGTCTCACCAAAGAAATCACCGGAGCTGAGACAACTTTGATTGATGGAAGATGATGAAAAGCTGAAGCAATTTTGTTCGCGTGTGATTTAAATTTCTACCATATTTTCTCGTTACAGTAAATAGACTTTCTTTAGAATTTACCCATTTAACTACTCATATTTTAAATGGGTAATATGAGTTGGACTCATATTTGACTCATTTTAAAAGCATTGGGTACCCACCGAATTTAAATGGGTAAAAATAAATGGTATCCATATTATTTATTCATTTTGCCAGTCCTATACACATATATATACGATATATGACATATATATAAATACAATTCACCTATTTTCACTCTCTGTCCTCTCTCACTCGCATCTCTCCTCCCTCTCCCAATGTCTCTCGCATGTCTCTTCTCTATGTCAATCTCGCTCGCCAGATTTACATATGTACACAAATTACATTGACAGATATACATATAAAATTGGCATATATACAAATACAGTTTACCTCTCTCCATCCTCTACCCTCTCTCCTCCTTCTCTCAATCTCGTTTATCTCTGTCTTGTCTCTAATATGTAGCTATCTATCATAATTACAAAACTATACCTATAAAGCCTAGCTAAGTTGTCTTGTTATGGCTATTTGCGAAATTTCTCCATAATTATATACTCATAAAATTTCTACACGAAATCATTTGCAATTTAAAAAAATTACATAATTATAATTCATGGTAATTATATAATTTTTTTGGCATTTCTAACAAGTGCGTAATTGTAGCCAGCTGATTTCTAAGTTAAAGTCAAAGTGTTATATAAATAATTTCCTTCATTTTCCTCTATCCGCGATCTCCTCTCTGTTTCTCCATTGGCTCTTCCTTCTTCTCCAGCTATCTTCTTCATCTTCAAACTTAGTATTCTGAGTTAATTTGTTCTTCTAAACTTCAATTTTGCATCATTATTGCATAAATTTTTCGAAACTGAATTCAATTTTTTTGTTATTTGCTAAAGAAATTATCGTTTCTGATCAAATAGGAGGATTCGGAGGTTAGATTTCAGGCGTTTTCAGGTATGCATTTCTAGATTGTTGTATTTAGATTCACATTGCCGTAATTCTGTTTGTATTTGTGAATTTTTCATTTGCCAATTTCTTAAATATCCATATTTTTGTTGTTGAATATTTCGCGCTGTGTATGTTATATCATATCTTCATCAGTATTTTCTAGGGTTCGCTCACTTGATCATTGTAACTTGTGTAGATGTGTTTTGAACAGAACCAGAAATTTTGATAAGCAATTTCGTAAGGATCTACGAATTGTCTTGTTTTCTGGGTTTTTGTTAATGCATTTTTTTAATGTTAAATAATTCCTTTTTTTAATTTATTAAAACTAGCGTTTGGAACTAGTTTTGACTTTATAAGTTAACACTACTTGAGGGGACAAAGACCATCGATGAATCTGCTGCAATCTGAACTTCAGTAGTTGATGTGTGCTTACGGAAAAAGTAGCTCGGTGCTTTGTTCAAAACTGAAGTGATTAGGAACAAAACCAACATTATTTCTTTGATGTTCAGATGACTATAGAATATTCAAGTAATTCATGAGAATTCAAAGAACAGCTCTAGAATTCTAGAAACAGGTATTTGGTTATATTGGATCATCCAAAAATGCAGCTGGACACATGTCAGATTCTCCGAAAATGGGTAACTTTTGGACGATCTGACATGCATAGGATCTAAGCAAGTAATATTTTAGAAGAGAGCAGCATATGCCCTCACTTAAATGCTTCCATCACCACCTATAGATAGAGGTGGTCATTTTTGAGTTATGATCAAGCAAGAAGTGAGCAATCAAGAAAGAACGTGTAAGAGAAAATGTGATAAATAAGAAAGAGCAACAATTAGAGCTGCTACAGTGTGAGCAAAGGGAAAAATTGCATTGAAAAGATTTATAAGACCGAAGTTGCTTTGTAGTTTGAAATGATAACATTTAAGTTGGGAGAAACTAATTGTATTCAACATTAAGATGCAGAGTTGGATGGAGGTTAAAAAGATCTTATAGATGGCAAAGGCAGAGTCAGCTTGGTCATGAAATTAGGTGAGGGAACCCAAAAAGGGCCCTTGGATATGGAGAAGGAAGCTAAAGGAAGTATATCTTCTGCTGATCTAGGAGGAATCTCAAATGTTGACAATTTGATTGTAATTTCACACAAAGGAAGGTTTTTCTTTATCATGCATCTCAAATGATAAGAAGGTTTTACATCTCATATCTGTACTAATTAATGATAAAGGGGACATAGAAGTAGTTTTGGACTTAATTTTACTGTGAGCCTACAACACCCTCATTACCCCCTATATAGATAAGAAGAGAGGGTAACTGTAAGAGTGTTAGTTTCCTTTTGATTCTCTCTCTCTCTCTATCACTTCTACTTATTTTTTTTGTTTCAAGCTTGTATTTCTACTTAATTAACTCAGACAAACTTTACAGCATAATTGTGAACCTTGGTGGCTAGTAGAAAATTATTGTCTATCATGTATTGTCATGGAGGTGGCTTCTTATATATTTCTGTTGTAAATTTGTTGTCTATATCAGGAGTCTAAAATTGTCCTGTGTATCTCTAATCAATTTCTTTCCACCAGAACACTATTTTCCAGTCTTGCTTTAAACATTTCCCTTTCAGCTATTTCAGATTCTAAACTGAAGTGAACAGAACATCCATTATGTTGGAATGACTTCAAGTACATAAGATCCTATGCATTGAGGATGAAGGGAGGTTTAAAGGTTCCACTGATCTCTCTCATCCTTATTGGATTTGTCTGCGCCAGTGTTATTATTTTGGCATACGTGAAAAGCCCTTTTCTCTCTTATTGGACATCATCTCAAGACCGTGTCTTCCAGATTTCTCCAGGTTTGGCATAAATTCTCTTTTGACATTTTCCATACCATTGGTAATTCATTTTCCACTTTAAATTAGCAAATATGTTGACCCATTTAAAGATAAGGTAGTGTATATTAGGTCATAAAAGTTGCTGTTATTTGGCAGTTCAACCTTTTTATTTTTGTGAGAAAAAATCTCTTTGCATCTGTTTAGTGGTATGAAGCATTCTTTTACTGAGATGCAGTTACGAGCCAGTGGTTGCATAAAACTCAATACCACTGGAGCAGCCATTGTAGATAACACGTACCAGAACAAATCATGTCTAAATAAACAAAGGTGTTTTATTTACGCTGGATCACATTGCTGTATTCGAGTTGAGATGACATGAAACTTGGCAGAAGCTGTGGTTCTTGCATGTTTTATCTGCTTCTTTTGCTCAACAATTTTCTTTGTTGTGGATACCTCTCACCTGGTTGATCTGCTTGAATTATGCTAAAACATAAAGCTTCTTTTCTCAACTTTTTCCCAGTAAATTATGATATCATCTGTTTCTTCAACAACTTTAAGTAATAAGGTTACTAATCTAAATTCCCCACTTAGTGGATACGTCCCATTAAAGATCCTACCTTGACTTTTCTAGGTATTGAGAGTGGAATGTTTGGATTAGTTGTCTTATGCATTTTGGTGCATAAGTGTTCTAACATAATGTTTCAAATATAAAAAAGTTGAATATTAATGATCGGATGTCATGTAGAGTTTGAAACAATAAAATATAGTATGATTTGACATCAATTTAAATGTTGGAGGAGGAAAAATCTTTCCTCTTTAAGGTAAGTAGTTGTTTTGGGACAAACCAAAAAGTTAAATAGAACTTGATGGAAATGTTGCCAAATCCTATTGGAGCACTTATCTATTCTTTGTTTCTCTAGCAGATTATAAAGTGAAAGATGAAGAAGTTTTAAAAGAAAGAAATAGATCAGGGCAATCAGAAGAAAATGTGAACTTTGAATCTGCCATTTCAAACTCTTCAATGAAGGATAAGGTGACTGAAGAACCAATTACTAATACTGAGATCGAAGGTACAGTATGTTCGAGTACTATCTTTCATTTTCCTGTGTGCCTCAAATCATGAAGAATTAGTGGTAATAGTACAGTAATGTGTCAGTTTTCTATCCTTCAAATGTGAACTTCCCTTTTCCTGAGTTGTATGAATAAAATAGCTCCTAATCTGCTTATTGTATTACTGAATCTGTTGCTTCCAGCTCCTCAACTTTTATTAATGCTTACCAAAGTGTGAGTTTTATGGGGGGGGGGGGGGGGGGGTTGCCCTTCTCCGAGCCCTGCTAACTTGAGATGCTTTGTGCACCCGGTTCCTCTTTACAGTGTTATTTCTTTGCAGTAAAGAACTATGTTCACTGGTATCTATTCATGTTTTGTACTATCTTTGTACTCTGAGATACCATTGTGGTTAATCAATCACTAGTCTCCACAGCTTCATGTTTTTATGGTCCTTTTCAGGAAGTGCAGGTATTCCTCTCAACTTTACCCAAAAAGGAGGAGATTTAAAAGCCTTGGGAGAAAAAAATAGTTCAAGAGAACAGGAAAATGAAGTCGCTGCTCCACTGAATTCTGCAGGCGTCGCTATAGAAAATATGACATCTGACTCAAAAGATCATGGTGATTATCATTCTATTTGATTCTTTGGTTCCTGCTCTTTAATGTTATTTATCTGTAAATTTTATCTTAATGTTCACAAAACTTGAATCTTGATGGATTTGAGTCATTTGATTTAAATCCTACTTTCTTTCCTTATATAATTTTTTCACTCTTTCTTGGGTTCTGGATAATCTGAAAAATGGTCTTGTTTGCCAAGCGACGTATCCTTAATTGTTTGGTGAATTTGTTACAACGGTTAGTAAGTAGTTAGTTACTAATACCCTTATCTTAATTTCCAGGTTGTAATTATGCTAAAGGTAGATGGGTCACAGATGATAGTCGGCCTTTATATTCTGGATTTCGCTGCAAGCGGTGGTTGTCAGCCATGTGGGCTTGCCGCTTGACACAGCGTACGGATTTTGAATACGAGAAACTACGTTGGAGACCAAGGGATTGCGAGATCGAAGAGTTTACAGGTGTTAAATTCCTGAAAAGGTATATTCTTTTTTTCTGAAACTGATCAACATCTGATGCTTGCAATGTGTATAACCTAAGAAAAATTCTTATGAGCTCTATTAGAACTTTCTCTCTTTTTCTGAGTAGCATAAGTAGTACTGTACCTACCATGTCTTGTCTTGTATTTTCCTAGAGCAGAAGAGTGAGCTTGACTGAACCCACCCAACAGATTAGCACTTATATCGCACATAAACTGCAAGAAATTGAGACTATGGAACTCCATTATGTAGCGCTTGTTGTCCTCATCTCTCGCACATCCTAATGTCTGAATAGAGAAAATTCTTTTTGGACAACTTTTCCACGTCTAAGTTTCTTGTTGCATAGAAATATTGCACAGTCTTCTCTCTTCCTCAAGTCTTCATGTGATACTTAGTTGACTTCATGACTCTTTCTACATGGAATTTTCTGAACTTGGTTGTGGATGTAGGATGGAGAACAAAACTCTAGCCTTCATTGGGGATTCCCTTGGCAGACAACAATTCCAGTCGCTTATGTGTATGATTACTGGTGGTGAAGACAGACCTGATGTTCTTGACGTGGGACGTGAATATGGTCTTGTAAAGGCTCGTCATGCTGTACGACCTGATGGATGGGCTTATCGATTTCCAAGGACCCAAACAACTATTCTTTACTATTGGTCTGCTAGTTTGTGTAACTTGACACCCATTAATGCCTCTAACCCTCTTACTGATTATGCCATGCACCTGGATCGTCCACCTGCATTTTTAAGTCGTTTCCTACCCAGATTTGATGTCCTTGTGCTTAACACAGGACACCATTGGAATAGAGGCAAGCTTAACGCCAACCGATGGGTCATGTATGTGGATGGTGTTCCTAACACGAACAGGAAAATAGCAGATATTAATGGTGCCAAGAATCTTACAATTCACAGTATCATTAAATGGGTAGATTCACAGCTGCCAAAATACCCTGGTCTTAAAGCATTTTACCGGTCTATATCGCCCAGACATTTTTTTAATGGAGATTGGAACACTGGAGGCACCTGTGATAACACCACTCCGCTTTCTGGTGGAAAGGAGGTTGTACAAGATGAATCTAGTGATGCTGGTGCAGCAGCGGCTGTAAAAGGAACAGCTGTGAAGCTTTTGGACATCACAGCTTTGTCTCAGCTGAGAGATGAAGGTCATATATCTCGATACAGCATCAAATCAACACCTGGAATGCAGGATTGTTTGCATTGGTGCTTGCCTGGTGTTCCAGATACATGGAATGAAGTTCTTTTTGCTCAACTTTAATATTGCAAGACCGGCAAGGAACCAGTGCTTCAACATTGATCTCTTCAACACTACTGCAACATGAATTGAATTGAATAATTCTTGGATGATTTTGTCAATTGGAGCTTGACAAGTTGGATTGAGCTTTGATACATGGGGATTGCTGATCAGGCAGTAGTTTGCACCATATTTTAGGAGTAGATGAGTTATACATTATTTTTGGAATTTATAGTTTTGGTTTGTCTACCATTTGTTAGAGACTAGATTCTTTTAGGGGTTGGGGTACGGAAGAGGCTTGACCCTTGACATGTACGGTGAGTTTGTAAGACATGAGTGTGTACTTGGAAGAACAACACAAGGTGATATTTCTAGTGATCAGATGATGCTTAAATCCTAATTCTTTTTTATCCTTTTATTTATAAAAATCACGACCACCTAAATTTTTCTATTTTATTATATGTTGTTAATTTTTCAAAACCTTGCAGGCTACAGCTACTATAAAATAGACTTTAATACATATATAAGACTATTTATTACTCCCTAGTTATGACATTATTGTTTCTGTTTCAGTTTCTAACCCAAAAACTTACCGGATGTAACATATATGTTAAATATATATATATACTTATATATAAAGACATAAAAAGTTGTTTCGAATTTTCAAAAAAATACCTTAATTTTACAATCCTTCTATTACTCCACTAAACAATTTTGAATAGATATTGCGTCCACCTAACATAGAGAGTGATGTGCACTCTCTTAAAAGAGAGTGAGCACCTAAAATAACTAATATAATTTTATTTTACAAATATTTTACTATAAAATATATTTTCTTATTTTTCTTTTAATTTTAACTTTTTTCTTTTTATTTTTTCGTTCTTTCTTCTTTCTTTTCATGAGTCATTGATATCTCATACCATTGAAGCTTCTTACTTTCAATTCAATGTCATTATTTCTACTATAACTTCACTTTCTTCTTTTTTTTTTTATTACTTTTAGTTTTACTCTCTTTAAATTTAAAACTTTATCTAAATATTTTCTTACATTTCGAACAATTTGATAAGATCATTAGATTTCAAGATGATTAGGAAGTATCATATAGTTTCTTTTTAATTCGATTTCAAATAAGTTCTTTTAATTTTTGGGAAATTAATTGATTTCTTATAAAATTATCATTTCTAATTTTGAAGTTATATGAAAATGATTAGTTGATGATACGTTCAAAATTTTAAATTTTCTTAGAAAAATAATTAATTTTGTTATCAATTGTTCAATAAAGTCTAAATAATAGTATGAATACTATAAAGAATTTGACCCGAGAAAAATAAGATAATGAAAAGAAAAAATTGGAAGTGGAGTTCAATTTGACAGGGATGAATCACTTGAAAGTTGGAGGTGGAAGATAAATGAAGTTTAAGATATGTCAAAAGTAAGAGAGAGAAATAAAGAAAGAAAAAGATAAAGGAAAAACTTAAAATGAAAAAAATATATTATATTTTTAATTAAATTAGCACGTGTTATGTAATGATTGGTGCGTGAACTCACTTGCTTCTTAAAATTTGGAGCTGATTGAAACATAGTATAATAATATTTGTTCATAATTGTTTAGTGGGGTAATAGGACAGTCGCAAAGTTTAAGTGTCTTTATGAGAATTCGGGAGAACTTCAATGGTGACTTTATGTCTTTTCTAAAAAAAAAAAGCAATAACAAATATACTAATGTATTAATAATAATAAATCAAATAGTTTTGTCCCACAAGTATAACTTGAATATATTGTTCAATTTGTACTTGTGTATCAACAACGGAGTCTATTATTTCTTTCCTATAATGAGTTGACCGATCCTAATATCATTTATGAGAAGTCGGATAACAAAGCCTCCTCCTCAGATAAAAATGTCTCGCTACTCTCCGGGGTGAGGGACAAAAGAACTGAATTAAAATAACTCCTAATTAATTAATTTACAATATTTTTTCCTTAAATATAGTGCTTAGTAACATTAATTCTTGATTTTCTCCTTATTAGTTGGTCACTGTTTTAGTTATTATTAATCTCCTAATTGTATTAATTTCCTATTCTGATTCTTTCTTCCTCCCTTTTAGTTGCCAAATCTTTTTAAAATTTCACGGTAGAATATATACTTAGATTAGATGTATTTTTTAAGGAAAAGTTACTTATTATGCATTCTTTTTTACGCTATTTTCTATTATTTCTTACGATTTCAAAAATTTACAAAATCTCATTCTCTCATTTTCGGATACATAACTTCTAAAGACTCCACCATTTTCTCCCCCTTTTCAGGCTTATAATCACTGCATCATATCACCACTTACATCCATCGCTCAATTTTTTATTTCAATTAATCTTCTCTTTCCAGTCAATTGATATAAAGTTTGAAGAGGTATTTTCTTCTTTACAATAGGGTGTGTTTGGTATGAAGGAAAATGTTTTCCATGGAAAATGTTTTCCTAGAAAATGTTTTCTTGGAAAACAAGTAGATTTTGGACTTATTTTCTCATGTTGGTTGGTGAGTAAAAATATTTTTCGGAAATGATTTTTAGTGTTTGATTATGAATGATTTTTTTTTGTGGAACATTTTATTTTTACTAGAGTAGAAAATAATTTATGAAATTGAAAATATTTTTTTAAAACAATTTTTTGGGGTGGGGGTGGTTGGGGTGGGGAGGAAGGGAGGAGGATAGGAGTGAAAAAATAAAAATTAAAGTTGATAGTATTTTTAAAAAGCAAAAATAATTTTTTGAGGGGTGGGGGTGTGGGGGTGGGGGTGTGAGTGGGGGCTGAAGGGCGTGGGTAGGGGGGCTGGCCAGGGGGGAGGTAGGAGTTTAAAAATAAAATTTGAAGTTGAAAAAATTATTAAAAAGCAAAATTAATTTTTTGTGGAGGGGTGGGGGGGTTGGGGAGGAGGGCTCGGCGGGGTCAGGGATCGGGTTTTAAAAATAAAATTTTGAAACTGAAAATATTTTTATTTTTTAAAAATTAATGTTTTTCCAAAAAAAAATGTAATTTGAAAATGAAAGAGAGATTTGGAAAATGTTTTCCTTAATTTTTGAAGGGAAGTCATTTTCCTTAATTTTGAGGAAAATAAGTTGATTTGGAAAACATTTTCCAAAACTTTTGCCCCAACCAAACATGAGAAAATTGGAAAACATTTTCCACAAAATGTTTTCCTTCATACCAAACACACTCATAGATGATGTTCCATTTTTTTAGTATTGAAATTACCCAATTATTTTCAAATAAAGAATAATGTGGGTCGTATTTTTTATTCTGACGATGAAGGATTTGTTGAAATGATCTAAACAATGAAGCCAAAATCCTCTATTCATGAAGTTTCTGAGTTTAGATAAGTCAAAAGTCGAAGAAGGATGCACCTTTGACTTCTAAAGCTAATGTGGAAAAAACAAATCCCAAAAGAAAAAAAAGTTCGATCTACATTATCATACATTGCATCAATTTCAAGTTATTTAAGAGGCAGATCTCTTTCTATTACTTCAGTTTTTTGGTAAGAGCTTAGGTCGAGATTCATGGGACAAGTCATTGTTGCAAGTGAAAAAAAGCTAGAAGAGTTGATACAGAGCAAAAGAGAAAGTGTAGAAGAATTTCTAAAGTTGTATTAATTCAATAGGATAGTGATTTAAAAATTTATTTTGTAGAGATCAATTCGAAAACAAGTAAGAAATTGATTATTTTTTATTGAACCATTTCATTACTATCTTGAATATTTTAGTAGTTTTATAGAAATTATCTTAATAAATAATGTTCGTTCTATCACTCTTATAATATGCATAAAGTTACAATAAATTTGAACGTACAAAAAATCACATATACCCACAACCTGCCCCATCCGGTACTAATTTTAAAACAAATCCATTTCAAGTCGCCTTGCATTCCACCGGCCCTGTACAACCTTAAACCCGCTCCGCTCCATTACCATCCCTAAAATTTAAAAACAAAAATTCATACTTAATTAATACATAGGAACCAAAAGATTCTTCTAAACGTGTTTATCAATTTTATTTGTCAAAACAACGAAGTGTTTAAAATATTTTATTTTGTTTATGCCATAATAATGTTTAATGCCTCCGTACACTCAATACCTTACATACACCAACTACACCAACATGAATTGTGGTACACTACTGAAAGTGTTTCATCCATAATCAAAGATCTCGTATCTCAGTGATTTAACCCATAATCAAAGATCTGGTGTCTGAGTACGAAAAAAATTCTTTGAGAGTACTACCCCCAAATAGGACCTGCAGTGCAATCTCCAATGTGGGCTTGCAAACACCAATGAGAAACCATTTTTTTTTTTTTAAAAAAAGAAGAAAAACCTACCTAAAAGAAAAATAAAATAATTCAAAACAACAAAGACATAATCATCCTATTTCAAACTGTCCAAGGCAAAATTAACCAAATTTTTCCAAGTGTAGTTTTGAGCTATTTTGCTAGTTGAAAGACATTTTTGGCTCAAACATGATAAAAGTGGGGCACATTTTAAATAATATAGGGGGGTTTATTCAGCCCTTTTCCCTATAATTTATAATTAATCAAATTACAAAATAGGTTAGAGCAGTTGATGCGAGTTGCCTAAGCAATTCCAGACCATCAGCCAGCTCAGTCATCCCACCCTAGTATTAACAAAGAGTAAACTAATTTTATGGAAAACAGAATATTGAGAGCGGCACCACCAAATGAGCCTGCGATGGACAATCCGAATTTAGTTGGAATTCCAATGTTGGCTTTGGACAAAATCAACCAAAAAAAAAAGGAATAAATTATTATTTATGTCAAAAGTACAAACAAAAAGCCTTGTGGGATGTATCAAGCATAAAAGCTGGGACGATGTACAAGTAAACTCTCTCAGTTGCAAGTCATGCCTGATGGATCTTCATGATAAATGTGAGATTCTCAGACCCAAAAGCACAAAGAAACATCCAGTCTGCTGCAATAAATAGTAAGTCTTCTATTTGTCAGACGAGACATCAAATAAGCTCATCTAATATAAAGGAGGACCTCCACGTAGAGTAGTTTATCAAAACAACGCCATCATGGAAGACATGTTTCAAGCTTCCGCAGGCTAGATACTCCAAGTATTCCCCAAGGCTAATTACGAGCGGCAGAGAAAGATTGAAAGGCCTGAGCAACAAAATGACTGTTCCAGGATCGAAGCACGGTCAGAAACTACTAGGAGCAGCACTCTTAATTTCATATGGCTGCTATCCATGAAGTTGATTATGGACATAAATATAGCTGAATCTAATAGCACTGCACTAGTGCCTTTGGCTAGATGACATTTACATGGACCAAGGCACCTTCCGCGTTGCTATAAGTTGTGACTACCTCAAGAAAAGGTGTAATGGATAGAAGTAGAGCAGTTGTCTTTCCAGTTCTCACGGTCCTCTCTCCTTTCTCGGGGCCACCCAGCAGAAGCTTGGTTATCATCGGGCCTGCTTAAAATACTGAAGCAAATGAATACCACATAATTACTGATTAAAAGAAAAAAGAATCGGCATTTATTTTTTAAGAGGTCAAGTATATTCATCGATTCAGACCAATGCGGTTGTTAGTCATACAAACTAACCAAAGTTTGATCCAAGTATCCGTTAGACCTCCTTAGTCTTACCATCTAAACAGCATGGTATTTTCTCCCAAGGACACAAATGAAACAAGAGAAAAAATTGACTTTTGATATTCAATTATCAACTTTTGAAGATTCTAGCATGTGTCTCTCCCCATATTAGCCATAAATACTTAGGGTGGCTATTTTCCCATGTGTTCCTTCTAGCATCCAGTTGGTCATCCTCCAATTTGTTATCATCTCTGCTACTGTTCTAGAAAGCACTCACTGTGCAACTAATTAGATCCAGAAAATCACGAAATCCTCTTAACTTGCCAAAAGGTCATCGGAGTAGGACATAATATACTGCAGGACAACAATATGTTTTACAGACATCTCTGATAACTGTCCACGATTACGACCAACATTTTCTTTCAAGCAGAATATTTTTGGATAAGTAAGACGTTAATTGTCTTTCTAGCAGAATAAACAAAGAACTAACATGTGAACCTTGCATCAATAAGTGATCACAGGAACTAAGACAGCAAAATTCTCCCAGATATATACAACACTTGTTGATACAAACAGAGAAATATATTGTCATCAAAGATGAAAAGAACTTTTGAATAGAAGCTAACAAAAGCCAAGAATGTTTACTTTTTGAGTAGAAGCTAAATAAAAGCCAAGAATGTTTTCTTTCAAAAAACTTCTTAAAATGTCTTCACAGCAATACTAATCTTGAGAATAGCAACTCGACTCATAGTTTTATATAACAGGATTCTACACAACTCACAGCCCTCGAGTTTTATCGACAGACCAATAAACTAAAATTGAGCATCACTGTTTTGCTTCTATTGATGCTTAACATTCTACAGAACATACCAATCAATCACTACATAAGCAACTGCCTTACCCTATGCTCAAGCAGCTATTTTGATAATAGACAGTGAAGCTTTTAACGGATTCTTCAACAATATATAACAGATTATCATCTTTTTACTATTATGTGATGGTGCCTGACAATTTCAATATGTATTAGACAACCATCCAGAAAATTAGCCGCATAAGATGAGGCCTTACAAACTCCTCTAAAGAACCTTACAAGCTCCTATGAGAACACAAATTAGCAAGAACTGTCATATAAAGTGAAGAACTAAATCAGTTCTCCTCTAAAAACTCACAAACTTTTGGACCATCTTGTGTAGGGAAGTGTCATCATGATAGGTTGGGAAAAGTCTGATCACCACATAACTCGGAGAAAGTTTATTTGGTATCAGAAATAGTAAAAGAACAGGATCTTTTTTGTGATCCATCCACTTTGTAAAGGCCTTTATAGCTGATATACATTGGCCCCAATAGTCATCATACTCATATTGCTAACAAATAGAGGTGGAGGGAACTTGGTAACCGGTATGGATGGCGGCGTGTAAAGCAGCTCAAAGTTCAATGATATAAACTGCTAAGCAGGTGAAAATAGACATCACTGATTGAAGACAACTCATTTTTCTTCGGTCATAGGTTGGTCCAAAGAACGAGAGTCGGCTTCCAACATTAAGTCCGTTGTTCCTCAGTAGCTCAGTGGTAGAGCGGTCGGCTGCAAGTCTATCGAAACAGCCTCTCTACATCTGAGGTAGGGGGCCTGCGTACACTGTACCCTCCCCAGAACTCACTCTGTAGGATAGTACTAGGTATCTTGTTGTTGCTTTAAGACGAGAGGTGACAATCACAATAGTGCAGGAATGATGTTTACCTCACTCTAAAGGCTCTTAAATGTGCACATATGCAGAACCTATAAAAGGATAACAATGATGATGATTACGAGGAGAAGGAGAACAATGATGATATGCTGCATAATCACTTGTTAAATTCTTAAACATGCATTTCACCCCACCAATAAATAATTATGATAGCTCTAGTAATTATTAATACTCCCTCTATCCCAATTTGTTTGGCACTATTTCCTTTTTCTCCCTGCGAAAAATTGACATCTTTCTATAATTAAAACAATTTAGCTTTTGTACCCATTTTGCAATTTACATGCTTGTCGTAGGCCAACTGATTACAAAAGCAAATTATTGGGTATGGAAGTACTTCTGGTATATTATCCACATCTAATTTAATTGTGAAAAGATCTTCTTTTTCTTTCTTAAACTTTGTGTCCAGTTCAAATTGGGGGACGGACATAAAGAAGAGTACTAACTATTGTTGTTCTGAAACTTTTCAAGCTCTAGTAGCAATAAAAAATCTGAGTCAGATAACAATACCCAACCACAATTTGAAAAGAGATGCATTTGGCAAGACGTGATTGACAGATCAAGAATAACAACAACGTACCCAGAAAAATCCCACAAATTGAGGTCTGAGGAGGGTATAGTATACACAAACCTTACCTCTACCTCTTGGAGGTAGAGAGGTTTCCGGAGGAACCTCAAGGGAAGCAAACCAAAGTAGTAATGAAAGAAAAAACGGCAGTGAAGAAAAACAAAACAACTAATCGGCAACCAATGTGAAGCATGTATGCAAGGAATCCTAACATCAACAAGGTGCGATCACCTAAACGTAGTAAACAACACATGATAACAGATAGCAAAAGCCAACGACTACATGAATAAGGTAATACTCCGACGTACACAATACTCTAGACTACCACCAAGCCAAAGACTACATAGATAGGCTAATACTTAGACAACACTCTGACACTAACCTTCTACCCTTATCCGCAACCTCTACACCCTACTATCAAAAGGTCATGTACTCAGTAAGTTGAAGATCCTCCATTTCTTGCATAATCACCTGTCTCCAATACTTCTTCGGCCTACCTTTGCCTCACCTCATCCCCGCCATATCCAACCTCTAACATCTTCTCATTGGGATCTACACATCTCCTCTTCACGTGCCCAAACCATCTCAGCCTCCCTTCCCTCATCTTATTCACCACGGAGACCAATCATCTTGACAAAACCAAATATGTACCTTATATAATAACTTACACTGATGGTGAACAAAAGTTCTCACGAAACTTAGTTTTAGGAAATTATCAAATAGAACGGTGAATGGAAAATTCAAGGTAGATTCCACAACATGACAAAGATATTAGATCAGCTCAAGCGGTTTCAAACCTGAACCAAGTAAGCTTGTTAATCAATTTGCATCACACCGTTGAGGCTTTTCTCCATGTTCCTGCTACTGCTTCTCTACCTTTAAGATTCACTCAGAGCACAGGACATGGCACCCATTATAATGGTTACTTGACTGACTGATGCATTAAACCCAGAGAACTTTTCCAGCCCATCCCCATAACTCTGTAGGAATCAGGACAACCGATACCAATAGTACTCCATCTTCAAATGCACTAATATTCCTATTTAGGTTTCATGTGCCACCAGCTTACTTTCAGACAGCCACATCAACAATCACAGCCAAGCAGACCAACCTAAGATGCAGAATGTCAAAGTCAGATACAAAGGTAATTTGGATATTAAAAAAGAAAGTAAGGGGCAGAAAAATAACAGCTAAGACAGTTTACATTGCGAACATGGGACTGCAAGAAAGATCTTGAACAGATAATCATATATGGTATTACATGAAATGCAACAAAAATCACTAAACCCCAGAAGAAAATAGGAAGAGGCAAGCTTGTATTTGGTTACCTTGATTTCCCCAATTTCCCCCTAAATACTGGCTGGAAAATTTTAACATACCCCTAAATTTGGCCAGAGCAGTAACGAGTTTAAACTCAAGTAAAATGATATGAGCCCTTATGAACGTTACAACAGCACTATGATATCGACTACACCTTAAACAAATAAAATTTTCTTATGGTTAAAATAAGGTTTTTTCCCCATAATTGTGGTGTCCAGGCTTGCTTGTGCGCACCTCAATTACTTCCATTGAATACCTCTCTGTCCACCCAGGCTTAGACAGATGGAAAATCACCTAGTATTTGTTGCCGCTGCGATTTGAACCCTAAGCCTTCATAGTTCTCTCCTCATTCGCCCACGCCTTTTGGTGCAAAATAAGAATTGTTTATACAAAACAGATAGTTCTGAATTATTACTCCATAGCAAGATTTCCCCATCCAGCTTACATTAGCATAGAAATCAGGTTTTGCTTTTATATGTAACACTTCCATAACAGATAGATACCAGGTCAGGTGAAGTAAAAAATTTCCTAGTCAATGCTATGTCCCTCCCACTTATTTTTTATACTAACTCAAGTAGCTTTTTTCACTTAATGCTGACCACCTCAGTACAATACAGCTTGTACTTTAAAAAGTAGTAACAATAGAAGTTATCTGTAGCAGAAAATATACCTATTAAAAAATGTATATCACTAAAGAATCCATGTAAGCCATCATAGAGTCACTAACTCAATGCCAATGCAGCTCAACATTACAAATGGTAGTTTTGATTTCAAAACTCATAGAGCAGGTGCCGCACAATGTTTAGAAGGCAGTAAGAAGTTAACTTAATATCCTATATTACTTCTTTTGTCTTAGGAGTTGCATTCTGAAAGAAGTAAAACAAATAGCACTTAAAATCTTCGTGGTAAAAAATTAAAGGAAGCTACAATCTTCTCTCCTTACAAGAGGAGCCCCACAAAAGTAATATATCAAACGATGTAGCATTAAATACCTGAATGAGGAACCCCATTACATCTTAAATGAGATTCATCAATAGTTTAAACAAATGTCTTCGTAGCCTCAGTCAGATCAAAACCTTTGCTGAACATTTCTTCCATCCATCTTCTAGCCTCAGAAGACCGGCCAACTTTTAAGAAACCGTGAACTAATATATCGTATGTCCATCTATTTGGCTCATATCCTTTCTTGCATAATCTCTCAAAGTAACTACATGCAAGATCCATTTCGCTTATGGTTAGTTTTCTCAACAACAAATTGTAAGTGTAGATGTCAAGGGGAAAACATTGTCGAATCAGTTCTTCAATTTGCAAAATATCACTCTCCAGATCACTACCACCAGAGAAAGTCTTGATCAGATCGCCTAGAGCTAAGCTGTTATCCTTTGTATTGCTCAAGTCTCTTGAGTGCATCCAAGCACTAAAGACTCTATGAGTTTGTAATGAGTGTAACAAAAGTACATTGCCAATGAAGGATGAAACCTGACGACCAACTTGCATCAAGTCTTCAACCAAAAGAATAGCCTTATAATAATCTCTATGTGAGCAAAGCAACTTAACAAGTTCCTCATAGCATTCCATACTTGGCCTCAAATGAGTTGACCTCATCTCCCAGAACATGTTCCATGCATTTCCAGGCTTGTTAGCTTTACAAAGCCCAACAACCATGTTGTTCCATAGTTTTCTTCCTAGACCTCTTCTATTTGACAAATCACGAAAGTAATTTAAGGCATCAGCAATTTTTCCAGCTTTTAAGTAACTTTGCAAGATTAAAATGTCAGACTGCAAATTTGGTGTGATACCGTTTCTCTTCATCATTTCATATACATCTCTGGCCAGCTCAGGTTTTCCAGCATGACCAGCTCCATCAATGAAGTAATTATAAACAAGGCAGCTAGGTTCATGCCGAGACAATTGAACCTCTAATAAACTGTAAAATAGCTTATCTGGATCCTCCATTTGACATAAACAGCAAATAACCGCCCTGTATAATCGACGGTCTGGACTATGACCTTTTTCTTGCATTTCTATTAACAATCTTGCTGCAATATCTCCCCTGCTTGACTTGTTAAAGCCACTAATCAAGTCAAAATAAGTAGTCCTGCTAGTAACCTTATCGAATCTGCTAAGTGCTCCATGTACCAAGTATCCATCTTCCACCCTGCTGGCCCTACATAAGGCTGATATGAACTTGTTATAGGTTGAGTCACTGGGCACGCAATTCCGTTCCAGAGAAGCAAGAACCAACTCTTTCACTCTATCAAGCTTCCCCTCTCGGCAAAGAGCATCAGCAATAATAGAAAATGTCCTCCTACCAGGGAAATGACCTTGTTGAATGGCATTCTTCAACACGAGATATGCTTCATCAACACTTGCATCACCTAATAAAGTATTTATAAGATAGTTATAGGTCATACTGCTTACAGAGAGGCCAAATTCTGCTCTCGAGTCATATAGCTCGACGGCAACATCTGCCATCCCTACCTTGCAGAAGAAGCACAAAGTTACATTCATGGTGACATCATCAGGTATTATATCTTGATCCTTCATGTCCATCAGCAAGTCATAAACCTCCTCCAGCCTATTTTCTCTTAAAAGACGACACACTAAGCTGTTATAGCGAAAAACGTCAGGAACATACCCATCAATCAGTTTCTTGCCTTTCAAGAATTCAACTGCCTCACTTAGTTCCCCAGCCTGAGCAAGGTCCTTAATCCACACACTATATGCCTGTTCCATTGAAACCAAACCAGACTCTCTAAATTCCTGCACCAAACTTGCAGCTCTAGTGAACTGCTTATTTTTACATAAAGCATCCACAAGATTAGCCACGACAACCCCACTCAATCCTACCCCTCCATTCCTCAACAAGTCTCTAAGATACTCCTCAGCTCTATCTAGTTCTGTTTGCTGGCAAAGACTCTTAACGAATATAGCATGTGTTATTGCATCCTCAAAACCTCTAAATTTAATCTGCTTCAGAACCATCTCAAACCCATCATAGAAACCATCCTCCACCAAAGCATTAAGTAACACATGATAAGCAAATGCATCCAAATCAACACCCTGAAACCGCATTCTACCAAACAGTTGGAGTGCAAGCTCAGGCTTGCCCGCCACCGCATACCCAATTACCAAAGTATTGTAAAACCTAGCTTTATGGAAATACCTTTGCTTCATATACTTATCCAAGAACTCAGCCATCAAAGACATCAACTTGGCCTTAGCTAAAATCCTGAAAATGGCATTAAAAGTAGAACGAGTATGATGAAAACCGGGTTGTCGACCCGCCCAATCAAAGAATTTCAAACACGACAATACATCTTTATTTTTCTCATAATTTAACACGTCCAGAATCAAGGCCTCAGAGAGTCGAAGATTGAATCTCGACATTGATATATCAGCTGTAATATCATCTTTAGTTCGTAATATCTCAAAGATCTGATCAAAGAGTGGATTTTTTCTGGTCATGAACCACTCTTTAAAGGATAAAACAACATCTTTCTGCTGCAATTCACCGATTCTTGAAGTTGACAAAACATTTGAAGAAACTGGTAAAAAGGGATATGGGTATGAAGGGATTGCCTTTGAGGATGCGGCAAAAGGAGTATTAGTGGAGTAAAATAGATAGAACAAAAGGGTATTCTTGTTAATGGCGGATTGAGAATATGGAGGATGATTGAAGAGCGCTCTGGTTTTCTGTCTCGCCTGTCTGATTGTTAGCACCAACATCTCTGAATAATTCAAGATTGTAATTTAGGGGCTTATGAAGTTGATAAAGATACTTTCTAGCTTCGAAGCTCCCACCGAGATATCAAGCCCAGTAGATCGGCGGCACTGTCAAAAAAATTACCCTATTATTCCTTTTCATTTTCTTTTTAATCTCTTACCTTTTATATATATATATATATATATATATATATATGTTTGCCTAACTCATTAGTGACCTCAAAAGTGGGCACAAACCTTCTGTTAGATACTTAAATTAAGCGTTACTTATTTTATACATTTTATGTAGTGTGTTGTTGTGTCATTTTGACACTTTTCGCTGATTAAGGATGGTATGTGTGCTCCACGAAATTTAAATGTGTCAGAAATGTTTTTTGTAAATATTTTGATTTTTTTTGTAAATTTTTTGTTCTCCTTCTTCTTCCTTGTTTTCTCTCTTCCATCTTCTTCACCTTCTACCATCCTCCTCCATCACCATACAACTTTTTAAAAAGAATCTACAATACTTGAATAGGTTACACTCTTTGATTTTCCATCTTCTTTGAAAATCAAATTTGCATCTTGATTATATTCAAAAACAAAATCAATATCAAGGAAACAAAAAAAGAAATCAACTTCTTCAAATGGAAAAACTAATTTACATCTTATCTTTCCATTGAAATTACGAAATTAAATTGATTTCAAGGGATTAAAAAAATAAAGAACAACCTCCAATGAAAAAAAAGAAAATTATTTTACATATCCTTCATTGTGAATCTCAATCATAATAGCACAAGAAATAACTTTCTTTTAAATGTCATACAAAAACTTTTCAATTTGATATGATTTCCTTATTCTCTAACGTATTTTATTTTGTGAACTAACTTATGTTCTTGTCTTTTTATGAGGAAGAACAAATGAATAGGTGAAGGAAGAACAAGAAGAAATAAGAAAAGAGGTGGGGGCATGGGTTTGGGATATGGGAGAAAGAAAAAAGAAAGTAAAATTGACTTTTTCAAAAAATAAAATAAAATTCCACGTGTTAGATACTGATTTGTTTATTTTTTCACATAAGAGGCGTCTGAATGTACGCTCTTAAAATGTTTTTTGAAAATATAAAAAGTGTCAAAATGATACAATGAGGTTTGACATGAGGTGCTAAACATGAACATAGCCTTGTTAGAGTGTCCAAATGAAAGTTGATGTCAACTTTAAGGGGCTAACGATGGATTACCCCTTTCCTTTTTTAAAAAAAATTGCATGTAATTTGTCTTTAGGCCGAATTTGGATTCTTTTTTTAGTTTCATATCTAAATTATTAAAAGTGTATAACTGTTTATGTCACGACCCAACCCGATGGGCCGTGACTAGTGCCCTTTTTGGACACTCACATACAAACCTGTTAAGTATAACCAACTGAAACTAAGACAATATGGAATTTAATCAAATCAAGCCAACCCCAACGCCATAGATATAAAAAGTGGATCTGTCTCGTAAGGAGTCATAACCATTCAACCGTAACAACATACGCGAGCCGACAAGGCCACCACTATCCAAAGCATAATAGCATACGCAAGCCGACAAGGCTGCCACTACACAATACACAATGATGTACGCAGCCGACAAGGCTGCCCCTGACAAGCGGACATCCCAAACAAACCATGTCCAGACCATTATCCAAAACATATATATGTAACCCACATAATGTCTACAGACCTCTAAGAGTATAGTAGTGAAACTCGATGGGACAGGGCCCCGCCGTACCCATAGACAAGCAAAATACTACAAAGAAAGTTATGTACCAAAACGACTGGGCTCCGAAACAGTGGAGCTCTCCCAATCAGCAGAGTAGATATCCTAGGCGGGAGGATCACCGAACTGTGCATCTAGACCCGCGGGCATGAAACGTAGCCCCTCGATGAAAGGGGGTCAGTACGGACAATGTACTGAGTATGTAAAGCATAAGGTAAAGATGACAGGATACCAACATGATAAGTCGAAACAAGATATCGCTACACATGTACCTTTTAAGTGAAAATCATGCATATCTTTAACATATAAAGTGCCCAGCTTCCCTAATAAGGGACTCGGCAAAATAATCATCATATATATACATTATACGTACCCGGTCCTCTAGTGAGGGACTCGGTGAAATAGTCATCACATCATCTCCGTCATCATCATCATCATAACCATCCTCATCACCAATCATATATATAATATACATACCCGGCCCTCTAGTGAGGGACTCGGTGACATATGCAAGAAACTCCGCACGAACATTACCCGGCCCGGAACTCGGTGAAATGATAAATGACTCTATGCACGAGCAAAATATTATGAGCAACCATATGCAATTAAAATCATTTCTTATAACTCAATAGAACAATCAACGTGAACCAGCAAGGAGTATTACCAAAGATTAACGTTTTATCAAGATTATGAACCTTTAATACGATATGGAAACGTAAAATCCCAATGACTCTAAGAAGCACTACCATAGATATGAGAAATCACCATAGCCTTAGACATAGCCGATATATAGAGAAATAGTTGTGGAAGCAAGAATATACGTCACCTAGACGCTCTAGAAGTAAGTATCAAACCTGTCCGTCATTCGCTCATTTTTAAAAGTCATGCCAAACAAAGAAAGAAATGATAGCGTTACATACCGTATAGTCGAGCGTGCACATCCAATATTTACTGCTCAAGCTATTAATCTATAACAAGCAACAATCGTGCCGCAATTAGATAGACGTCGCGCTTTACTACTTATTGTAAGCTAGCTAATAATCTAAAGAAAATCCGGCAGCACCTCCCCTATTTTCCTTACTTCGTCCCAATCCGACAACAACCCAAATTATCCACAGCAATACCAATAACACGTATAACCCAACAAATCATATTAAACAGCCCCTCCAAAACAGTTCCGTCTCGGTAACCATAGTAACGAAACAACGACACACCGAGCGATAACTCGTTTTATTATTCGCAACACATCTACCTTATCGTATTCATCCTTAGGAGTATACACCCATAACCACATTAACATATACATAACGCCAAAATAGAATTTCCCGCATTTTGCTTTAATCAAAACAACCCAAACACTAACACGACACCATTAATAATCCGATTATGGTTTCTGTTCATACTTAGCACATTCAATAACTAAAACAAATTTCATAAGCTACTGGTCACGCCCCCTTCTTAACATTAATGGCTAATTAACAATGGCATTCTAAGGAATTAACACACCAAGCAAAGAGATTACTAACCAAATTCTTTTGTAGCTGCTGGCCGAGAGTTGCATGGTTGGTTTTCTCCATTTCCATGGCTGCCTAAGCTAAGTGGTGAAGAAGATGATATGTTTGCAATGCATTTCACCACCTCATTCATAATATGAAATGGAGGCAGCCCCCCTCTACACGTGCCCCACTAAGGGCCAGCTCCCAATCTGATTTCTTTTAATTTGCCTTAAGTGGTGGGGTCCACTTGATTAATTTAATCCTAATCAGCCACTAATTAATCCCTCACTTAATGTTAATGACACTTACATTAGCCAAATTATACTTAATATCACATTTGGAATTAACATCCTTGCCTAATATTTCTTTAATCACTTGAAACTTAAAATAAAATCTCATTCCCCGAACTTACATCTACTAGTTCATGACGCGCACTACGTATAAAAATACGAGGCGTAACAGTTTACACTTCAAATGTTTGTGGTTATATTAATTCGTTGTTTTGAGTTTATACAAAAATAATTGAACTATACAAATATATCCGCAAATTATACAAACTTGTGAATCATACAAACTCTAGAATCATACAATGAGATAGCTTAAACTGTAACTACAACCCGTAAATATGCAAATTATATTGATATACCGTGGTTTCACGGTATTTTAATACTTTTTCCTTAAGTTTAGTGTGTCCAAAAGCCTTTTTGTACTAATTTTTATGTAAGTTTCTCTTTATTTGCAGGAAATCTGTCTAAAAGATGAATGCGGAGGTTTTTGAGCAAGAAATACAGAAAAATACCACCTGCGGAGCTTGTGACGGTTCGTCGTGCTCGTGACGTTCCGTAGGTGGCATCGTAGTGCAACTGCTGAAGAAAGATGGAAAATTCTGACCAAGTGTGGGGTTACGGAGTGCGTGACGAACCGTCGTAGCCATGACGGTCCGTCCTGCTGGTTCGTCACGAAGATCAGAGAAGTAGTCCTAGTACCCAATTTCCAAGAGTTCAAGTGTTTTGGAACGGAGACCCTCGACGGACCGTTGTGCCTGTGACGATCCGTCATACCTGCCGTCGAGGGTAATAAAGAGAGCAGCAGAAGAAATAGCACAAGTATGGAACGACGGAATCCATGACGGTCCATCGTGACCACGACGATCCGTCGCGAGGTCCGTCGATCCAACCGCGTTTTGACAGATTTCCAGCATAGAGAGTCCTTATTTAATTAGGTTTTCATTTTTTATAAATAGTTCGAAAAACCTCATTTTTGGGGTTAAACTCTTGATTATTTTTATACTCTTTGTTAGACTCTTGATTATTTTTGGACTCTTTGTTAGACTCTTGGTTATTTGAGCTTTTTTTGTGGATAAGACTTGGTGATTATTGTTACACTTTTGGACAATCTTAAGTCTTCAATTAATTTCAGTAATTGATTGTTGGTGACTTTTGTTGATTAATCAAGTGAACTTTTAGATTTTATTCTTTCTCATTGAAGTAAGTGCATGAATTCTTTTATTACATATTTGAATATTATGATTATGACTATGGGTAACTAAACTCCTAGTTCGTGGTGACAAAATTAAACTCAATCCGAACCAACACATTTAGGTTTGTGTTGGTTAGTGACCCTCATATTTGTTAGCTCAGTCTATTTCAACTCCACTCATTTCAACCTATTAATAATTGAGTTGATATATAATTCAAAATTGATTTTTGAGAAATCTTGGAAATATTGTGTTGAAACTTTTTTTTGATCTTATATTTATATATAGTTATGATAAATATTTGTTTATTAGATACTGAAAACTTATATACTGTCAAAACAAATGAAGCTATTAAAACTTAGTAAAAATTGGTAAGGTGGGTTGGGTTATCACCAATTACTAACCCGTTTTGACCCAATCCATTTTGGTCCAAATAAATTTGGGTTGAGTGTTGATTCGTTTATTGTCTTGATCCATTTTGACATGTTCAAATTTAGCCAAATTCACGTAATTGTCACCCCCAATAATGATTTAGACATGAATCTCACATTTGCAACAGTTTAGACATGAAACTACAAAAAAAAAGTTTAAATATACAAATTTTGACACTTATCTCAATATCTAACTATTACTAATTACATAATGCTGTCATTCAATTCATGTAATTGCATACGAAGTCACAAAAGTACATTCTGATGCGTTCTTCCCCTCATCTTCTTCCTTGTATGACCTTTTTCCCAGCACTAATGAGTAATGGTTGTTTTGCTATTTCTTCTCTCCTCCTTCTTCCTTATATCGTAGATGTTTTTCTCCTTCATTCGTCTTCTTTTACATTTTCAAAATTAATGTGTCACAAATATATATCGTTTCAAGAAAATAATATATCAAAAGACTCAAAATATTGAAAGGAGCTCATATCAAAATTTTGGGATTACTTAGAGGATATTTAAGGTGATTGAGATGAAAAAGACTGATATGTAATGTATAAATATTGTATAAATAATGTAATGCACATCGATATACATCTCTTATACAAAGCCATACATCATTTATACATGATTATACACTATTTATACAATATAAATACGTTGTGAATAAATATTGATATATTGCATATACATATAACCATTTTGTTGAAAAGAATTTTTGTGGCTATAACAATAAATTTATTTTCTAATTATGAAATGGTTAATTATCTGAATGTATCAATAGAATCATTTTTATGCATACTGGTAAGTAACCTTGAAATTTAAGTTTTTGCATTGACTGTCCTTATTTTGGGTTGGTCTTTGACTTCACCATTAAATCTAATGATCTTTAGTTTTTTTCTTTTGTTATCATTTAATAAAATATTATAGATCAAAGTACACTTATTTATTTCGATCTAATTTGCTCGCGATAAATTTAAAAATTATTATCTCACTCGATATAAGTTGTGTAATATTTTTCAGAATTTGTCATAGTGTTTTGTAACACGAGTTTGACTTTTGAGATGTATGTTATTTATCTCTTTTTGAGAAAAAATATTTATAGCTAATGTGGAACTATAAAGTATGTGTAGGCCTCTTTTTTTAAAAGTAAAATTAAATAACTTGTGGGATGTTAATAGTAAAAGCATATAAATGTATACTACAAAAAGTTCTTTGTTATTTGGTATCAAGGACATAATTTATTATGTCTTTTATAACTACAGAAATATAAATTTGATTCACAAAAAAGTTATTTGTTACTTTTGTGTCAGTGATATTTTGACCACATATTTATTAGGGAAATTTTTTAAAATGTCAACATTTTAGCATTTAAGAGGGCTCATTAGCAACACTTTCAATATTTAGTAAAAATGTCAAATTTTAGTTTGTTATGTATCTTATTTATGTTTTTATTATTTGTTTTTATTTAAAGAATATAATTATTTAATAACAAAAGGGAGAAAATCAAGGAAGAGAATATTTCAAAAAAAGGTAAGGATCCTTAATTTTCTCATCAGTTACATTTTCAAATAAAATTTAAATTTTATTCTCTTTTTTTCTCCAGAATTTTTACCCTTTTAAAATTATATTCATTCACAATATATTATATTTATATTTATTATAGTTTTTTATTAGTTTGTATTCATTCAAATAGGTATGCCGAATTTATCTATATAGTCATTTAAGAAATATATTTGTATTTTCATATATTTTTTTTCCTATATAGTTAAAAAAAAAATCAAAAATGTTATATGTATTCATTTCAATATGTATTTTATTTGTATTTCTATTTATTCTAATTGTTATTTAGAATTTTGTATAATAATATATAAAATACAAAAAATTAGTATGATGAAAAAGTGAATGAAATATAAAATTGAAAAGAAATAATTGAATATTTGGTGTACTCATTCTTAAATAAAATACATAACTAGTTAACATACCTTTAGAATAAATACAAATTAGATAAAAATGTCAAATTCAGAAACAATGCAACATAATTTTTGAATGAATACAACTATTAATTGTAAAAATACATACTGACTAAAACAGTATCAAAATTCAATATATACTTCCAAATTTATGAATACAAAAAATAATAAAACTATGAAATACAAAAATAAATACTAACTGTGGTACATTGACATAACTATCACAAAAAAAAACAGAATACAAAATGAATTAAATATATGAAATACGATTCCAAATCTATGGATACAAAATACAATAAAACAATGAAATACAAAAATACATACTGACTAAAACAACAACAAAATTCAACATACACTTCCAAATCTGTGAATACAAAAAACATTAAAACTATGAAATATACACAATCAAACTCATATAATGTGTTACATTGACATAACTAACACACACAAAAAAAACAACAGAACACAAAATACAATAAATATATGAAATACAAAAATAAATACTAACTATAACATTATAAAAATTTCATATACACTTCCAAACGCATTGTAACATGAATTTTTTTGAATCTTAAAAATTACTTAACAAATTAAACTAAACATGCAAGACATAGAAAATGCAAAAAAAAAAAAAAAAACTCTTCTCCAACAAATTGGTCTTCTTCAACTTCATGGTTATGAATTTATGTGGAATTTTGCACATCGACGGATTCAGGCATTTTTCCCCGTCGTATATACTCCTTAGATTTAGAAGCAGAACCTACATTGTTGTTTAATTCTTGATTGAAAAAAAATTAAATGATGGAAAATCGGAAGAACTTTGATTATTTTGTCCAATACCTCTAGTAGCTCTCTTGAAAACGTCCATTGAAGAGAGAATTATGTAGTCTCAAACCCTAAAAAATGTTTTAAGAATAACAACAAAATATTTAAAAAAAAAACACTAAAATGAGTAAGTAAATAAATAAGGAATCTGAAAAACATAATACCCAAATTAATGTTAATCTTCAAATCAAATCTTGCAACGAAATTAAATGAGAATAATAGAAAATATTAATATATTGAATCAAAAATCTATGAAATTGATTTGAAAGAATGTTTGATAGAGAAATTGAAAAGAAGAATAAGAAAAGAGAGAAAAATCTGGAATTGATTAGGAAGAAAGTAAGAAAGATAAATTGATAAACTTAAGAAAAGAAAGAGAAAATTAAAATGACATTAATATATATCCAATCACATAAATATAGGAAAATGTGTAATGTATGAGACAGAAAAAAGGGTGTAAGTAATGAGAGAGAAAATATTAAAAATATCAGAATAATTATTTATTTTTAAAATAATGACATTTTTAACATGTTTACTAATATTATTAAAGTATGGATATTATCACTAAATAAGTTAATTTTTTTGACTAGTTAGCTAAATTTTCCTATTTATTATTTAAAATGTTAAAAAATAAAAATTAAAGACCATAAATTTAAGAGACATAAACTATACACAAATTTCAGTAATTAATGATAAGCTTTCTCCACTTAGCCCAAATCCAATAAACATTGTATTTGAGGATCCCCAACAATTTAAACTTGTTCAATTATCATAACATATTGCTGACACGTGTGATATAAACATAGTACATTTCATTATTTTCTTCATACCAATATTTTATCCATATGATTATTGTGTCACCAAGGATGATTTATCAAAATTTCCATTATAACACATCCCTTTTGTAGAAGAAATAAATTTCTTTCATGAAAAGTCGATCAATCACGTATCTCATCATATGAATTTGTCTTGTATGAATTATTGCTATTGTGCCTTTTGTTTTAAGAAAAATTGTACATAATAGCAAAAATTTAAATTAAAATAAATTGTTATAGCTATTTCATATATTTGTAATACGCAGCTAATGTTATACTATTTTTGCCATTCAGGACCCGCAATTTTTTTCACAAAGCGAAAGATTTTTTTAAAGCAACCCAATAAAGGGTCATTTATTTAATAAAACAAAAGGATACATAACATACCCAAAAGTGGTATGCATTGAACGAGCAAAAACAAAATAAAGCAGAACAAAAATGGAAGTGCTCCATTTCATCTGCTCCGATCTCTTCATCAAACTACCGCATCTTCTCCGATGAAAATCCAAAGTGCAAATCTCCATTCTCATAACACCTCCACACAAACTACAATGTACAAGACAGACAAATTTGGTGCGAATCATTTTATCGCCAAAATTCTCACTGATTCTATGATTCAACTATTTTTCTATTCCATTTTGCTTTCAACTTCTCCTATAATCTCTCCCCAAATCAATTTTGTTTTAATCGATTAGGCCCCATGCATTTCAAGAAACGAAAGAACTATTTTTATACAATTTCCTTTGTATCTTTTCTTTCCGAATTTCTCCTAAAATCTCTCCTCAAGTTAGTTTTTTTTTTATAAATGCATATAGTTTCATCCGATACACTTATAATTATACAAATAAAAAAATTTCTCTACCAGTTTTTTCTTTTGCATTTTCTATCTTTCTCGCTTTATACAAACACATATTATATAAATCACAATGTATGATTTGTATTATATAAAGCGACAGAGATTTGATATACAAATGTTTTATTTCGATCCAATTGTATATAAATTCAAAGTTTATGTAGATAACAAACACAATCATTAATAAGTATACATAGCAATTACATATATATAATTGAATTGAGAGGCTTTCAGTGATTTATACAAACGAGAGGCTATCAGTGATTTATACAAAAAAGAGACTGCCAGCTATTTATACAAAAGAGATGCTGCCATCGATTTATACAAATTAGAGGATGTCAACGATTTATACAAAGAAAAAGTTGCAAACGATATACAATTGAGAGTCTTTCAACGATGTATACAAATCAAGGCTACCAACGATTAATACAAATGAGAGGATGTCAACAATTTTATACAAATCTGACGCCCTAACGATTTATACAATTTGATGCTCCAGAACAAACTTTAAGTTTGATATGGAGCGCAATTATGCAAACTATAGTTATAGAATACAAATATAACTTTTATGTTTGTTATATGTGAAAGTTGCTTTTTACTTTAACCTTATCATAATTATTATTTTCTTGTTGCGTCTTCTAAGTTTATATTGGTCTATAAGATCCATTGATAAAATTTTGTCTTTAAACTATAGTAAGAAATTAAACATTTTCATGTGTCTCAAACAAATCATTTTTTTCATCCAAATATTTCAAGTGTGGTCTTTAGACACTCCACATCTATCACCTAGGTGTCATGTCAATCGTACATGCAATCATTCTTTCCATTACTTTCATTGGTGTAGAGGCAACTCGCTCAATTGTCAAGAAACTAACTATGAGGACATTTTTATTTCGCTGATCTCTATACCATCCTTTCCATTACATAAATATTATTGGACTAAAGTGCCCCTAAATTAACACCTCAATCTGCTGAGTTTTCGATTCAAACTGCGGTTTATATCTGTTCATGTGTTGTTTAGACTGACCTACCCTGATCACATTATGAAAAAAACATCTCACACCTCATTCGAGACATCATCTCCATATAATAGTGACAGAACTAAGAACATATTCTTATTATCAGTAGAAAAGACAATGAGAAATGTCAGAATTTCTACAACCCAATTTTGCAGCACAAGAAATGAATGAAAGAAGAAAAATAAACTTATAAATTTTCTTATAACCTCTTGTTTATACATGAAACTCTATATATTTATAAGCAAAACTCTACTTATTTGTTATTCATAATTCACATCACTTGTGCACCTAGTGTTATGATACCACATTATCATGACATAGAATTTCACCTACGACGTTATATGACTTATCCATTAAAATTTTGACCACAATAATTTTTATTGAAATCTGAAAGAATTTATGATTTTCAATCTTGGAGTTTCTAGAAAAATACAAGTTTTTAAAGAATTTGAGTACAATAAAAATTATATGATTTGAGAGTCTTATTGTATTTATGAATTCATTTTTTTTTATTAAGATGCCAATACATCATCCTATTACATGCTAAGACTTGAACTCTATAATTAATACATTATTTTACTATTTTATACGTTAACATAATAGTCATATCTAATTATTAAAGATATAAAAGTCGATTAACACTGGGGAGATATTTTCATTGTTCAATATATAAAGTTTTGATAATAATAATGTCTTTACATTATTTTACTATAATTAATAATTTATATGAAGAATGGTAAAAATGTTCATAAACTATGTGAAATTGAACAAAAATGATTTCCGTTAATAGTGTGGTCTAAAAATTTCCATGTCAATCATAGTTTGCTTCTAACATAATGTAACGCTCTAGAAATTTCTAAGTTAAGCCCAAACAATTCTTGAAACGCGTAAAAGTTTGTATTTAGTGACTCTTGATTTTTCTTTAATTTTTAGGTAAATTCTTTAGTGCGAGAATGATTTTGGATATTAATTAAGGTTATAAAAAACTCCTAACACAAATTTGAGTTGAAAGTTTCCTTATCGATTAAGTTTTGACATTAGACTTTACTTAGGTCAACTTAAAACGATCACATCTCTTAGAATATAAAGTGTTACATGGATCATAACCTGCCAAATTAAAGGTTTTTGAATTATCTATCAAACCCCATCGATTTCGCAACAACTAGATCTTTGAGTAAAACGTATGACCATTTTAGTAACTGGTGTAATGAAGTTCCCTTTTAGCCGCGGTAAAACTTTTAAATAAGGTAATTTTGTTCTCTTTATATCACTAGGAAAACCTTAAAAACGAATTCTTAACTCTTTAAAGTCCTAAACAATCATATTTTCATTTTTCAAACCATCATTCTTTTCTCCATCAAACTCTATGGCAAAGCTTTAAGGAAAAATTAAAGTAGAAGACTTCATTCAAGATTCTTTCCATCTTTTCCAAGATTCTTCTTCAAGGTAAGTTTTTCTCGAAGAATTTCATTCTTTCCAACTCAAATTCCTCCATACAATTATGAGTCACTAATGAAAATCATAAATCTTAGCCATAAAGATTTCAAGAAACTAATTCAAGAATCTTAAGAAAGGTTTTTATTTTTTATTTTTCTCCTTTAAGCTAGGTTTCAAGACTTCTAATCAAGTTCTTCTTCAAGATTCTTCAAGAACCTGATCTTTCAGATATGAAAGGCTATCATATGTTGAACTAGTTCATCCTCACGCCCTACATCTACTTTCAGATCAGTAAAAGAGTAATCTAGGATTCTTTCCCTAGATTTGAGTATCTAGAGAGAAGTTGATTTTGAGTTCTTGAGTTCATGTTTCTTTTAAAAAAAGTTCATTTCTAAGTATTAAGATTCAATATTTTTATTGATATCCTTGAGTTGATTTGTTCATATCTATAATTCAGCATCAACCCTATTTTGTGTTATCAATCTTGAGAAGTTTTCAAAGCCAACACTTAAGTTTTAAATTGAGTTTTTGAGGAAGCAAAATGAGTTTTGAGAAAAAGTTTAAATGTTCTATTTCATAAAGAGTTAAGAGTTTCTAAATAATATATTGGACTTTAAAGATAAGTTCATAAGTGCATGTTTTCAAGAAGGTAAGCACGTCTCTTCTGTTTGAAAAATATTTCAAGTAATGTAGGAAGTCCATTACTTGTAATGGATATATTGAGCACAAAGTTATAGTTAATTATTTTAGGAGTAGTATCGAGCACCGAGCTAGGTCCGATTCTCTTATGATTTGAAAGTCTCATAGAACTACGTGGCTAAAGTAGGATAGGATAACATTGACTCTTTGTCACATCCGGGGAGCACCCCCTAGAAGTAACATGACGTACTTGACCTCTCGGAGGTCTTAAACAAGTCCACAATTATCATTCATGCATCGACATAGTAAATTTAGTGGAAAATTTAAAACTTTTCATAGCACCTCATATGCTAGAAACTTTACTTCATATACGTATAAAATTTAAGTCATAATACATATATAGACTCTAAGTCTTTTTTCCATCTTAGACTCAACAACATTAGAATACATTAGGGACACGTCCCTTAAGACATAAACATAAGTACAATGTTTAAGACTTTACAGTAAACCATAATATAGGAAATCCTTAGATTTAAGGATTCCTTTCCTTGAGCTTGGAAATCACATATCAAGCTCCTCAATCATATAGGCATCCTTTAAGCATACATAACCTACACTTTGTATAAAAAGTAGAGAAGAATAGGATTAGTACAAGAATGCACTAAGTATGACAACCATTCAAAAACATGCATTTAAAAGGGATATTTTCTTGAAAATCATATTTCATGCCTTTTTTGAGTAATCTTTATAAAACCTTGAAACAATAACATTTATATCATTCATACACTTCATATAAACATATTCAAAGGCCAAACATTTCATAGAATCACATATAGGATTTATTACATTTTTTAGTCACATTACAGTGAGCTCAATTCCCTTAACAGTGAACTAATTTCCTTTTTTATTCATTAACTTCCCAAGTAACCCTTTAGTGATACTTGGTGCAATGCATCACCTTAGGACCACAAGATAAACCATACAAAAAACTTACATAAGCCAACACATATCATCATACAAGTATAGTACAACATAGACATAGTTAAGTCAAGACCTTCATCATATAGTTAACAAGATCAACATCATGCATAAAGACTCATATCATGCACATCTTCATAACAAATAGACAAATACTACAATGTCATGTATAAAGAACACATACATAGTGACATGCATTAGAACACCTTCCTAGAACTTCCTAAGGAGCTACTTGTGCAATGTCTAGACGGGTTCATTTACTTCCACCTATCCTAAGTAACCTCCCTTAAGTCATTCTATTTAGGGTATACTAGTCATTTACTTTCATTGTCCATTTTACTTTAGGGAAACTATATCCTTAACCGACATAGACCATGTGATGCTAAACATGGAATCTGGTGTCATAGAACCCCACACTGAAAGGAGGTGGTCTACTGGCCAAAGTAGAACCAAATGTGACATAGCTTTTTAGGTGGATCCACTAGCTAGTATCCTATGGTGGCAACATAGTTATGGAACTTGGAGGTACATGTGAAAACCCTCTTTATGACAAGATTAGGCATTGTAGTTATTCACTTAGGAAAACCTTATTTATGCCCATTGAGGCATTATGGTTATCCACCTTATCATATTTATGGTGACCTACCATCCTACCAAAGGAAGGGACACACACTCATATTCAAATTCATTCGGTGCTAAGCTATGTTCTCTTCATTGAAAACCTTTATTATATTTTTACTTTATAAAACATAGGTTTAGGAGAGTCATCCCCTTATATGCTTAACTCATAGGTCATAGATGAAAGTTACTCAACCTAAATCATGTAAAGAATCTTTTTACGTGAACATAGCATATGTAAAGCATCATCTAGTTTAGGGTACACATGAACACACCATTCAAGTCCCCTCTCTTGACTAGGTCTTCATACATGTGTGTGTGTATACATATATGTGAGCAATACTTTCACATAACCGTTAAGACACACATGTTCATACATACATATTCATACATATAGAAATAATAACTAGAACTATCCTATCAAGGAACACATGTGCAATGTATAGGCAAAGTCTCATACCCTTGCCCATACTAGTACACCTATCACGTCATCCTAGATAAGGAAACACATATCATGCTTTCATAAACATCATCTTAACATGCATAGTAGTAGACACTAGTGAATATGAGAACTACCTTTCATTTAGACACCATGACCTATACTACTTGTAACATGCATGTAAAGTGAGTGTGTGTGTAAATTGGTCAATGTGATCACATAATGGCTATCAACAACATATTGAGGTATTCACCCTCTTAGACCATAATACTCTTTCAAGCATAAACCACAAAACACACAATAGCATAGGAGACAAGCCAACTTTCATATTACACTTAAGACTTCTAACTTGCGCTATTCATGCATTCACATAAGGGTACATAGGTAGGGGATTATTAACAATTTTAACTCATCAATGGAAGCACCTATACTTTACCCTAACATGGATATACACATGCTTACACAATATCCATACAACCTAAATCACAACTAGAATAGGAATGTAGGCATAAGCTTCACATAGTATCATCATAGGCACATGTTTATATATTCATCAATTTGACTTCATGCCCATGGTCAACACATATATAGATTGACCATACCACACAATGCCATACAAGGCTTCATCAACATTACTATAAAGAAGTAGATAAGTAGAAGAGTAGAGGAATTCTTACCAATCCTTTAGCCTTTGGGCATCATTGACCATTACTACCCTTTTATCAATAAATCAAGTATAGGCCATTAGCTTAAGGTACCATAATCATACATGAAGTTAAGCATAAGCCACTATAAGGTCACGTTACAACTAGTACAATACATCAACCTACTAGAATGTAGAAGGACATAGACAATCAACCAATTTCACTTGCATGGATTATAATTCATATTTCATAAATAATATCAATCCAAGGCATTATCTTATCATACACTTAATCATATTGAAAACGTGCTTGAAGCTCTTCAAGATCAAGCTACTATCGTAGGCATTAAACTATCAATTCAATGTCGAGTAGAGACAGTAGACCATCTTATTATTTCCCAAAGTATTAATCATCAATCATATTTTACCAATAAATTACATACAAGGCAGTAGCTAACGAGATATGAAATCAAGTCTTATTCATACGTTATTCATCTTAGAGTATAGATCACATCACCTACATAGCATTAGCATTATCAATTCATAGACTAAGAGAATCTAAATCAATTCATGTAAGCCTTTCTTTAATTTAATCATAAAGGATTTACACCCACAATTCATCCATAATATAACCTAAAATAGTAGCTAAAATCAACTCAACGTAATCAAAAGTCTTACAACAATCGACTTAAATCCAACCTTACAATGAATACATAGATCGTAGGCTAGTTTTGTTCAAATTTTCATACATGGATTCACATGGGTAATTCATCAATGAATCACCATAAATATACCTACTAAACAGTATATATAATCATATTAACATAATTGAATCACAAATCTACATGCATAAGATCAAGATCATAAGGCCATACATAGGCTAAAATTAATTTTGTGAAAGAGCATGAGTTCATCATGCAATAGGATTGGAAATGACGTCCAAATCAGTAGATAATCATCAATACATTCATATTATTCTTTTTAAATCAATTTAAGAAAGAACCCATGGCTAGAATGAAGAAGAAGAACTTGATCATAATTTTCTCTTTGAAAACTTTGAGATTTACTCTTTAGATGGAAGGATAACTAGAGATGAAGGATAACCATACCTTTATCTACATTAAAATTTCTAAAACTTGATGACTCATCCATGGAAATACAATCTCAAAGTTGTTATTGAGCTTCACCAACAATGGAGGTTCTAGAGAGAATATTTTGGAGGGAAAAGTTGAATTTGTGTGAGTTGGTTTGGGAATGGGTTGATCACGTTTTTTATCTCTTAAATACACCAAAAAATAACCAAATAAATCATGTGGGGTCAGGTTAGAACGTGGGGTGAATTTCGGATCCACCCCCTTAATGAAACAGTCCACAGGCAACAGGTTGCAGACACCATCGACGGAACCATCTACTAGTCGTTGGTCAGTCGACGGGTCATGCATTGGCTTCCGTCGATTGGTCCCTGGACAATTTTTGGCTTGAGACATGCCCAAGATAAGTACCGATCGACGATACCTCACCTACGGGCTGTTGGTTGACCAACTGGCTGTCGATTGACATTGCCAAGGCAGTGTCTCGACCAGCCTTGGGTCCTTCTTGTGGGGCCTTTTGTGGGGCCCTTTAGAAGTAGTACCCAAATGTTTCCAATGTAAATACAACCCTTAACAAGTTTTAGACCTTACACATAAGTTTCACCCAAATAAAACACCTGAAACTCGTCCAAACAGGCTAGGCCCCATCGAGACACACGTTGAGCGTCTTAAGGGCTATCTTTCGAATGCCTTGGATGTTCTTGGTCGTTTGACCTCCAAACTTCTCGAAAATTCATATATCATATTTAAACATCATTATAAATCATTTTAGGACTTAATAAGATCATGAAACATAGTATATAAACATACATGGACACATGAGGCACGTAGGCGATTAGTCGTCAAATGTTTTGGTCGTCCCTTGACGTTCGACTTTCAAATCACTTCAAACTTTACACACACCCTCTAAACCATATTATAAATAATTTAAAGAACTTATAGACTTAATACAAACATGTTAGGATCTAGACACCCTATCTCATTTTGGGATCCTACACTCTTCATATGATTATTCACTGCCTCTGAGAAGACCAATTAGATAGATGTATAGTCACAATATCATCTTATACACGAATTGATATAGGATGTCTGACAACGTGAGGTGAAACGTTATATTATTGCTAGGCTCATGGTAATGATTGTCGGTTAGAGAAACTCCCCACAAGTAAGTATATTATTTTTGTGTTGCTTTCACTGTTATTTTATTGTAAAGCTTAAATGATTTTCACTTATGTTCATGTATTGATTCAATTGAGTTGCTTTCAGTCATTCATTTCAGTTATTTGTTACTCAACCATATTACAGACACGTACATTTCATGTACTGATGTCATTCGACATGCTTCCTTTAATGATGCAGATATAGGTGTTCATGATTATCAACATGCGCTTCGTTGAAATCATTCTACACTCCAGTTAGCTATGGTGAGCCTCCTTGTATTCCATAGGACTTCACATTCACTTTTTGGTTAATATTTTTGAGTATTCATGAGTCTTGTCCCGGAATCCTTCCTTAATAGTAAATACTTCATAGATAGTTAGTTTTGGAGAGTCTTTTAGTTTTCAAATATTTTATTTAAAACTTACATTTCATACTAAGTATATTCAGCAAAGTCTGGAGATTCAATAAATTGTTTTCAAACGGTTCTTTCAATTTGATGCTTATATATGCTCAAGTCAGTCTTTACCTTGTAGTTAGCCAGGATGAGGGTTCGCTTAGGGACCATTAATGGTTCTTGAGGTGCCGGTCACGTTCAGGGTGTAGGCTCGGATCATGACACATAGCCCAAGCCCCATATGGGTGTATGGTTCAAAAATGTCATTTCCCTGATAAAAACATTATTTTTTTATTTTCTAAACACATTTGATTCCTAATAAAAGTGTTACTTTTAAAGAATCATATTATGTTTCTTTTCTTTTAAAGTCACTTTAACTAACAAATAAGTACAGTTTTCCCCTTCTAAATCTCATTATATCTATTAAAATAGACTAATTCTATAACATATTCATATGCAAGATTATACTAAGAGCCTGTTTAAATTGGCTTAAAAGTCGGTCAAACCTACTTTTAAGTCAATCTTTGACTTCTAAAAGTGTTTGGCAAGGGAAAAACTTATTTAAAATAAATTACGAAGCATTTGATAATGTAAAAAATGACTTAAAATAAGTAGAAAGTGACTTAAAGTAAATCAGAAACCAAAAGAGGTCTCCTCCAACTTTTTATTTTTTTTGACTTAAAAGTAATTTCAGTTTGACATTTTATTTTTGACTTAAAAGCTACTTTTTAAAGCCAATCCATGGACTCCATCATTAGTTATTATTTAGATAACCATAAAAAAATCGTAATATAATAGTTTTATCTTTTCTGAATATAAGCGGGATAAAAATTTGATGATAATAAAATAATAATATGAAAAAAAGTGTTTATAGAGAAAAGAAATATATTTATTTGATAAAAGATACGTTGACCTAATAAGTAACGATAAAAGTATTTTTAGACCAAACTATTAAGGAAAAATTACGCGAAATGACAAACATTTAGAATATATTGTGTAATGTAGTAACACTTTCGGTTATTTTTAATGTGTGGCTACAATTTTCCAAAAGTTTACTATTCTGTTTTCTAATTGTATAAGTCTAGAATTTTATATATCTGGTCTCTAATTATATAAATTTAATATTTGTATAATTCGATTTCTGATTGTATAAAATCAAAATTGTATATGCTTACCCTAACTATTTATATACGATTTATGTAAAATTCATTATAAATTACCATGTTCGTATATTGGCAAGCGAAATATACAAAAAACAAAAACCTGAAAAATTTCTAAATATATAAATACTGAATTTATATATATTCATCTTGTTTGTATATTCACAAGCGAAATATACACACAAACAAACGAAATATACAAACTACAACCTTCATTTGTATATACTTACCATGTTTTTGCAAGTGGAATATGCAATTGCAGCAGCATCAAATAGATCGACTATATCTATGGAGCGCAATTATCAAAACTATAACTATGAAACACAATTATCAAATTATAGCTACATAGTCTTATCAAATTTATTGCATGTGCTATTTTGGAATATAATCAACTATTAACGATAAATATAATATCAGATCAAACCATTAATTTAAGATATTTTAATCTAGTCTTTCATAATTTAAAGACATTTTAATTTGTTTTTTTTTTTTGGTATTATGTAACTTAGAGTGGGCATATAAAGAAAACTATTGATTGGGCATGCAAGATGACGTCTCTTTCATGCATTAATTGTCAATTAGTGGTGATTGGTGATCTGGGCTTCAATTATATATCAATGATATATATCGTTTCTTTACCTCGAACATTATTGACATATTTTATGCTTTATAAATGAACATGCTGCTGAATATTATATAATATATTACAATGGAAAATGAGATTTGCGAATATTTTATCTTCTTTAAAGAAATTTAAATTTAATGTGATGTAATTTTCATCAATTTCGTAGTAGAAATTTTTTGCGTCTCTTTAAAATATAACAACATAGATTGAACAATTTAAAATTTCATTAAAAAAAACGTCTTCCTTCAATTGTAAACAAAGTGTAAATTTAGTAAAAAAAAGTTTCTTATTATTGTTTTTCACTATACAAATTTTAAAATGTAAATAAAACATAACATTTTTCGTTCACTTCTAATCTTTTTCATATTCTACTAAAACATATCAATATAATGAAAGAAAACATATATATATATATATATATATATATATAATATATATATATATTTCTTCGACTAATAAATTGTATGAATGTGTATAGTCATTGAGATCAGTGGATATGAAAGTAATAAATGATTAGAAATTTTTTTAAAAAGATTATGATATTTTTTTAATTTTATAATAAACTGATATTTTTTATTTTAATTACAATATATTAAAATAAAAAAAATATTATTTGATCAAATTTTCTGACGGATTTTTTTTTTCCAACTCGAAAATTCTATGAGACTTGACTAAGAAAAAAAGCAAAAAAGTCATTTTATTATACAAAAGAACAAATTACTAGAAATGGGTGCTTCCATATTTTGTCCTTCAGGCAAAGGACATTTATAACTACCTCAATAAAATAAAATAATTAATAATATATGGAAAAGGACAAAATGCAGAAATGAATTCTTTTGTGTCTCTTTATATAATTTGTATAAAGAAATAATTATACAAAGCCCTCACATGCTTTATGTACATTCTCTTGTGGTATTGTCTATCAATTTCTTGTAAAATAGGTATGTAATTATTTCAAAAAAGTTACAAGATTAAATTTTTCGATTAGAATAAAAGAGAAGAAAACTAGTCCATCCTGCAAAATAAACTAATGGTCAAAATATCACAACTTAAATTAAAATACATGAGTTTTGGATTTTATTGACTCCTCAATTGTTCTTCTCTATCTAATTTCTTTTTAAAGTAATTATATAAAATATTTTTATAATAGCACTTAATTTTTTTAATATTTCAAAATCATAAACTTAAATTATTTATGCCTGATCCATTCATACAGTGTTATTCCTTATTTTGTGAGAATTATTTAAAACCTCTTATATAATATTAGTGTTACAAAAATCATACACAAGTGAACTATTATACACCTAAGTAAATTTAAGATAATTTAAACTGAACATTAAAAAATAAGCAAACTGAAATAAAAAATATAAATGTTACATGTTTCAAGTGAGAGAAGTTAATACTAATAATACAAGTTATCTGTAGTTCATTTCCTATTTAAAAGTTTTTAAAAATATTTTTTAATCTTTCAAATAATCATATTGTGAATAAGATACTCAAATAGAAGTATTTATATTATTTCTTAAGTTTAATAAAATTAAATAGACACTTTTAGTATATATATATATATATTCGTAATATCTTTTTGTTTAAATTAAACATTCAATTCTATGGTAAAACAAAATTAATTCAAGCTAATATTTGTATTTATATTTTCATAGTAGGGAGGATTTAAATGTTTGATTAGAGAATATAAAGATATATCTATAAACTAAATTATACTTCTCTTGTCCAACAATAATTATCCATTATTGATGTGATATAGGGATTAACAAGCACAACATAGTAGTATTTAATGGTAAAGGTAAAATAGATAGAACATGATAAATTATTTATTAATTTTATAATCTGAACATATATTATTGGACATTCAAAAATAATATAGTTAACAAGTAAAGATAGACAAAGGGAGTATTACAGGCCTATTAATATTTAATGGAGTTAAGGGGTAAAAATAAACATAAAATATTATAACTTTTTGGATTTCATGTTTAAACTATAAGATGTGTGAGTTTCCAATCTAAAGTATCACTAACAATTGGGAGAAAAAGATAAATATACCCTTGAATTTTCAAAAATGATATATTCTTGAGACTTTGATGCCTATGTCTTCCAAAAATTAGAGCATATATATTTTCCTTTCACTTTAACCAATGGACACGTGATGTCATCATGTACCTTTACCCGATATTTTATTAAATTTAACCCAAAAACAAAGAACCCACCTGAATTAATAAAAAACGCCTAAATATTCTAGTATAGCTTACATAATTTCATAGTATAAAATCTAAATTACATTCTATCCCTATTATTTTTCTAATTACACAAATCTCATATTTTTAGGCATTTTGGATACATAACTAAGGATCCGGATACATTATTATTGATACATTATGTATCAATCTGTTGCACTTATTAAGGAGAAAAATGTTAAAAATTTAAATTAAGATCTCATAATATCATCTATTGCACTAATTAAGGAGAAAAAAAATTGAAAAAAAAATCAAATTATGATCATATAAATTGGGCTATTTCATTTCAAATTATTGTCAAGAATTCAATCATATAGTGTAACAAACCAAAAAATTTAATATAAATTTCTTCTTCTTGTTTATCGTTCTCTGTATTTCATAAATACTTTTGTCAAAATTCTGCATAAGCAAGGTGAATTGTGAAGGATACAAAAGTGATGGAATTGTTGTTGGACCAACGTTTTCTTTTGTAAATTTTCCAGTTCATCGGATGTCCTTTCTTTGATTCAAGATTGTCAAAAAATTTGAGATTCAAAATTCTTCTCTTAGTTCATTGAAGATCCTTTCAATTTTGATCCAAAATTGTTGAAAATTTTGAGTTTCAAAATCATTCTCCTGGTTCATTGAAAATCCTTTCAGTTTTGATTCAAAATAATTAAATTTTTTGAGAAGATATACATCATGAAGCTCTTTTCAATTTAAATTAATAGTGTTGTATTTCAACTAGATACATTAAATAAGAAAGTGTTGCTCACAAGACTTTAGTTTGAGATCGATACATTGTTGTTTGGTAATTGTTATGTATCATATACATTTAGTATAAATTCGAATTCATATATCATAACTAAGAAATTAGTACATGATATATTATTATTTATGTATCGTATTTTTTTCGAGAAATTATAATTTAAAATTAAAAAATACATTAAACATGTAATTGTTCCAAATTAACTTCTTCTTTTTGTGTGTGATACATAGCACAAACTTTATGTATCAAGTACATTTATATTGAACATGATAAACACTAATAAAGGATTCAAAAATATTAGAGTTATGTATCAACACCTTAAATATGAACATGATACATTGCATAAAACAAAGATTATTGTAGAAGTGATGTATCAGATCAATGATAACTTTAATAAAAGCTAATTTTAAGACTCGATATAAACGAGATACGTTAAAAATCTGTATCTTTGATAGTGATTGTTGTGCAATGACAGATCCAACTTTTTTCTTTTTTTTTTTAACGTTTTTCAATAGTATACACATTTTAAAAAATAAATATTTTTCAAGAAAAAATTTGAATGACATTATGATTAACTAAAATTGTAAAGGTTTAACAAGATTTCAATGGGGTTAGGGAGCGGAGGTGATTTATTTTTATTTTTTAAGATGAAAAATTAAAAATAATAATAAAAGAAATCAGAATTGAAAGTGATGGAAAAAAATCTACCTTTTGAATAATTTGAAATTATTAATTGGGAATAAAAAAGATTTGAAATTTAAAAATAGATTGATTGATGTAATTATGGAGAGATTGAGCGTGAAAAAGGAAAAGAAAATGATGGATATAAGATTTCAAATTAATGTATCCGGAAAAGAGAATGATGGAAGGAAAAGAAGAGATCTTTGATATTTTTTGAAATGATAGGAGAAATAAGAAAATATGATAATAAATGGTGTGTAGTTAAGTAATTTTCAATATTCTATACCCATCACTCACTAACATCCTAATAATATACCCAAATCAAAATCTCCATTATTTTCGACCAATCCTACGACACCTCTGTCGCTAGTGACAACTACAATATTTGTATGTAGAATTTCATCATCTAATCAATACTAAACTTCAGTTTCCGCTTCTTCCTCTAAGCAAAAGATTCTCATTTCTTCTAGTTTCCAACTTCAAATTCGTTTGTTCGAGTGCTTATTCAATTTATTGCTCACTCATTCTCTGGTTCTACAAATACACATTGCAAGCACATACACGAACAATTTTGGAGTTGGAACGACAAAATCGAATAACCAATCTAAAACATCTATGATGTACACCTCTTAGAAATGTTCTCTCTGTCCAATAATAGTTGTTCACTATACTAAAAATAGTTGTTTAATATTTATCCAATTTAAAAAATCAAGAGATAATTTACCCCTATTAATTATTGTTGCTTAAGGCTGTGTCAAGTCAATAGTGGACAAATATTATTGGATAAATATAATATATTTTAAAGTATTAGTCAAAATTTTATGCTCCCTACATTTCAAATTAATTGAATTATTGAGGTCACCTCTTTAAGAAAAAAGGACTAAGACATAAATCAGATATAACTTTCCATTTTTATCCTTATTAATAACTCCTTCCGTCCGAAATTGTTTGTCATGATTTTTATTGTGAGAGTCAAATTATTAAAACTTTGACTAACATTTTAAGATATATTTTGTCATCATATTAATATGCAAAAAATTGCAATGAATAATACTTTTTATATAGTGTTAGCATATCTAATTTTTTTGTTTAAATATCGAATTAATATGATCTAATTTAACTTTGAAAATTAGTCAAATTGACTTTCGAAAAGCGCAACATGACAAACAATTCCGGACGGAGGGAGTATTATCAAATTTATGATCAAATAACTAAACATTAATTAATAACTAATTCCAATACTAAAATTCTAAAATAATCTTGAAAATTGAAAAATCAAGTTAATTTGAAAATGAAAAATGACATAATAATTCAATTAATTTGAAATAGAACTAGTATTATTTAACTCTCAAAACGAAAACTATGACAACTAAGAAGGACGGATGGAGTACACGGTACAAGTGTAATCATTTTATCAAGGCCTAACTCATTGGTGACCCCTTAAAGTCAACATAAAATTTCACTTAGATACCTTAACTTGACAATTTTCATTTTAGACACCTCATGAAATATCTCGCGGTGTCATTTTGACATTTTTGTTTACATGGCATGATGAGTGTATTCACACCTTGAGAGGTGCGTGAAATGGTTCTTTGGTTAACTTTTATTTTTTTTCTTCTTCTTCCCCATTTCCAATCACCATTTTACCCAAGTTAAATTTCATCCACTGTGAATGAAATTTTCAACCAAATGACGAAAAAATATTTTAGAATTAAGAATAAATCCATTCATGAAATGTTTCCATTCACTATCGAGCTAATAAAAACAAGGAAGAAAGTAAGATGTGATTATGCTTTTTTGTAAAAGAAATGGTGCACAACGTGCTGCAGGAAGGGAAATAACGTTTTCTAAAAACTCTTCTTATGAGTTTGTGTACAACAACCTTAACCGCACAAGCTTGGGCTGGGCCTACCTCCATTCGTGGAGGAGCCGTATGAGACGGAAGCTCCACGTATGGTTTTGAATTTGAGCCTTTCCAGCAATGGGGCCTAGGGACGGATATGATGATTGACTTAGGTAGGATGACCGACCTACTACGAGCACCTGTAGGGATTAGTGTGCGAGAGCGCATTCACAAACGGACGCATGAGACTCACTCTTTACTCGGGAATAGAGAAAGGAACCATAGCATGTCACAAGAGCGAAAGGAGGATAATTGGAACCGTACTACAAGAGAACGCCTCGTGAGCCAGACTTTTAGAGATGAGATTTTTTTGGCGAAGCCAAGCAACTAGTCAGACCTACAAGCACCAACTAGTATACATCGACAATTTTCAATCATACATTAATGTTCTTAGTCTGACTTTGTGGTCAGTTGTCCTCATTCTCCTCTATGAATCGCCTTATTGAGTCAGGATTGATGCTTGCAAAAATGTCAAGCCGACGGGGTCAGGTACCAGTAATTACAATAGTAAAGGGGGACTGAATACTAGTTGTGCGGGTGAAATAACCCAACTGGACCTCGTCCACCCAAATCGTTTTGTGCTTCTAGAAAACCATAAACAAGAAGAGACAAAGATGCCGAATCTGGACACTGCTGAACTGGACTGCAAAATGGGTGGGTGTATTTAGAGAAGAATGTCGAAGTGGGGGGAGGGGTTAGGAGTATTTGGAGAAGACAAGCGGGGGTGTTGGGGGTATTTGAAAATGATTATGGTTATTTTTACTGCTGTAATTTTTAAAAAAATTATTTTGGGTAAAAATATCTGTATTATTAATTTATTGGCTTGTTTTTATTTTTACTCAATATTAGTTATTCAAAAATTGATTTTTACATAAATGACAATTGTCATCTTTAATTCGTCACTTCACACTTTATTTGCGAGTAAAATACACATGATTATATATTTTTATAGATATTAAAAAAAATATCAAAATAACACAATAAATTCTTACCATTAAGATATCTAAAATGAATATCGCTAAATTAAGATATCTAAGTGAAATATCTTATCAAGTTTAAAGAGTCCCAATGAATTTGACCTTTTATTAAATGAAGTGTGTGTTAATAATACAAAAAATATCTAAAAAGGGATAAAACCAACGCCCAACGGTAACCTGTGGGCCAAAGAGTTAATTCCCTACAAATGAACTCCAGCCTGGACCCCTAGTGCCATGCAACGGGCCGGCATTTATTCCCAAATAAAAATGAAAATAAAAACAAAAAATTGTACTTATTCCGTTAAGCCACGTAAATGGCCCCTCCTTTTCATCAACGTATAAAACAAACTGTAAGCCAATACTTGTACTTGAAAAAAAAATTAAAAATCTACGTTACTTAACGTGCTTCGTTTTCTTCAATACACTAAAAGACATCCCTGCCCTCATCGACGGCATCACCGTCGGAAAATTATTATTCCGATCTACTTTAACCCGCGACTCAGCGACTCTCTAATTCCATAATTCTCAACTTCTCTTTTTGCCGGAATTTAAAATGGCGGAGGAATTTGTGAAATCAGTTGAAGATGGTGTGCATCTAGCGAAAAGAATTTATTTCGGAAAGGATAGAGCGGTAGCGCCGCCTAAGCCAATAACGGCGATGGCGAAAGCCTCACTGTCTTACCTGCCGGAATCTCCTATGTTGTATGCTGTGATTGGTGATCCTGCTATCGTTGATAACCCGGATATTCCGAGCTACCAGCCTCACGTGCACGGGAGGTGTGATCCTCCTGCTTTGATTCCTCTTCAGATGAACGGAATTTCACTTGAAGCTGATTGTTATTTGGATACGGCGTTCATCACTGTTACAGGATCATGGCGTGTGCATTGTGTCATGGGTAGCCGTAGCTGTGACTGTCGTATAGCTGTACCCATGGGTGAACAGGTAATCCAACTGTTTTTTTATTCTGAGTTACCCTTAGAGTTTCTCTTTATGAACAGGTAAAATACTTTATTGAAGTTAATAAAGTAGAGATCGCATAACCACCAATCAAAAAGAAAAAAAAAGAAAGTAGAGATCGCATAAAGCTGTTAGTCTTAGAAAAAAGAAAAAGCTTCTCTCTCTATTAGGTTATATATATGAACAGTAATTTTTACACTGTTGGTTTAGTTTAATCATTAATTTAAGAATTAAAGGTTTCCTCCTCTGTTTTAGAATTATTGTTTTAAGAAGTTACTTGTAAGCTTAAGATTATCTTACTTTGATGGATGTAGAAAGAAGTTATAAACTGTTAGTGCGCACGATCTTTTATCTCTTGGAAAATGTTTAATCCTGGAATAATTGGCTTGATGATTAATGTAACGATAATAGGAATCTTTTGACTGCTTACGAATATCTTTCAGGTTTTCTCTCTTAGTAGGACAAAGATTACCGATTGCAGAAGCTGGTACTAGTATGCTCCAGTCTTTGTGAATAATATATTTCCTTAGAAAACAATAAGATTTCTAATTTTACCCTCTAAAGATGCTGATAACACAGTTCCCTTTTTTTCTTTCCAAAGAAACTTAAGAAAACGTGTGGATATTTGCTAAGTTTGTGTTATAATATCCTCCCTAGTTAGAGGCAATGTAGCATGTCTAGTTGATATGTTCCCTATTCTGGTTCTCTGTATTAATAGTTACAATGATGGCGTTCCTTTTTGATGTGAGAAGAAATGAACATACTTCAGAGTGTTTGATGCTTGTATGTGAAGCAAAGAGGCAACATAAACTAGTTGGAATAAGTGTGAGATTCTCTTCTAGTATTCGAGATCTCTGGTTTGACTTAAAAGCCAGGTTTTTGTATTGGAATGAAACGGACATGAGTAGAGCATAATTGACTTAGAGGATTCATATAGCTGACCCAACTACTTTGGGAAAGGGGAGTTATTGATGATTGATTGGTGCTTTCATGATATGGGAGTTGACCGCATGACAAAGATGTCATCAAGTGTGTCTCATTAAATATGTTGTCAGAACGACATCGATCTCAACTGTGTCTCATTAACTTTTGTTTTTTATTCGTTATCAGAAAGTATATATTTTCTACTTATGTTTGATTCTGAATCCTCATCACCTCATTTTTTTGTTTCACAAAAGTGAAACATTGCTGATTGTTTGTTCTCAAGTGATGAATTATTTGGCTAACAGGGTTCAATTCTAGGTGTCGAGGTTGAGTTACCCAGGAAATCTTACAGCACTAAAATAGTTACCTTGGATGATGAAAGCAAAACAGAAAAGGTAGCCAAAATTGAAGATGGATGCTTTCTGAAGCCCCACATTTTTACCCTTTCAATACCACAGGTAAATTTATCAGTGTCCTATATATCCCACTCTCATCCTCATTATTGTTCATTTTAATGATGTAGTTACCTCTTTAGGTGGATGGTGGAACCAACATCTCTGTCACGATTAGATGGTCTCAGAAGTTATTATATTGCAATGGCCAGCTAACCTTGGACGTACCCTTTAGTTTCCCCGACTTCGTCACTCCAGCTGGAAAAAAAATATCTAAAAAAGAAAAGATACAGCTTAATGTTAACTCTGGTCCTGGAATAGAAGTTATATGCAAGAGCACTAGTCACCCTCTGAAGGTGTGTCCTGTTATATATTCCACTGATTTATAGTTTTTTGGTTGATGAATTATTAAAACATCAGTTTATTTGTTTTGTGGTTAGGAGCGACAACGTCAGGCTGGAAAGTTGGGCTTCTTCTATGAATCTGATGTTTTAAATTGGTCAAGGGCTAATTTTGTTTTTTCTTACGCGGTAGGTCTTACATGAATCTTTGTTGTTCATATAATATAAAGCGTAGTTCTTACTTAGGTCAAACTACTAGTCACTAGGGTAACTATGTTGCTATTTTTTGGCTCCAGCATATTTTAGTGACATTTTCTATAAACCTGTTCACAATGTGAGCTGTGAGAAACTCTTTCATCAATCACCACTTGGTTTTCAGGTTTCCTCAAGTCATACTTGTGGAAATGTACTTTTGCAATCACCCCCACCACTTGACAGCGACCAGAGAGAGATGTTTTGCTTCTCTCTTTTTCCGGGAGACCAGCAGTGTAGGAAGGTTGGTACTCTTTAACTTTTTCTTACGTTACCTTTGCATTTAAAAGTTGTTCTCCAAAAGTTTTTTTTAATTACAATCTTTAAGGAGACCAATGGAAAGTTGTTAGTTATTCTTCTACATTCAGCGTCTCTCGAGTCCTATTAGTTTCTCTTCTAGGTCAAAAGATGTAATGACTTGCTAAATGATAGGTTGATGGTGAAATTCAGCTAAAAAAGTATTTTGCAGTTATGGGTACATGATCATGCATATTCATGCCTCTAATGCACCTGGTTTGTCTAGAAGAATTACTTGAATTGCATTCACTTTCCAAAGGTGAAAAAATAAGATACCACAGCAATAACATTTCTTATTTCCATATTTATCTGAGTTTATGAAACATCAGTAAAGGAATGAGCAACCAATAAGATGTAGACATGATCATGCATATTCATGCCCAACTCACCTGACTTTCGTAGAAGATTACTTTACTAGCATTTACTTTTCAAAGGTGGGAGAAAAAAGATACAGGAGGAATACCATGTATTATGTCCATATTTATTTGAGTTTTCATATTATCTGTGAAGGAGTGATCAATCAATAACATGTAACTGGAAGTAGGTAATCTGGTACTTGCAGAAGATTTTAGCTTGTTTTTATATTATCTGTTTTCCAAGTCCCTCTTATTGCTTAATAAGGTCTTGTGTATATATATATATATATATATATATATATATATATTATATATATATATATGAAGTGGCAATGCTCTTCTTGTACTTACTAAGGAAAAACTTTTGTAATTGTCACTTGAAATTTCTGACAGGTCTTCACAAAGGAAGTGATATTTGTTGTTGATATAAGTGGGAGCATGAAGGGAAAACCAATTGAGGATACCAAACAAGCGCTTTGTACGGCCTTGTCAAAGCTTGATTCTCAAGATCTGTTCAATATAATAGCTTTCAACAACGAAAAATATCTATTTTCATCATCACTCGAGTTGGCAACCAAGAAGGCTATTGAAAACGCAACTCAGTGGATTGGAACGAATTTTATTGCTGGTGGTGGCACAAATATTTTGAATCCATTGACTCAGGTCACATACCCCTTTTTTTAGATAACTGTCTCAGGTTATATTATTTTTTTTCATCTATTTAGTGAGTTGCAAGCGTTATTTTTTGTATGTTAATTAATCGTCTCATCTATTGATTCGGGAGTAGATGATCTATATCTGAGATAGTATCAAGCTTCTATTTTTTGTGAAAAACATGAAGAATGAAAACAAAATATATCAGTGGTCTACTCGGTATTTGAATAATTGCTTCCATAAGGTTATAATGAACAGAACCACCAGGTGACATTCTATTCAATCCTATGATCGATAAAAACGTTTTGGTTGTCAGCTAATATTTCTTGTCTGATTGAGTTGTAACCTATGATCGATAAGACATTTTGGTCCACCATTTTTAGATGTTCACGGTCAATCATCCCCTCTCAATGTGTGAGATGCTACTTAGTGACGCTGGTTTCATCCCAAAAATATCTTTAGGACACTTGAGGGTCTAGTTGTTAGTTGAATATCATTTGTTGAGCATTTGGAAAGGAGTTACTAATATCCTTTTTTCTTTTCCACAAGTATATAAATGAAAAAAAAAACATGTGGTCAATCTCTTAAAAGAAGTGTTAACAACAACATACATTCATCCTTGCCGCTTACTATTTAATTCCTAGAATGTTGAGTTCATGATATTGAAGTCCTACTGAATTCATAGATTTTTATCCTACCTGTATTTTCTGTCAAATCTAAGACAACACTTTTACCTTTATCAGGCCATGGAGATGTTTTCCTGTACCCAGCAACACATTCCAATGATTCTCCTGGTCACTGATGGAGCTGTTGAAGATGAAAGACACATCTGTGATGTGCTGAAGAGTCATCTGATGCAAAAACAAATGATATGCCCGCGGCTTTACGCATTTGGCATAGGTATGTATCTGGAAGAAGCATCGCCCCTCCAAAGCTCCCCCTCTCACCCCCACCCGTAAGGAAAGTATTTTGGTAGAGGAGATGCATTAATCTCCGATTTTAACCTGACTAATATTTGCTCAAAAATCTTGCTAATCTACGTAATGATGTTTTTCATTTCATCACATTCTGTATGCGTCCAAGTTCGGTAAGAACTTTTTTTAGTAGGTTGTGTGAATTTTTTGAGAATGTATCCCATTAGACACCTAAATTATGATGGTCTTACATTTTGGGAGATCACATCATCTTATTTTTTACCTAAATTCTAGGGATCTGAATCGAATCATTTGTCTTTTGCCGTAGATTTGTGCTTTTAATAACTTATTCTACCATGACTAATTTCAGGATTGTTCTGCAACCATTACTTTCTCCGCATGCTTGCAATGATGAGTCGTGGCCACTATAATGCTGCTTATGATGTTGGTAAGTTTAGTGATTCTGCAACTCATACAGCAAGGTTAAAAGATGACATTATAGTTATTATTTTTCGTTTCAAGGATTTAAATACTAATTTGATTTGCTTCAAGATAAATTACTTTTTGATCTGGACATACTCAACTTGATATAATGTTACATATAATTTCCTGCATTTTCTCGTGACTAACTGTAAGCAGTTGTTGATTGTAGTTGCCTTCTCATTATGTTTGGTGGTCTTGTACAGATTCCATTGAAGTTCGCGTTGAACAGCTGTTCTCCAGGGCATCATCTGTCATTCTTGCGAATATTGCCTTTGAGAACCTTGATGGTCTTGAGGAATTTGAGGTAGGCATGTGAGGATATTTGTTCTTTTATTGGTAGCTCTTTGATGGATCACAATTATGATAGTGCTGCTAACATTTAAATAATAACAAATCTAATCAGTCCTACCTCATTTTTGAAGAATTGGCTATATTTCCTACGCATAATATGGATACGACTTTAGTATGATCTGCATGCTTTATCATTATATGTTGTCGAAGTTTCGTGTTGTTTCCTACATGAATTCATGCTTCCTAAGGAAACTACCCGTAAATTTTCAATAGGTCTTTCCTACTCCAGTTCCAGACCTTTCATCCAAAGGTCCATTAGTGTTGTCAGGCAGATACCGAGGAGTATTCCCTGACACGCTAAAAGCTAAAGGAGTCCTTGCAGACTCGAGTAACTTCTCCCTGGATCTGAAAGCTATACAGACAAAGGACATACCTCTTGATAAGGTAACATAACTGTCTTAGGCTGTACTTATATTAAGATTATGACTTGTGAATCAGACTATTTTTTTTAACATCTATCAAAATATTATATCAAGAAAATGCTAACTTGAACGATAAAATTATTATTTAAGTGATAATTTAGAGTATTTAAAGATATAAATGAATATATGTTAGATATAATTATTGAACAATCTAAATTATTCAAAATAGATATATAGATAAAAAAGTTGTTGTGATGAACATTGAAATTTAACATACATTTATCTATTATTCGAACTTATCCAACAAACTAAAATAAAATTATTATATAGGTCTGGTTTAGACTCTAAGGTATTTGAATAAGTAAATAACAACCATTTAATTTTGACATTCCATCATGGAAAAAGATTCAATTAACCAACTATACCTTTCTCAGAAATAAAAATAAAATTCTGTTGACGAAAATGCATTAGTTTGAGTGCAAGTTGGTCCCACATATCGCTCA